>BMAC01000646.1:504768-533262 GCA_014905375.1 Phtheirospermum japonicum | reverse complement strand
CATCCTCTAGGGTTTTGTTTAAGTTGGCGCTTTCTATTAAAAACCAATACCAAAAAATGTCAACACTTATTGGTGGCGCTTAAATAAATAAGCGACACCCGGTTGCAGTTTATTAGTGACGCTTCCTTAGCAAACCGCCACCCTTTTTTTTTTAAACCGACACGAAAAGGCCATCACTTATTGGTGGTGCTTATATAAAGAAGCGTCACCCGGTCGCAGTGTATTGGTGGCGCTTTCTTAGTAAACCTCCACCCTTTTTTTATTAGAGTCACTTTTAAATGCAACCGCCTCTTTTACTATTATTGGTATCGGTTGGTAATTTATAAGCGCCACCCGGACGAGATTTTTAATTTTTTAAGTGGCGCTTCATTCCTCTTTGAAGCGACTCTAATTTAGTTTTTCCCACTAGTGTCCTATAATGACTGATGATGAAATAAATGATGATTTGCAAACATATGACAGTGATTCTGATTGACATCGTGAATATAATGTTTTATCTTTTAGTGATTATAATGGTTATTATAATGATTTTTCGATAGAAGATAGTAATTATGATTGATATCATGACACTGCTAGTATTATCTTTTGATGATTATAATGATTATTGTTATTATTATCATTACTACTACTACTACTACTTACTACTACTACTACTACTACTACTACTACTACTATAATCATTGCAGGTTAGTTGTTTTTAGGTATATAAATTTTATTTCTTAATGAACTCTCGTTAGTTGAGTTATTATTGTTATTATTATTGTTGTTGTTGTTGTTGTTGTTATTATTATTATTATTATTATTATTATTATTATATGTGAAAACACACATCCATAAAAACAATTGAAAAAGGCGATAATTTTAAATTAGCGGGAAATGTTATTATTGGAGAAGTCGGCAATTACATGTGAAATATTAAAAAAAGTTGTCGACAAAATGAGTTTCATTTTTGAGAAATCTTCCACCTTTTTTTTATTTTTGTCAAAACGTCTGAAGAGCAACAAGGTTGATTTTAATCTTTAGGGTTTATTTTTGAGGAATCTCTAGGCTTTTTGGATAAAAAAAAACTCTCAATAACAACAAGATTAATTTCAATGCCCTTGCCCTTGTCGGACTCGAGCATAGAAATACAGGTTAATATTCTGACCTTTTTTTTTATGTTTACACCACAATTTCGTCATATTTGGGGATTCATTGGTGGGTTTTCTATAACTTTCTCTAACCTTAGTTTGATTCTGATTTTTCTTGTTGGCTTCCAATATGTACAAAGGTTTATTTTTTCTGATTCAAGTTTTTGTTTGGGGTTTTTGCTTAATCTCGATTTTTAAAATATAAGAATTTTTATGTATATTTTATTCCCTTTTTTTCCTAGTGTGATTTTTAACATCATATATTTACAATTCAGAAACATATATAGCTAGATGGTTAATACTTTGATTTTTCAATTGATGATTTTCAGGATTTTATATTTGTGAGCTTTTTATTTTTGTATAATATTTTTGTTCATATAAGTGATCTAAGTTTAGATGTTGGCACTAAATGTTGAGTTAGGTCACAATTACATTGGATAGGAACACTTGTTGTTGGGATTGCTACGTGAAGGTAAAGGTGTGGGAGCTCGTGTCTTTGAGAATTTACGTGCTAACCCTAGTATTATTACAACTCAGGCAAGTTTTGTAAAAAAAAAAAATTAAATGTTGATGCAAAGGAAATATCTTGATTATATTGCAGATATTTCATATCAGTAAAACTTGTAGGTTTTACTTTTTAGTTGCATTTCTAGACTGAGTAATTGATCACAAATATTAAAGGTTCCATGCTGACAGAATTTCACAACAATCCAATATAAACTACATTACTAAAGTTTACATTTGAGTGTTAGGATCTCTTAAAAATAGATCTTGACGGAGTTTTTGCTTACTATGTGTATGAATCTTCGATGCTTAATAACTTTGATTATTTACAAGGCTATAATCCAGAGTAATAAAGATTTTATTGAGCGTACAATAATATGAGGATGATAGAATCGTAGAAGTTAACTAGCATGACATAATAATTAGATTTGAAATGAAGAAAGTGGTAATTAACAGGCTCTTGCCACCAATATGGATATTTTAGAGGAAAGGTGATAGATAACTACTTAAGGGGAATCAATTTGATTATTTGTGATTGTTTATAACGTCATCGCATTGAGACTCATTTTTATTATGGTTGTTCTGCTATTGTTTCCAATTTGATATTAATAAAGCGATTTTTGTTGTTTGAACATTTTGAATACAAATTTAGGTGAAATTAATGGCTTCGTTGTTAAACGACGAATTCCAAATTTATTACATGCAAACACTGTGAGTTTGATTGATCATAGTATAATTTGAAATTGCTAATTTAATTATTTCATGGTGGTGTAGATTCTATTACACTCCATATTATTTTATAAATAACCATTTGATTGCATGAATGATAGATCGAAAAGTGCACCTAGTTGAGATTGATGATAATTTATAGGGTTACATTAAACGTGTAAGCCTCCTATAGCTTCTAACTTCTCCTAAAGTAATTTTTCTGTCATTATTATTTCTATGCAAAGGGTTTTTTGCTCTCATGAGTTTATTATAATAAGTTAGAATTTTAAAATCACGATATGAATGGTTACAATTATAATTGATAGCGTGAAGTTTGTTTTTGACTGCTTTCTAATGAATATTTGTATGATGACTACATTTTCCATAATCTAGATTTACTTGAGTATTCAATCTGAGTTATAAACCCCCGAGACATCGTAACAAGAGACAAAGAAGACAATGTGAATCTGAAGATGGTCAATGGCATGACAGTAAGTGAAATTTCATATGTTTTTTTGTCAATATTAATGTTACTATATATACTTGACATGTTTGAGCACTTAGTTATCATATTATGTGTTCTTCTCCTATAGGTGAAACAACCACAAAAAAAGCAGATGAAGACCCAATTAGAATCAACGAATCAGAATTTACAAGAAATATTGGTTGCATCGGGAAAGAAGAAGCTTCCAATTGAGTTTGACTTTCATGGAAAATCTATCCTACCGATTGGACCGAACCAAAATCTCTATACACGAGCAATCAACAACAAGATTAGGGAGATTGTGATCCCTTGTCATAGGAACTGAGTTTCAGTCCCAGACGAGTACCAACACAAAGTTTTAGACGAGTATCGGTAAATGATTTTATAGTTTTTGGGGAATCTTTGTGTTATTTAATGTTTGGATTAACTTATTTATATGTAATAAATTAAAGAAATATTTTGATCTAAAAGGCGACCTTAGCAAAAGACAATACAATGCGATAAAAATTCATTTGAATGAACAACTACTTCGCGTTTTAGTCGTTTCAAGGCCTCAGCTCACTCTTATTACCAAAGCCAGCGAGAAGATCCACAAAATCCAGGCTTTTTTGCTAATTATAGGAGCATGATCGATGAAGAATTGGAAAAACTGTATTGATTTGTTTACTTCACCAGAATACAGAGTAACGTCTTTAATCTCATTTTATATTTTTATCATTTTAAACTTATTCTATTATGTGTTTTCTCACTAAATTATTATCGGCCAATGCGTTCATAGAATAGATCGATCAAGAATGCAAACAATCGAAATAAACAAAAGTATCCTTGTATCAAGGATCCAAGAGCCTCATTGCCCATACTGTGGACTAGGTATATCTAAGTATTATTATTATTATTATTATTATTATTATTATTATTATTATTATTATTATTATTATTATTATTAAAATTTGTTTAAACTTTATTTTTATATGTCTCATTTGTTATATTTTACCTTTCCATAGAAGCGTGATGAGGATAAGAAGAATAATAAGGAAAGGGATAAGGACGAGGATGAGGTTGAAGATGAGGGTGAAACTCCGAGCTTTATTAAATTATTTCGAAAGATGCACACTGATAATAGTGAAAAGTAGGCAAATAAGGATGTTGAGGATGATTATGTAAGTTGTCATTTTTATTATTTGTCTTGTTTATTTTGTTTTATATGACATTACATGTCTAGTTCATCTAAGGGCCTTGATCTTAGATGAACTAGATATGTAGTGTCATATAAAACTAAATAAACAAGACAAATAATCAAAATGACAACTTAAATAATCATCCTTTTTGAGATAATTACAAAAACTACCTCTAAAATTTAGTTTAGTTACAAAAAAAAAAAATATAACTTTTAAAATTACAAAACTACCCCTGAAGTTCTCCTTTTTTTATCCTTTTCTCTTCTATTTTTTATATTACAGGCTCGACTTCTTCATGCAAGAGAAGAATATATTATTGCATCAGTTGATGGAAGTGTAGATGATAGAGAAATTATGAGGAAAGTGCTTGGTGTTTGATGAGGCCATGAACGTGGTTTTGGCCAGATCCTCAAGAGATATAGATCATTTTCAAATCATGATATTCCCGAATCATTTAGTATTTTGGCCGAAACTAGTGAAAGAGATGTACCCTAGATGTTGCCACACTTATGAAAAAGGTATGTTATTATGTTCTCTTTGTTTTCATTTTTATTTTGTTTCAAGCCTTTAGATTAAAATTATATATCATAAGTACTGATTATACGAGTCTAATGGATTAAAAATATATGGCATAGTGTTGATTAATGTATTTTTCTGCACATTTTCTTGTTTAAAGGTCGAAAAAATGTCAAAGATCATTGATCTACTTAAGGCGAAAGTTGGGATAGAAGTTGAGATAGAGAATGTTCTTGCTGATGATCAGGCCGGTGATGCGGATGAGCATGATGGATCTTCACCTTAGTTTGGTAATTTGAAGTGTACAATCATTTTGACTACACTAATAGTGGAATTAATATTTTGGTTGTGTAATTTGAAGTGTGCAAATTGCCTAATGTTACATTTTCTATTCTTAATATCAAATTCCTTTTTTATTGTAATTATTTGAGTTATTTATGAAATCCTATCGTTTGAGTTTAACTTATAGTAATGATTTTTTTCAATACCTAATTCACTTGGCAACGTCAAAATTGGAACAAAAGTTTGATCCACTATGTGTAATACCAATTCACTTGGCAACGTCAAAATTGGAACAAGAATTTGATCCACTGTGTGTAACACCAATAGGAATCATTGCAATTTGTGTAACACTATTGGAGCGACGTGTCGTTCCTATAGACCTATAAATACAAGACCATTGAGAGGCAGAATTTTGACAAACTGGCACGAGAGGTCTTGCTTATTGGTATTTAAGTTAAAGGAACAACATTGCATCATTTCTGTAGAGATACAGACAAATTTCTATAGGTTCGATAATTTTGAAATGACTTGTCGTTTCCTCTGTTCTAAAAATCGGCCGCGGGCGCCTAGGTGCTAGGCACCACCAGCCTGCCTATGATTTTCAAAAACTGGCCAAAGAAATCGTCGGACGTCCTTGGTGCCTCCTGGGCGCCCTTGGCGCCGCCTAAGCGCCCTCATCATGTGATTCTTTTTTAATTTTTCTTGCCCAAAACGACGTCATTTTTGAGCCTATTTTTTGATTATTTTGATTTTTTAATGTATGTTATGGTTATATTATTTGACTAATGAACTTATGGATCTATGTTGTTTTGAACTTTGAAGTGAACAATAGTTTAAACTTGTGAATTGTAACTTGTGAACATTACTTTTAGTTTTGGATTGTCATATATTTTATTGTATAGCAGGTAGTATGTTGAACTATTAAATGGTTGGCTGTAATGTTGTATATTAGGGTATTTATTCTCAAATTCTAAACCCTGCATAGGCCCCGCTCGCCCTAGCGCCTAACATCCGCCTATCGAGTTTTAGAACACTAGTTGATCCTATAAAACAAAAGCAAGGACAATAACATATATATGATCAAATTTTGTCCTTCCTACTAAATTCATTTCTTGTATTGATGTTGTATTCGTAAATGTAATTATGCAAATACACTCAAATTTACAACATGCACACACGGTCCCCTAATTGTAAAACAGTTAAAAGAAAAGAAAAACAATTTTCGTGCATAAAAAAACAAAACAAAACAGCAGTATAAAAATAAAGGAAAAGATAACAAGTGTTTACATGTAAAGAAAGGAAAAAAAAGAACTAAACATTATTGTAAAACTTAATAGCACAACGTAACATGTAATAGAGAAATAAAGGAATATTTAGCATAATTATCCCATTTTTTTTCCTACTTTAACATGGGTCAATTTGGCATACTGAGAACATGACCAATTCTATTCACATTCGTGTTTTTGGTAGTTGTATTCATATAAATTTTATTTAAAAAAATACCACTCAATGAATATATGTACTTGTATAATTTTAACAATCATTATTCATATTAATTGCTAAACACACCTATAAAATATAAAAATTATTATACATACCCAATAATAAATTCAATCATATAATTTAATATTTATATTCAATTATTCACACTTCAAAAAAAAAATTAACCTCACTTCCTTTATCTTTACAAAACCCTAATTCTTCAAACATAACAAATAATCAACAATTAACGATGAAAAAACATGAGAATGACTAATGCAAATATTTTTTCCTTTTTGTCCGATTAATTTTTTATTTTTGCGCACGTATTTTTAAATTTAGTCGAGTTTCAAAAAAACTGTTCGCGACCCATTCGACCCTGATCGGCTGAAATTCTGAAAACATTTTAGCGACAAATAACCAAAAGTCTCAACACGCTTCAACCACTAGTGGCCGGAATTTCATCAAACT
Source organism: Phtheirospermum japonicum (assembly GCA_014905375.1). NCBI lineage: Eukaryota > Viridiplantae > Streptophyta > Magnoliopsida > Lamiales > Orobanchaceae > Phtheirospermum > Phtheirospermum japonicum. The sequence goes on along the minus strand of BMAC01000646.1, from coordinate 526,510 downwards.
TTCAGTTGTTTGGTGTTTATATAAATTTTTAAATCGATGTAGAAACAGTCCATAGAAGCAATGTTGCAGAAAAGAAGATTCTTTTCTTTGTAGAAACTGTTTTTCTACATCGGTTTCTATAAATACAACATAAAATTGAGTGAAAAAAAATACAAAACAAAAAAAATTTGATAACCACTATTCTAAATTTTGAGCATTTCGGTAAATTATGACTGAAATATTGACATTTTTTTAAATAGATCAGAGCCGAAATCTTGAACAAATTTTGTCCAATACTGTTCAATTTATTCTCAAATCCTAAATTCAAAAAACAAAAAAATTGACATCCCAACCATTATTTTTCATGTTAATAACAATATAAACTAAATATATAAATAATATCTAAGATTGGTCATATACAAAATATAAGATTAAACACAAAAATTAAAAATTCAGATTCATGTTTGAATAACACAAGATTTTCTTATCTTTCTTTGCTTCCCTTTATTGTGGATACAACAATAAAACTGGGATAACAGCGGAGGATAATTCAAACTAACAAGATCTATGATAAACAGAAATGAATAAAAAAAAGAAAAGAAAAGAAAAAATATTGAGACGAGTGAACTCTTTCCTTAAAATTCTTGTTGCCCCATACGCAGTGCTCATGGTTCTATGAAAATGAATCTCCCGAGATATAATGACAACGGAGCTGGAAGAAGCAGTCAATCCAATCATCCTAGCGAAGATGAACTGGGCAGACAACTGAGCAAAATCCTAACTTCAGACTATATGATGTGTGAGGCAGGCATGGAAAATATGAGATGTATGTATGCTGATGATTTTCTTGTGTACAAATCTAGACTACATAGGGATAATATTTATAGTTGAGAGATAATCCTTAAATAAGGAAGTAAATCTCAGGAATTAAGATTCCTAATACAAGTAAAACTCCTAATCTTACTCCACAATAAAAACTGGAAGGTTCTAGAATTCAAAACATAAGGCCCAAGCCTAGCAGGGATAGGCCACATTCCACGGATCACGAACCACAAACCATGTGGCACAAACCGCGAGTCGCGAGCCACGAGCCCGAGCTGAGTCGAGCCCAACCGGGCGGGTGAGCGGTGGTGGCGTGCGTGTGGGGACTCTCATCCCTACTCAACTTGTAACCAATGCGCATTTCACTTCATCTAATAAAGCTATCTAGGAATGAGTCTCATTTCTATGTGGGATTTTCATTTTCCTAATGGAAATCCCACTCTCTTCAACTTTCAAATTCACTTCTAAATGTCCAATTTTGGGCATTGATTTCTCACTCATCCAAACATGTATTTTTGAAATGAATATACCACGTTCATCTACTCGCAGCATAGATTAAGAATATGAAGCTCATATTGAGAAATAATGAACTTTCCATTTTAGAATATTGAGATAAAGTTATTAAAAGTAACTTCCTAAATCCCTTCTTTTTCAACAATCCCCACATGAGTGCAAATCAATGTATGATTCATGTGACTCATTTACTCAGTTTCGCTAAAATGTTATTACAACAGATCAGGTAAGTTGTGGCTTTGAACCCTCAGTGAAGTACCATCGGATATACCCACGGCCCAGTTGACAGTATCATTGAACTATTCTGCTTACGAGTATACCAAGAGAATGAAACTCACATAACAATGTTTACACCACTTCTCAAGTTCTTATAGTTGTGTCCGTTTTGGCCTTGGAACACCCTTGGGATTCTTAAGTGCTCCGGTCGAGGCGGCCACTCCTCTTAACTTAAATAAGTGACCTTGTCTATCAAAAGTACCTTGCAATACTCCATCTTAATAGGTATAAATTTTCATCAAAAGTTTATAGACTTAACCTCACCACTTTCAGCAAGCATACCACTTGGTTATGCTCTCTAGGGATGGGCTAGCTCACTGCTAGTTACCAAGTATTTAGAACTGAATAATCTAAAGTTTGGTTGTCCCATTGAACCAAGTTCTTTGGATCTCCAGTCATCATGGTTGGGTGTCCGCTAAAGACCGTTCTTTAGTCGTGGATTTAACCCTCAATCCCTCTAGCAATGTATGGAGTTGATCTCGATTTAAGCTCTTTGTAAATAGCTCCACTATATTTTACTTTGACTTCACATAATCAATGGAAACTATTTCTCTTGAGATCAGTTCTTATTATTGTGTCTCATTCAAATATGTCATAATTTACCGTTATACATTCACTGTAAACCCTTGCGATAGTAGCTTGATTATCGTAGTGTATCATAATCATTGATTTCGGCTTCCTCCAACATAGAATGATCTCGAGAAGATTTTGAAGCCACTCAGCCTCTTCACGAGCATTATCCATAACTATGAATTCTGATTCCATGGTAGATCGGGCTATACATGTTTCTTAGTGGACCTCCAAGACACAGCACCTCCACCGATGGTAAAAATATAGTCACTCGTGGTGTGTGAATCCTAAGAGTCCGATATCCAGTTAGCATCTCATTACCCTTATAATTCTTCTGGATATCTCGTATAATGTAGCCCATAAATCAGAGTATACTTCAAGTATCATAATGCTCTAGTTAACCCTTTCTAGTGGTCACTTCAGATTACTTGTGAACCTACTTAGTTTGTTTACTAAATAAGCTAGATCCAGTCTAGTACAATTTGTAAGGTACATTAGACTTCCAATGACCCTATAATCTTCCAGTTGAACCACTAGATCGCCTTTGTTTTTCACCAAATGTAGGTTATCATCAAATGGAGTTTTAGCCATTTCACCATCAAACACATTAAACCTTTTCAGTACACTTTCCACATAGTAGGACTAAGAAAGAACTATGTCGTTTGAGTTATTTATGATCTTGATCCCAAAAATCACAACGGCTAAACCCATGTCTTTCATATCAAAGTTTTCTTTAACATATTCTTGGACTTGTGATCATATCACGAGAGCTACTTAATATCAACATTTCATCAACACAAACAATGACAAAAGAGTTAGGTGTGCTCTTTCCATAAACACATTTATCACATTCATTAATGTTAAAGCCATTTGACATCATCACAGTGTCAAACTTAAGATGTCATTGCTTCAGTGCTTGTTTCAATACATACAACGATTTAACAAGTCTACACACCTCGTTCTCTTGAATAGGAACTACTAGCCTTTCAGGTTGTTCCATATAAATCTCTTCATCTAACTCACCATTCAAGAATGTAATTTTGACATCCATTTGGTGGATTTCACGATTGTGCAGTGCATCAATCGCCAAAATCACCCTAATAGAAGTGATCCTCATTACAGGTGAATAAGTATCAAAGAAGTCATATCCTTCTCTTTGTTTAAAGCCTTTGGCTACCAGCCTAGCTTTATACTTATTAATCAAGCCATCATCTTTATACTTTCTCCTTAGGAGCCACTTGCATTATAAAGGCTTATTACCATAGGAAATATCGACCAACTCCCATGTATGATTCTGCTTAATTGAATAAATCTCATCATTGATGGCTTTTTCCACATAGGAGCATCAGAACTAGACAAGGCTTCTTGAATGATACAAGGTTCATTATCTAACAAATAGATCATGAAATCCGAACTAAACATTTTAGCATTCCAAGCCTTTTTACTGCGCCTTGGTTCATCATCATTGTTTAAGCTAAGAGTAGCCTAAGAAATAATAATACGAAAAATAAGGAGAACAGTAGTAAAATAAATAAAAGCGATGAGCAGGAAAAAGTGCATGACTTTTATTCCTTAAATTCAGGTTGGATCAGCCTTGACTGGATCCTTTTACAGGGTATTCATCTCTCAAAACAAGCTTTCTCTCTCTAACTCTTTATGTGTTTCTCTCTCTAGAAACTTGGGATCCTCCTCTCTCTCTTGGAGAGGTTATTTATAGTTTTCTCTTCAAACCCTAATTGGACACTTGCATCTTTCCTATTGGTTCCTCAAATTCCCTATTCACATTTCTACCACCTCAGTGCCGACATCAGCTATTTTCCACCGTCTTAGCGCCGACCTCAACTATTTTGAAACCACACCTGCCTCTTTCCTATTGGTTCCTCAAATTCCCTGTTTATATCTCCATCGCCTCAGTGCCGACCTCATCTATTTTCCACTGCCTTAGCGCCGACCTCAACTAATTCCCTCACTGTCCGAGTCTCGAGACGTCGGTCTAGTTCATCAGCTCAACAATTAACCAAAAGCGAGTTGATCATGTCGTGCATGTGTCGGGGGAGCACATCCTGCTTGGCAACCCGATAATTCAGCTTGGCACTTTTTGCTCGACGTCGATGCTCGGCGTCGCTCATCAGTGGCTGGCAGACAATGTAGCTCATATCGGCACTTTTTGCTCAGTGTCTACGCTCGGCATTCATTGAAGACAGGACAACACTACCGATGAGCTCGGCAGTTCAGCTCAGCACTTCCTGTTCAGCATTCGTTGACAACAGGTCGGCGCTGCTGATGAGCTCGGCAACACAGCACTTTCTTCTCGGCGTTGACGCTCGGAGTTCATCAATGACAAGACGATGCTGCCGATGATCTCAGTAGCTCAGCGTCGACACTCGGCATTCATCAATGACAGGCCAACGCTGCCGATGAGCTCGACATCTCGACATTCTGGTAGTGCAGCTCGACACTTTCTGCTCGATGATGCTCGTCGTCGCTTAACGACGACTGTACGACGGTGCAGTTCAACTCGGTGTTTCCTGCTCGGTGGGACTGCTCGGCAGGGCTCGACAGCCTGTGCGGTAGCACTCTGTAGCTCGGCATTTCCTGCTCAGCGAGACTGCTCGGCAGCCTGTGCGGGAGCACTCGGCAGCTCGGCGGGACTGCTCGGTAGGTCTCGGCAGCTTGTGCGGGAGCAGTCAGAAGCTCAACAGTTCCTGCTCGCTTGGCTGCTCAGCAGGGCTCGACAGCCTGTGCGGGAGCACTCGGCGGGACTGCTCGGCAGGGCTCTACAGCCTGTGCGGGAACACTTGGCAGCTCAGCATTTCCTGCTCGGGGAGGATGTTTGGGAGGGCTTGACAGCTTGCGCGATTCTTGCTCGGCAATTCAAGCTCAGCTCGGTTCTTATTTCATCGTGGTCTTCAGGACGATATCGACCATCAACAATCATTATCACTATTTAGTGCTGCATCATGATCTGCAAGGGGCGTTGCTTCATCTTCATCATCACGAGACCTCTTGTTAGAACCATCACCATTTCATTTTCAAGGAAACTACAAGACTCTGGAAAAAGGGCTTGGGTATAAGAACATAATTGTTGTTACCACAACTACAACCATCTTTGTTTACTCCACTTCTACTGTCTTATTTAAGAATTAGTGGAAAGTGCTCTTATTTTACGATGGTATGGACGATTGGTACCATTACTAACCAGAATGACACAAAATTCTCCTTTAGGTGCTTCGGCATCTAATCAAGATATTCAGGAAGAACAGGTTGTTCCAGCTCGATATCGTCAATAATTTCTGACTATTGCATGGGAACGGGTTCATCTTCAAAGTATTTTTCCCTTCCAATATTATTTTATTTGAGCTTCCCTCATTTCTTTTATTGAGCATAATGATGCGAATAGGGCTTTAATGAGTTCTAATATGCAACGCCAGGCAGTTCCACTTTCTCGGTCCAAGAAATGCATTGTTGGGACTGGGTTAGGTTGAAACCTTGGAACAAATCGAAACTAAGAGCCCCTCAGAAAGATCTAATGAAGAAGAAAAAAATCATCTTTTTATATTTTAACAGTTTGGGGAATGGAAGCTGAACATCCTTTTGGTTCGCCCCGAAAATGACTTTCCTTTTTTAAACAAATTTTTACAGAATAAATGTGTTAAAGAATACTGTGTTCCTTGATATAATGGTTGTTCCTTCAAACACATCAAGTATATCAGACTTGTGCACTATGAGCTTATACGCAGTGCTATTATGCGTATATCCAATGAAGATACAGTCGACTGTTTTAGGTCCTATCGTCACTTTCTTCTGCTCTGAGACTCTTACCTTAGCAAGGCGCCCCCACAATTTGAGCTAACTGTAAGCAGAAGATTTACCTTTCTATAGTTCGTATGGAGTCTTTTTATTTACCGTGTGGGGTACCCTATCAAAAATCTGGTTAGTAGAAAAGATCGCTTCCCACCCCTCACCCCCCCCCCCACCCCCACCCCCCACCCCCCAACACACATATTTGGGGGTAACCCTGAACTGATTAACATAGCGTTCATCATTTTTTTCAGGGTTCGATTCTTGCGTTTAACGACATCATTCGATTGAGGTGAATATGAAGCAGTTGTTTGATGAATTATACCATGTTCAGCACACAACTCTTGAAATGGTGAAACATACTCTCCACCTCGATCACTTCGAGTTGCCTTAATCCGAGGGTTCAATTAATTTTAAACTTCATTCTTTAAAGTTTTAAAAGCATCAATTGCTTCATCTTTACCTTTAGCAAATAAACATAGCAATATCTTGTACATCATCAATGAAAGTAATGAAGCACTTTTTTCCCCTCTAGTTTGCACAAGTTTCATATCACAAATATCAGTGTGAATTAACTCTAGAGCTGCATAACATTTTTCCACTAAATGAAAAGGTGTTCTCACCATTTTTGCTTCAACACAAATCTCACACTTGTGTTTTGAGTCTAATTTCACATTATTTAGTAAATTCATATTTACCAATTTCTTTATTTATTTCATGCTAATGTGTCCATGTCTAACATGCCACAAATCACAAGACTCAACTTTATAAGAGGACGCAATAACTTTATAATTAATAACTAGGCGTTTGGCCATTACATTCAACTTAAACAATCCCTTCTCAAGTTGACCTTTAGCAAATAACTTTCCACTCTTAGTAAGCACAAACTTATTAGACTAAAAAAACTAGCTTAAACCCATGCTGAACAAGCAGGGACTCAGAAACAAGATTTTTCCTAATATCCGGAACATGCAGCACTTCCTTCAAAGTCAGCTCTAAGCCGGACGTCATCTTCAGCAGCACCTTCCCAATTCTAGCAACTTCAGCGGTAGAGGCGTTTCCCATATGGAGGTTTATTCTAGTAATTAGGGTATAGTCGGAAAACACATCCCGATCAGAACACGTATCACAAGTAGCTACAGTATCGATGAACCACTCTCTTGGGTTATCAACAAGATTAGTTCCATTAACACCGCACAGAGATCCAAGTCAGACATACCTTCGGTAACAATGTTAGCAGGATCCTGACTCTCTTTCAGCGATTTTGGCAATCTCTTTTCGTATGCCCAGGCTTGCCACAATTGTGACAGTTGCCTTCAAACTTCTTGGTTTTCTTCTGATTCGTCTTTCCTTTCCCATGACCTTGGTGCTTTCGAAACTTCCCAGAATCAACCTCAACCAAGCGAGCCTTTGCCTCCATTTTTGAGGTCTTTCCATACTTTGCAGTAGACTGTCGATTACCTTCTTTCACGTGCAAGTTGATGATCAAGTTCTCTAAAGTCATTTACTTTTGCTTATGCTTCAGATAGTTCTTGAAATCTCTCCAATCCGATGGCAGCTTTTCAACAAAAGCGCCACTTGGAAGTTTTCACAGATATACATACATTCAGATTGTATGCTTTGCATTATCATTTGCAACTCCTGGAGTTGACTAATCACAATCTTAGATTCTATCATGATAAACTCTAAAAAGTGTCCGACAATAAATTTATTAGTGCCGACATCATCGATCTTGTACTTATTTTCCAAGGAAATCTAGAGTTCCTTAGCAGTACTTTTGATCGAACTATACACCCCCTACAGCGCATTGTCTAATCCATTCAAGATATAATACCTGCAGCGATAGTCCCCTTGTGTCCACGCATCAAAGGCGAATCTACGATCGAAACTCGTATCATTTTCAGTCACAATAGGTGCAGCCTAAGTCAAGTATCGAGACAAGTTCAAAGTGGTTAAATAAAAGGCCATCTTTTGCTGCCAGGTTCTGAAATTACTTCCATTAAATTTTCCAGGATGTTCAGTATGGGCAGCAACTAAAGCAGGTATCGCAGAACCAAAAGGGATTGATCCAGATGAGAAAGTATGAGGCGTAGAGGTATTAGGTACACCAGTGAAAGGTCTAGAAAAGACTGAACCAGATCCATTCGATAGCATAGAAGAGTTCGTCTGAGCAGGCATGGTTGAATTCGTTAGAGGAGGTGCAGTCGCGTTGGTCGAAGCAGGCACCGTCGAGTTATTCAAAGCAGAGGTGTTATCCAATAGTTCAACTTACAAACACGAATCTTAAGGTTATTGGGAATACAGTAATAAAGTTGGGATAACAACGGGGGATAATTCAAACTAACAAAAATCTATGATAAACAACAATGAGTAAAAAATAGGAAAAGGAAAAGTGTCAAGCGAACTCTTTCCTTAAAATTCATGTTGTCCCGTACGCAGTGCTCACGATCTATGACAACGAATCTCCCAAGATACAACGACAACAGAGATGAAAGGAGAAGTCAATCCAGTCACCCTAGCGAATGAGAATTGGGCAGACAACCGAGCAAAACACTAACTGCAAACTTTATGATGTGTGAGGCAGACATAGAAAATATGAGATGTATGTATGCTAATAATTTTCTTGTGTACGGATTTACACAGCATAGGGAGTAGTACTTATAAATGAGTAAGGAAGTAAATCGCAGGAATTAAGATTACTAATACAAGTCAAACTCCTAGTCTTGCTCCACAAGAAAGACTGAAACGTTTTGGAAGCAGGGATAGGCCACATGCCATGAACCCAAACCACGTGGCCCCGAGCCCGGAGCCAGCTAACCGGTCGGGCAGGCAGTGGTGGAGCTTATGGGGACTCTCATTCCCACTCAACTTGTAACCAATGCCCATCTCACTTCACTTAATAAAACTATTTAGAAATGGTTCTCCTTCTTATGTAGGACTTTCATTTCCCAAATGAAAATCTCGCTATCTCTTCAACTTCCAAATTCACTTTTCAAATGTTCAACTTTGGGCAATGATTTCTCACTTATCCAAACATGGATTTGTGAAAGTGAATCTACCACTTTCATCTACTCGTAACGAAAATTAAGAATGTGAAACTCGTTTATAAAAATAACGAACTTTTCATTTTCAAAATATTGAGATAAAATTATCAAAAATAACTTCCCAAAATTTTTTTTCTCCAACACCCTTCTCGTTTTCTCCCTTTTTTTTTTTTTTTTTTTTTTTTTCTTTTGGAAAATAGAAGTTGTTAAAATATGGTTTATTGAAGAAAGGAGTAATGTTGGTAACTCATTCTTGGCTTAGATAGCAAAATGTAATAAATTAAAAATACACATGGGTGCATTGAGTAATCGAGTGTGTAATCGAGTGTGCTAACAAAGTTCGTGTACAGATTGGAATTGACCTAAAGACATAGGTCTGATTTGGCCTGGCCCATTTTTGGACATACCCAATGGGTTTGGCCCCGCCCCGCCTATTGCCAACTCTACAACACACCACACAAATTTAGGGGTACAATTTCAACAACCAATGAAAACTTGTTTCAGTTCTATAAAATTAACACCATCTACTTTGGTAGCAAAATGGGCTAGTTTCATCCGCGCATTAAAATAATCAACGGTACATATACTCATGATTGAGAAAACCAAGAACTCTTTGTTAACAAAGTGAATCTTATTGCACAATACAACTAATGTTTTTTCTGGGACAATGAATGGGCTTAAATCAAACTAATAGAATAAATTAAACATAAATCACAGAATCAATCAGCAAAGAATAAATGAATTTAGCTTTAAGTCATAGCTTCGTATCACTTTTCTTGGTTCAATGCAGTCGGATCAACAAGTCGATCATCTAACAGTCTCCGACATTCCAGACGAGCATGACGTGTGGCCCCCTCTTCGTCTGCCTCGTATTGTAAGAATTGGCAATTTAAGCATTTGTGAGCCACAATGTGATAGTTCACCTCAGATGTTTCTCCACAATCGTTGCATAGAATCCAGACCTAATACATTGTGAAATTTGAGCATTAAGCGTTTTTATGAAATTAATATCCTTGAACATGTGAAAAGACTAACTTAACTAGTTTTAAAACATTCTTCTTACCATTCTATTTTGATACATTTGAGGCATAGGTGTCGAAGCAACCTGAAATTTTTAGACGTACAAAAGACATGTTTAGTATCATGTAGATATAAGATTATCAATAGAATATCTAAATTTACAAATAAGCCCACCAAATGTTTATATTTAACAAATTGTCTCTGATTGAGGGGATAATTTGTAAAAGAAAAAAACTCGAGGGGGTAATTTGCAATTTTAAAATATGGCTGTAGCTTTTCTAGAATTGGGCTAAACCTCAGGGGTATTTTTGTAATTGTCACTTGGGAATGTCCTTAGTACTGCATATGTAATAAATACCTCTTGATCAAGCCTTTCCCAGACGTGGGTCATATCACAATACGACTTTGAGCAAACTGGGCAAGCATACCTGCAAGAAATTCTATTAAAACGAGGGATATTTATGACAAGTACAAAAATAAAACATAGAACAATAAAGATAAAACTTACTGGAAATGACGCTCCATTTCCTTAACACAGTCTAGATGTATAGTATGACCACACGGCAACACAGCAATGCCTCTTGTCGTATCGAAAAGATACTGCTCACGGATATTATAAAAAGTTAAAAATGAGGACTTTAACGTAAATAAGTTTTTAGAAATAAAAAAAAAAAAAAAAAACTTTCATGTTATGTTTTGTGGTCAAAACATAAATTTACCTCGAAGCAAACAGGACAATTATGATGCATAGCCTTCTCTATGCATTTGTGTGTATCCTTTAACGTTTTTGAATAGCAACATCCTGAAACAGGATAATAATATAATTTAACTGCGCAATTTTTTAATCGAAACCGGAAAGTTTAGTTTCGAAATAAAGTACACTTACCACATTTATCACAGTGGAAGAAATTTTCTTTTCCACCAGTCCTATCAGAACAAAGAAAACAATAAATTAGATAGAGTGTCTCGTTAAGAAGCTAAGAAATCACCAGCATCAAAATAAGTTACTAAATGTGGGATAATGGATTTATCTAAGTTGCCTAAAATTTGATTTAGGGATGAAGTGATTCTTAGCCTTTTGGATTAATAAGATAGTGTTTTCCGATGCCAACTTCTGACTTTTGTAAAATTTATTCAGAAGATTTTCAATTCTACTTTTGGTTCGAGTTTTTCAAACAAATAAGCTCACTTTTATAACTTATTCACCAAACACTGTTATTTTAACAAAAATCAACTTAGCATTTATTTGCACACACTGCCAAATTTTGATTATCAACTACTTTTAGTTTCTGCTACAATAAATCAATTTTTCTAAAGTATTGATTATGGAGAAACTTAAGAACTAAAACATGAAACTTTATAAACCGATTTCAAATAAATAATAATAAATTTTTGAGAAAACTTATCAACCTGCAGATTCCACATTTATCACAGTGATATTGATTCTTTGAAACCTGAAAAATGAGAACCGTAATGGTTTTACATAAATAGCAACAAAATTGTCACTAATTTGTTACATAAATTAATTGAAAATCTTACGTCATCGTCGAAGAATTTGCATTTGGAGCAATAGTATTTCCCCAAACAAACCCCACAATTAATACATATTTGTTGAACCTACATCGCAAGCAAAAATAAGAAGGTTTTTTCGTTTAGAATATTTTACAGTATATTCACAAATAAAAATCTCTGGTCATTAGGTCTAAATATGGAAACTTACATCTTGTTCTGTGTCGCACAACGAGCATATGATCTGAAAACATAATAGGCCAAAATAAGTACACGTGACGTTATTCATGCGTACTATTTGTTCACACCAAAGACAATATACAAAAGCTCCTAATCAATTAAGGTCCAAGAAAGCATCAAACCAATAAAACAAGATATCGTTCGAATGATCGTGTGAAAAAAAAACAAGATTTGTCGGTAAGTAAAATAGTTGAAACTTGAAATAACTTGGAATCATTCAACCTTTTACCTCAAAAATCTCTCAATCAGACACAATCCCAAATAAATTCAAATTTCAAAACATAACACAAAGCCAAAAATAAACTAAAATAGCCAAAAAAAAAAAAAGAAAGAAAGAAAAATCTAACCCTTTTTATTTCATGACGCGGGATATCATGGCGTTCGAGTGGATCAACATCTAAAGAATTCTGCTCACGTATAAATTAACAGTATTAATATCTGCATAAATCGACTATTAAAAGGATCCAATAAACTTATAAACAAAATTATAGTCACCTTTGAATCATTGTGACAGTGCCTGCAATCAAATATCTCATTGCAACAAGGTGCTATAATCTTGCACCTCCTCCGATAATGCGAGCACCTGAGATTTACAGAAAAATCACTCCCTAAAATTAATAATTACTTATGGAGGCATAAAATTGAGCAGAAACAAATTTAACATTAAAAAAACACTAATAAATATAAAATGCAAGTGAAAAAAAGAAACATTACCCATATTTCTCAAAACCCATCTCTGTTTTGCATTCATCTTCTGAATGTGAGTGAGAAATTATCTGATGCTTCAAACAATTCTCCATTATGTTCTGATGAACTGAACAGGGAACAGCAAAACAGATCTATAGATCAAAAATTGAAAAAAATAAAAATAAACAAGAAAAGCTAAGAATCAAAACCCTTTTGATGATCACAATATATAAAAATCTTAGAAGGAACAGCTACATGAGCATTTTCAACAAAACCCTCAGAGAATTTGCAGATAGGCCCCCCGATTATCGCATATTTTCAAAGATATTTCACACATTTCGTCTCCCTTTTTCGCTTTACACGCCTGATGAGTCAGCAACACGCCAGCATTAGCCGGCTTCATTTATTGAGTATTTTGCTGACCTCACAAAAAAGAGAAAAACAATAATGTAAGAGGGGAGAGAAAGTGTTGCTTACAAACGACGTCGTCTCTTTCTTCGCTGGCAAGAAGATTAATTTGAGACGTTATTTTACAGTTGGGTTTTGGGGATGCTTGAGCTGTAATGTAAATATGTATAATGACACAGTGCGATTGTGCGCGTATATTTATAGCAAGACAAGTATTCACATTGAAATATGAAATCTTTCTTTGATTTTTCATTTTTCTCCTTTATGTGACAGTGAATTGTGAATGAACCGAAACGTGCTTCATAAAGCCACTTTTGACCTTTACCATCTCTAACAAATAATGATGGTCCAATTATCTTTCGAGGGTGTTTAGGAATGGGAGAGGGGATTTTCAGATCCGGAAGGTCGTTGGAGTTTTATTTTATTTTTAAATAAAGTCTTGAAAATCTTAATCCCAAATTATATCTATTAACTAATTAATTTAGAATTTGAAAAAAGATATTAAAATACTTCAAATAGTTAATTGATAAAAAATAATGTTGCATTCTTTTAAATCTTAAATTAAATATGTTAATGGGTATAATTTGGAATTAAAATCTTATTAATAAAAGATACATACTAGGAAGTAAGATGCTGATAATTTGGATTGAATTTAGACGTAGGATTTAAATTTGTGCGCTATTAGGCCACATGCTGTTAGTATCCTCTTAATCCTAATGGAATATAAATTATTCAATTAAATCGTCAATTTATGAATATTCATCCTAGGTGCTAATGGAATAAAATCTATTAAGTGTCGATTTTTGAAGTTTCGACTCATACATGTAACTTTCTGCTGTTTTGTCAAATCTGCTTAGAGGGTGGCAATCAAACAATTGAGTCAATTGTTGTTTGGCGTTAATTTTTTTTTCCAAAATATTATTGTATTATTATTTTTTTACAATAACTTTTATCCCTGTAGAAATCAAAATCACCCATAATTTTCTCATAAATATAAAAAATTTCTAAATAACTATTTAATAAGTTAAAAATATACAAGAAAAAAACTTAAAATATTATAATATAAATTAAATAAATCTCGAAACTTGAAATAATAATAAAATATATAATTAATTATTGTTTAAGTCTATATTATTTAATAAATCTGATAAATAAAAAACTCAATAATAATTTAGAATAATAATTTAAGTTGTTAAAAAATTAATAAGAAAATTAAATAAATATTAATCATGAATAATTACTTAATATATTTAAAAATAAAAAATAATATATAATAGAAATATTATAAAATAATATAAAATAAATCTCAAAATATTTTTAGACAATATAAAATTATAATAAATTGTGATTAACTTCTAAATAATTATTTTATATATATATTAAAAAAACCAAGTTTAATAATATTCAAAAAAGAGGGTTTGGGTCATATAATTATTGGAGGACTTTTGTAATTTTTGAGATTTATTGTATATGTTTTATAGTTGAATTTTTGTGAAAATTTCAATAAAATTAATTTTTAGATTTAAAATAATATAAATAAGTTTTTAAAATTTATCATTAAGTACATTACAATTTAATTTTTATATTTACGTAAAAATTACTAACAAATGTAAATAAATTTTATTTGGCAAGAAACTAACACGTTGTGCATGATACAATACAGCTCATGTCCAATAGTGAGCAACGGGTAGCATATGTTAAAATAATAATGATATCAGTTCGAAAGAACACTTGTAGAATACTAATATTATGATTTAATATTACAAATAATTAGTATTTTAATTTTTAAAATATTTATATTCGTATGTGGCACCAATATATTATGACACAAGTTGACAATATTTTTTGGTTACATATGCTTTTACATATTCTTATTTTTTTAATTATCACAAAACTTTGAAAAATGACATTTTATAATTCTTACGTAACTTAATGTAAAAAAATTATAGTAAAAGAGTTGAAAATATTTAAGAAAATTATTTTATGCGAATAGAATCATATTATTTATATAATAAATATATATTTATCGGTGTAAAATGTTGTCTCAAGCTAGTCATTATTAATGATTACAAAAAGTTATCCCTAATTTTAATCTTATCACAATAAGATTCACTAATATTTTAAAATTAAAAATATGTAAGTATGATTTGTATTTATCTTACAAAACCCGTAATTTTTGAAGAGAGTTGATATTTTTGAAACACAAATACACACCTAATTGAGATTTTTACTTGTAAAATGTAATTACGTCTTTTGTGATTAAGTTTGATCTTTAATTTATGTAGTAGTAGTTTGACCACAATATCCTCCATGTCATCATGATATTGCAATCAAATGGATAAATTTCTCACGATTTGCTGACCAAGCAAGCGCCCCACTGTCTACCTCATCCTTATCCTAACGCGCCGCATAGCGTGTGCGTTCCTCTCAGACTGATTCAATTAAACTAGAAAATGTTTTATTTCCTTATTCTTTCCCTATAAACATCAAATATATACATTAAAGTTTGTTTTTGGTTAACAGAGAATCAGATATATTTCCGTGTCTAGCCCTTAACATGTTTAAGAATTAGAAACAGTTTAAAGATGAATTTAACTTTTCTAAATAATTGTCCAAACACCCAAATATATATTTGCTTACAAGTTTCACCCATGATGCAACTAAGTCCTTGTCTGGGACTTGACAAAATTGCTGTAAAACAATCAAACATTTAAGAATCTATAGGTATGAAGGAACCAAAAGCATCGATTGCCTTCAACGAGGAGATCGGAGGAACCGAGGAAAGCTCTATGGTCATTATCATAAAACTTTGTTTCAAACTTATGTATCATATTTTGTTCATTTCAGACGGTACGTTTGAACAAATTCCAATTCTCCTTGTCAGCTTTGAAATTGGGGCAGATTCTCTGACAAGAATTCTATGAAATTGGGAGTCTGGTCCCCAATAGAAAGATCAAAAGATAACCAATCTCTTGGTCTAGAACTCTCTATGTCGAGAATTTCAATTCTTGTTTGATGTTTGATGTACGACTCAAATTTTTAATATTCAACTAAAATTTTATTACACCTAACCTCATTCTCATTTCTCCCGTCATCATTATATTTAAATAATTATATTTTACTAAATACAATATAAAAATACAACAACAACAACTTTTCAAAAATGATTTGACATCAAATACAACATAAAAGTACATTATCATCCACTTTTCAAATATGATTTGACATTTATAGTAAAGAGTAAAATATTTTGAATCCTATAACAAATAATTAGTCTTAGTATTCAGAATTTAGAATGCTCAAAATCTTGAATATCATGAGGAAATTTAATCTAAACAACCTCATACTTCGTTGTCATGAGGTAGATAGAAAATGTCCATTGATTAACTTTGACAGATGTATATGCCTAAAATAAATAAATTAATTAACTAGATCGTTAGATTAAAAGTTATAAACAATGGTGAGCACAACTATTTATAGCTAGTTGTTGATGCCTAAAAGAGATGGTCACCAAGCCTCGTCTGATCCTTGAGATGTACATGAGCAGGTTTTTCTTGGTGTGATTTTTTTCTTGTTAAGAAGAAAAAAGGAAAAATCAAGGACACATTGAGAGAGATTGATATATAGCATGGGGGCCCACTTGGGACAAGCTGGATTGCTCTAATGGGTGGATCTTCACCTGAGACTGAGTTGAGAAGGTCGCGACTTAGGAAATTGGTTGCTTATTCTTTTTGTCGAAGAATCTACCTTTGTTTACGTGATATTATTGAAACTTTTATTATTCTAGCTACAATGTGAAGCACTTGCATTAAAGATTTTTATATTCACTTTTCATATGTTGTTTTTAATCTCAAATTTGCATTTATGTTTTTGTATGTCTAGGGGATTTATAATCCTCATCTAGTGTCAATCTTTTATGTGCAAGAGCGTCATACATCGGCGCCTCTTGATCGGGTCAATATATGTTAGGCGCCAAGGGTTTAACTTCATTACACTTGTCTTATGGAAAGGTTAAACCTCTACCTTACATGTGCATTATTATATGGAAGTCAGTGGAGGACTAAAGAGGAGTAGCCGCTTTAGATCCATTTGTTTTTCAATTTGGTGAGTAGATCGATCTTCATGGAAAGTTTTCGGTCAGTTCATGTCACGATTAATCTTGGTTTGTTTTACGGGCCTATTTAAGTCATGTGTTTTATCCTCTTTCACGAGATTAGACCGACTATGAACACTAGTGATGCGCGCGGGGGCCATGCATATGGACTTAGCACATAATGAGAACTCGACAAGTTAGTTGGATCATCAAAACATCAATGGTGCAACACGACAACAAATTTATTCTTAGGGCATCTTTATTGGTATGAGTTTAACATGTTTAAAAAACCTTGCCAACATATTTGAGCTGTTAAGATCCTGTTAGGGCTAGTATTCGGGTATTCAAAAGTTTGTAAATAGTAAAAATTCTTATTTTTTTATAGGAGTTAGAATCCTTTACTTTTTATTGTAGATGCCAATTCATATTGAAAATTGGATGATAATTTATTATTATATTGTAATTTATGTCAAATCGTGTATAAAAAGTGAATGATATTATATTATAATATTGTATTTAGTAGTATTTAATTATATGTGTTAATAGGATAGTATAAGATATAGATTAGATCTAAGAAATTTTTGGATGATATTTCATTTTTGAATTTTGAAACAAAAGAGTATTCGGTATTCTGAATATCAATCTGGTATTTCAAAAACTAGGGCAAACATGCCCTAAAACATCCGGAGCTTTGATTTTGAGCCACTAGTTTGTATATGGGCTCCTGGAGTATAATGAATGGACCAAAATATACGAGGTTTTTTCTTTCATTTATAATTTTTAAATATAACTTTTTTTCCTTTTGTACTATCGTATTTTCATTTGGTAACATATTCCATAATAAGAAGGATTTACTTGCCTCTTTAGGTGTTATTCTACATGGATAAATTATTCTATCAGGAAGTTGTGGAACAACACTAATTAGGATATATTCAACAAGGAGTTCAACTTTGTTCGACAATGTATCCGCATTAGGTTAAATGATGGGGTTCTTAATTCTGCATTCTTCCATCATAGTCTCAAGATCCGCAGCCAGAACACCATCTCTTTCCTCCACATTAATGGTGTGCTTTATCATGATCCCATTCAGGCTGTATATCATATTGTTTCTTACTATCGGGATCTTTTACTACATCTTTCACTCCATCAGTGGGTATGTTTTATCGTATTTCAGGTTTGGTCCTAAAGGTTAACACCTCAACTCATAATGATGCGCTACTTCGATGATTATCTTCTGAGTATATTCGGGTTGCGGTTTCCCATATGGATCTTAATAGTGCCCCTAAATCGAATGACTTTCCTAGGAGGTTCTCTCATTAGGTTTGGGATATTAGTGACACAGGGGATCCAGTCTTCTTTCACTTTGGGCACGTTGCCCCGCGGCCTGAATTCTAGTTTTGTGATTCTTTTTTTAGAAGACGAACGGTGTGGACCGCATTAATCTTTTTTGTCCTATAATTCTTAGTAATAAGATTATTACTAAGAGTTTGGCTTCTCATTTGGCTTTAGTCACATCCGAGATGGCAGTTAAGATTGATATTAGGGTGTTCGGGGGGAACATGGCAGTTAAGATTGATATTTGGAAGGTGTGCTTAGCACACTATTATGGGACTTCTTGATTTCGTCCTTCAATCGTGCAATCTTAGGGTCCTCTAAGCTTTACGTGCTCTTAAATGGATCGCTGAGAGGTTACTTTGGTTGTTCCCAAGGCGTGTGCTATGATTATCTTCTATCCTCCCTCATCCTTTACTTTGCTGAGGAAGTGTTGCATTACATGATTATGGAGCAATTTCGGTCAAGTGAGTTTGTTGGGATTCGATAGGGGTGTCACTATCCTGTCTTATCTTTTGGAAGCGGATGATATAATCCTATTCTGTTAGGCTTTTGATAAGAAGATTCGGGTAATTAGGCGGTTACTAGAGGAGTATGGTGGTTTATCAAAGCAAATCACTAACTCTGAGAAGTCTTTGGTTTACTTTGGGAGGCACGTGCGGCATAAGGAGGACTATTTTAGGAGCTATTGTCATGCAGGAAAGGTCTCGACCTTTCAAGTACTTGGCGTGCTGCTCTTTGTAGGGGTTCTGCATCGTATTCATTTGGAGCTGATGGCCAGTCGTATTATCTCCAATTTTAGTAACTGGAAGGGGGGGTTCAGTTACGATGGTTGATCATGTTTATCTAGTGGATTCAGTTATTCTTAGTTCGTTAGTTCACTCCACACTAGCCTATAGGTGGCCTGTTACTCTTGTTAAATGGTTGGAGTGAGCTACTTGGAACTTCTTTTAGATAAGGGATGTCACGAAATGGGACCTTATTACCGGTTCTTGGGCTAAGGCAACCACGACCAAGGATGGGGGTGGGGGGTGGGGGGTGGACAGGTTTATATTCTCTTGCTGCCATGAGTGTTGCTTTTTGGAAACGTCTTGCTTGAGATGTGTTGATGGTGGACTCATCAATGGGGCCTTTCTCTGATCTTGATTTTTGAACTCGAGCCTTTTTGCCCAAGCGTAATAGCTTTGTTTCCCCGATTAGTGTGTGGTTAAGAATGATGTCGCCTCTTCTTAGGTTGACTCTCAATGATTGGTTGGCATGGGCTGGATATCTCTTTTTAGTGGGATAACAGTTAGGTTATCGCATCATGGATCAAGTCGGAATTCCATTGAGGTTATGATTGGTTTTTAGGTAGTCGTTTGTTTATTTCTTGGTTGATGAGGTTTTGCGTTTCATGACTCACTTCATACTTCAGTGGGATGACATTGTGTTGGGTATCCTAGCTACTCCTGTTATGGATGATGATTGAGACGAGCAGATATAGTCTCATTTTGTTAACGGGAATGAATTTCTTGTATTTCTTATTGGTATCTTCGACCACATTTTCCTAAAGTTCATTGGGGTCAATAGATTTGGGATGTAAATATTCTCCCTCAATGTTCATTTTTAATTTGGAGGCTTATTCTTAGTAAGCTTCCTCTTTGGGGTAATATGTAGTATTGGGATTTTCTGGTCCATCTTGTTGTTCTTTTTATTTCAGGAAGCTAAGTCTTTGGACCATTGTTTCATCAAGTGCCCAGTGGTTTGGGGAACTTGGCAATCTCTCGCAGGTTTATTTCATGTCTATTTAGATTTTCCTCTAACTCTTGAAGTGTATTGCTTCATTGTTTTGATGTGAAATTTAGTTTACGTCTTGCCATGATTTGGCGGTTGGCGATCATTACCCTTCTATGGTTATTTGGATTTTGTCATGAATGGGCAAGTTTTGATGATCTTCAGGTTCATGAGATTTTTATCTGAACACGGGCTTGGGCGTTCATTCGGGAGGCCTCTTTAGTTTTCCTTCGGTTATTCCTCACCATCAGAGTCGGAAACTTATACTCTTCAGGCTTTTAGCATCACGACTCATTCTAGAACCTTAAAGAAGGGCAATATATGAATAGAAAGACTTTCAGACGCTCTTAATTCACGTGGGCATCAGGCCTTCAACAAATTGGGTCATTAGATCACTAGTGTTGCAAACTGGTAACAAATTGGGCGAAATTGCGTAATTATTATAGCAATTCTCAATTTGGTCTGCGAAAATAGTTAAGGTTTTGAAAAGGTTGTGAAAATAAGTGTAAGCGCAGCCTAAATCAGCACTTATGTAATTAATCTCTTTTTTAACAGAACAATAGATTGAGACTGCACTTACAACTGAGAGCATCTCCAATGTAACTATTTTGAAAGTGAAAAAATTGACATATGAAATAAAAATAATTATGTTATGTGGCACATTAAATGCTTGACATTGTCAAGAGCAATTTTAAATTTTAGACATTACTCTTGACAATGTCTACAATTAATTTTAGATATATCAACCAATCATATTATTTCTTTCTCTTTGTTTTTTCTAAAACTAAATAAAATAAATTATCACATATATAACATTAACATTGATGCATTGGAGAACTTTTTTTATAAAATGTCAATGTCATTTTCACATATGTTCAATTAACACTATTGTATTGGAGATGTTCTCAAACAAATGTGTAGATTCAGATTTTGCTTCTACCATTTTATTTTTAAAAACAATTAAAAACATGGAAGCTTATACTACCCACAATTTATATACAGAAAAAGGAAGCATGAAGTGGCGGGGATACAGCGGCGGAGGCGAGCGATTTCTCCGCCTTCTCCAGAAATTGACGGCGGCGGCGGAATCTGTGGTGGCGACAACCCACAGCGGCGGCGATTCGGGCTTAACTTCGGGCCGCGACCGGTTGTGATGGGTGATGCGGCCCCGACTCGAGTTTTGGTTGCGGGGTTTGCAGGCGTGGTTGTCGGCCAGTCGGGTCTCGGGTCGCTTTTGCCGTGGTGGTTTGCAGGTGGTGGTGATGTCGAAAACGTGGGGCTGCTGGGGGTTGTCGGATGGAGATGGTTGGCGATGTTGCTGTGGCTGTCGGCGACTGGAAGTCGGGCCGTGGTTGCTCGGGTTTGGACAGGGGTGTCGGCGACTAACGATCGGGTTGTTGGCGATGACGGGTGGTGGTTGATTGTTTGACGTGGGTTTCAGTCGGGCTTGGCCTGGAGTTTGGGTTTGGCAGCGGCGGCGATGGATTCTCCAGCTCCGTCGATTAGTGATTCGACTGAAGGGGCCCGGCTTGGTCTGACGTGGCTTTGGTTTTGTTTCGGTTGGTTTGTGTTTGGGTTGGTGTTTGATTGGAAACCGGGGGCTGCAAAACCGGGGGCTGTTGTGAACGGCAACATCGACAGGATCCATCATCTTCAAGCCCGGGCGATTTCCCTC
>BMAC01000646.1:450231-503010 GCA_014905375.1 Phtheirospermum japonicum | reverse complement strand
TGATTGAAAAAGTGAGCTCGGTGTGTTGACCTTTTGTAGGTCGCAGGTGTGATTACTGATCTATAATGGATTATTGATATGGTTGCTCGATGAGATCGAGCCGGGTAATTCTGAGATGTGATTTTGTGAGGTAAAGTGGTGATTTGTGTGCATACGTTGTTTGTGTTTGTTTGATTTTATGTTTACATGTTCTACCTGATTTCATACCTCATTCAGCTAGAAACATGGGGGACTAGCTGATGTGGACCAAAATATCCGTACGTAATATTATGTGATATATGTGGGTATTTGTGGAAGGTGACCTCATTTCTAGGAGAG
This sequence comes from Phtheirospermum japonicum, assembly GCA_014905375.1. Taxonomy (NCBI): domain Eukaryota; kingdom Viridiplantae; phylum Streptophyta; class Magnoliopsida; order Lamiales; family Orobanchaceae; genus Phtheirospermum; species Phtheirospermum japonicum. Next base: position 502,692 of record BMAC01000646.1, on the reverse strand, counting down.
GGTGTGCCTCCTGGAAAATGGGCGAGCTGTATTATGTCTTTGAGAGGTGAACGAGCCGAAGGCTGTTCCTCAATATTATGCCTTTGAGAGGTGAACGAGCCGAAGGCTGTTCCTCAAAAGTGGGCGAGCTGATGTATCTGGAGTAGCGACCTGTAGTATGAGGATGAGTTCTCATATAGGGTCTTGATCTCTGGTGGGGTTGGGCTGAGTATTTGAGCCTGATTGAGAGTTTAATATGTATGTAGGCCTGGTGGGCTATATGCCCAGGCTTATTTCGGTAATATATATTATGAAGTTTCATGTTTATGGAAACTTATCATATGGGAAGAGTCCCAATTGAAAGTCAGTGAAAGAGTCACGGTATGAATGGAATTCTGGTTATGAAAGGTAACCCTAGATAGTGGAGGATTTCTCCTATCTCTATAAAAGAGGGCTTTTGTATCTTATTTTGTATTCATTATCATACTATTATTGTGATTTCACCGTATTATTGAAAGAGAGGAGTGTGTTTTTCGCTTATTAACTTAAGCGTCGGAGGGCCTTAACGGGCTCGAAATTCGGCCCGTTCTAGGCATTGTTTTGCAGGATCGGCGAGGTCGCTGTGACGATTGCTGAAGGTTTTGGAGGTCGCTGAGACATCTTTCATCACCAATTTAGGTCGTTGATCTCTATTTTAAGGTTAGTGCCCTTTTATTTGGTAGCTCAACTTTTTGGACTTATCACATGTGTTGTTGACATTTATTTGTGTAGCTGCACGTATTGTCTTCAGTCATTTGCAAGGGTTATGGTTTATATGGATTCCGTTTTTTGTTTTTTTTTTTTAATATAATTTGTGTAAGCGCATTTTCATGTTGAGTTCCTAATTTTTGTTTTTTATTTTTCTAAAATTTCTGGAAGCGCGTTTTGATGCCGCGCTTCTAATTTTTCTGTCTTTCTTTTTCCTTTTCTTTTTAATAAATTTTTTGAAGCGCATTTTCATGCTGCACTTCCTTTTTTTTTTTTTTTATAACATTTTTGGGAACACATTGAAGCCCAGCCGCTGGCCGCCGATACCGCCTCTTTCACTGCCGCCTGCCGCCGCATCGTGATGCCTTCACCGGAGAATCGCCGAACCGCTACCGTGGTGGAACCGAAGGGAAGGGTGCAGGTGGCTTCGATTTCTATTTCGGAGAGAAGGAATGGGAAAAAGGAAATCACCTRCCGATTGGAGCGTCGCCGCCGCTCGGAACCAAAACGGGTCGCCATCGCCGCCTCTGCCGGTGCTGCGCCGTTTTGCCGATGGCTGTCGCCGTTTTCTGGCTTTGGGAGGRAGAGAAAGGGGATAAACGGGGAGGAGAAAGGAAGAGGAAATAGGGGAKGACGGGATTTGGAAACTTAGGGCTGAGACCCAATTTAATCCAAACTTTTCCAGAAGTTGCAATTTAGCCCCCCAACTTTCTAAACYACTTCAATTGAACCCTCARATTCTTAGCCCCTTTTCAATTTGATCCCAAAGACTCCTATCCTTATTCAATTGACCCCCAAGACTCTTATTCCTATTCGATTGAGCCTCCAATTTACCCAAAACTTCAATTTTACCCTTCCAAATTCAAGAACCCGACTAAAACAACCCTATCGGCTTTGTTTTCCCTGGCCGGGCGTTCGAATCAAGGTTACGAATCCATTGTCTTTTCAAATGTTCCAAATTAATTTTTTAAATACAAGTTCTAAGTTAAGCTATTATATTCAATGTAGGAAACAAGGGTTCTCGAAACTAGGATTTTCAAGCACGAGCATCTACATTCAATTTTCCACGAAACTCATTTAAAGGTGGGTGATTCTAAACTATTTTCAAAACTATGTTTGTCTATATTAAATGCAATTATATAAATTATCTATGTCTCAATGCAACATTCCATAGTAGCTTTCGAGCTAAAACCATGATAGTGTGTTGTAGCCATTCATTTATGATTTATATGATTTCTTCTTAACATTGCCGAACGTGTTCTATGTTTGTCTATGTTATATGCGATTATATGAATTATCTATGTCTCAATGCAACATTCCATAGTAGCTTTCGAGCTAAAACAACAGTAGCTTTCGGGCTAAAACAACAGTAGCTTTCGAGCTAAATCTATGAATCTATGAACGACTGACAGTGTGTTGTAGCTATTCATTTATGGTTTGTATGATTTGTGTTTAATGTTGACAAACAAATCCCCACTGAGCGAGTTGAAAGCTCACACCCATTATTATCAAACTTTTCAGGTTAAGGAGTTGGATGTGGTACGAGGCGGTGGATGCGAAGATGCTATTTTCGATGCTATTTCATTTTCATTTCTATGAATTGGTATCTTAATTTTATGTCAAATTACAAAATAAAGTTTGAGACTTGTGTTTCTATTTAAAATGCTTTGAATAGTCGAGTACTACTATTTTGATTCATTAAGTGAATCTCCTATTTTTAAATGAATGTTAAGTTTTATTCACGCTTCCGCTCAAATTTATTGTGATTGTGATTTATTGAAAACTCGCGCCCTTTATTTTGGAAGTTTTATTTATAAATAATCAAATTTATACTTTTCGAAAATGGGGAGTGACACCGAGCGTTCCAAATTAGAAAAATTTAAGAGAATCCTCAATCTACCTAAAACCGCCAAGATGGTCCTACCCGAAGGGCCACATGTAGACCCCTTGCGACCTGCACCCAACCATATTACCCTCTACGACACATTACTGGTTGCGGGGTTTAGGTTTCCAGCTCACCCCTTCTACATCGAAATCTCAAATCTATACAACATCTCGCCCTTACAACTAACCCCCAACTCCATGAAGTACCTGGCCGAATACCTCTTATTGTGTGAATACTACAATACCAATCCTGACCCGGGCTTCTTCCACTTCTGTTTTCAGATAAAATATCAACAAAATTCTTTCTATCTCTCCGCTCGGTCAGGCTTAGCTCGCTTTCTCATAAATCCTCCTAACAAAGTCCCCGAGTGGAGAAAGAACTTTTTCTTTATTTATAACTCTGAAGAATGGCCTTTCATAACCGAGCTGAAAAATCGCACTCCCAAACAATATAAACCAACCACTTCCAAGGAGTGCCCTCATCTGTATAAAAAATATACCGATCATCTCAAGGAATGGAGTAAACACCCATTTGACATAACACTCCTCACCAACCGATCGGACATGTTCCGCTACGTGGGCATTGACTCCCGCCCAGTGGCACCACACTTCGCCATCACAGATGATGAATTTGGTAGGTGCTTTTAGGTTTCACAATTACACCTCATTATTTACAACGTAAATCAAATAATAACAATCTCTCTATGTAATGCAGTGGCCTTCATCAAGAACTGTGCGGCGACCCGTACTGAAGAGGAGCAAAAACAGCCCTCAACACAATCCAAAGCTCACCCTGTTCCAGCGCCGGCCAACACAAGCGAGGCCACACAACAGGCCTTTGGGGCAGCTGGTGGCGAAGAGGGAGAGGCCCAGCTAGTCCGGCGACCTAACAAAAATAAAGGCAAACGTCCTCTCCACGATGCTCCCAAGAGCCCGGTGGCGAGGAGCCCAAGCCCCAGCCCGCCAGAGCAAAAAAAATGTCTCTTCGTAAAGGTCCAGCTCCGATTTCAACTAGTGCATCCAGCTTGAGCAAAGTACTAGCCAAGCTGGATGATGCTGACGACGTCGAAGCTCTTCTTAGCGAGCACGCCCTTAAACAGGTATAAACCAAAGATCCTTGTCCATAACCCATTCCATAACTCATTCATAAACCCGTACTCACAATGTRATGATTGCAGCTGAAGCCTCTGTTCGCTAAATTTTCGKCGGAATTCGTAGCTCGTTCATCTGTGAGCGACCTCCAGAAAACCGTTGACGAGCTAACCACACAAGCTGAACAGCAAACCCGACAGCTCTCACTGACACAAGGGGAGTTGGATAGAACACTCCAATTGTTGAAGGCCCGTGACGAGGAGGTAGCCAATTCCAAAAGCCAAATCAACAGTCTGAAGGACGAGGCCACGCGTGTGAATAACGAACTAAGCCAAAAGACAGAAGAGCTTAGCCGAACAGCAGCAGAGCTCGCGCTCCATCAACAAAGGCTCCCAGATCTTCTCAAGATGAATTACGAAAAAGGTATATCTGAAGGTCGTCAAACCTTCCTCATTAGTGAGACCGGCAGAAAATTCATCGACGCGTATCGTCAGGAGCTCATCAAGGCATACGAGAAATCTTCTATTTATTTCGGACTGATGGCTGGCGGGGCCACTGAATGGGTTTCCAGTGCAGCCAACATGATCAAGGAGGAGGTCGCTGCGCTGAACGTCTCGTACACCCCCGACATAGAGGCCATCATCAACAAGTTAACTCCGTTCAGTTGTTTCAAGGGCGACTGGACACAATCCATCTATGCAGAGTGGTGGATGTCCTGTCAAAGTCGAGTAGCCCTGGCCGCGGGGGTCTACGCCGAGCTGAAGACACCCCTAGACGACCTATTGCCCGATCAAGAGCCTGCCATCAATCCTATGCCCGAGCCAGCTCATACAAGTCCCCCTGTTGAGACCTCTGCAATCGAAAAAGCTCTCTAGGACTTCTTATCACCTCTCAATTTGAAATTATTGTACAAACAATCTATCCACTATTTTGTTTTTAATTTATGCACTTTTAGTATCAAAATGTATGATCTTGTCATAAGACACTACTATGTCCTGCTCATCACAAGATCTCGTATTGCAAACATAATCATCTTAGCTCGCAAAGATAATACTTATTCAAAAAATCATTAACACCATAACCATATAACCATAAAAAATCAAACAACTCGTCAATCATTATGCAACCACTCAAAATAATTTCCATCTCATTGGATCAGGAGAAATACTATTTCAACTTCTCCTGTACTTCACGCGATCACAATCCACTCAATCAGTCGGAAAGGGTACGCCTCAGCGCGGTTCACCTTTCCTTTAATATCATAAATATCATAAAACACATTTACAAAGAACAAAATTATTCACGCAACTGAACAGCTCGCCTGGTCGTGAGAAGTGCCCTCCGGTCCAGAGTTACCTTCTCCCACCACCACAACGACGCTTTCACAATCACAAACTCCAATCATTAATCTAAACAAGCACCAACTTATTATTACTTTCACTCTTACTGCGAGAGAGGTGCCCTCCAACACAAGAGTTACCCTCTCCCCAGTTCGCGAATTTATAAAAATTACAACTCTTGATCGATTATCAGGTCGGGAGAGGCGCCCTCCAGTCCAGAGTTACCCATCTCCCTGCCATGATCACCTCAAACCATTTAACTGAGAAAGATGTACTAACTATCTTCTCACAAACATCCACCTTTATCAATAGCTCGCTTGGCCAGAAAAGGTATCAAAGCTACCCTTTTCCGCGCCATAATACCCTTACAAAACTTTCAACAAATCATAAGGTCGAGAGGGGTGCCCTCCAACACAAGAGTTACCCCCTCCCACCTTAAAAACCCAGAAAAGCATATTAGCTCGCAAAAAGAGAAGACAAAACAACTTATCAAATTTCACTTTTCATATTATTCAATCATTTAGATAGCTCGCAGGAGAAGTGCCCTCCGGCCAGAGTTACCTTCTCCTGCTATAAAGACTTACAAACTTTCAATCAACCAGTAGGTCGAGAAAGGTGCCCTCCGGTCTAGAGTTACCCTCTCTCACCCAAAAAGAACTTTGAAAAATAATCACTTTCAAATACCCGGGAGAAGTGCCCTCCGACCAAAGTTACCTTCTCCCGCGATCCTCCCTCTATGCATAATACTTCTTCAAATGGCACACATTCCAGCTCCGGGGTAAAATCTTCCCGTTTGCACCTTCAAGTATATATGCACCGCCTCGCAGTACCTTCATCACTTTAAAGGGCCCAATCCAGTTTGGCTCCAGCTTCTTGGTCGCCTTCAAAGCATCAGCTCTCTTCCACACTAAATCGCCAACCTGAAAACAACGATGTTTAACTTGTTTATTAAAAGTAGCCTGCACTCGTTGTTTGTAATGTTCCACCCGAGCTGCAGCTTTCTCACGTATCTCTTCAATCGTTTCGATTGCTCCTCGAGCCAATCTCTCATTCTCCTCCACGCTAAAGGTCTCTAAACGCTGCGAACCTCCAACTATCTCGGCTGGAATGACTGCATCCATACCATAAACCAAACTGAATGGCGACTCCCCCGTGGTGGTTCGGGGAGTTGTTCGATAGGCCCAAAGGACGGACGCGAGCTCATCCTCCAAAAGTCCGCCTGCTTTCTCTAACCGCAGCTTAAGTCCCTGCACAATTATACGATTAGTAACCGCCACCTGTCCATTAGTTTGTGGATGCACCACAGAGGCAAATCGCTGTTTCATTCCCATATCCTTGCACCATTTCTGCATTTTTCGCCCATTAAACTGGGTCCCATTGTCCGAGACTAACACTCGTGGCACTCCAAACCTGCAAAATATATTATCAAAAATAAAGTCCATTATATGCTGCTCGCTTATCCCCGTGACAGCCTCAGCCTCCACCCACTTGGTGAAATAATCAATAGCCACCACTAAATGTTCTTTACTGCCCGGGGTCTTTGGGAAAGGACCTACGATATCGATTCCCCACTGCGCAAACGGGCATGGCGAGCTAATTACTATCATTTCCTCAGCCGGTATGTGAATAACCGGAGCATGCATTTGACACATCTTACAAGTTCGAACCAGCTCGCTTGCCATAGCCTTCATCCCAGGCCAAAAGAAACCTGCTCGCAATGTTATACCCATCAAGGCCTTTCCCTTTGCATGATCTCCACAATACCCTTCATGTATCTCTCTTAGTACCTCCATCCCACGTTCTTTAGCCAAACATTTCAGAAGAGGTCCAAACCGCGACCTCTTATACAGCTCCTCATTAATAGCACAAAAACGAGCTGTAACTCTAGCCTCTTTCGTTGTCAATTTCTCTGCGCCTTCCTGCGCTTTAAGGAGAGTATCCTAAATAGATGATCGCCAATCATCCTTGTCTTCAATTTCCATAACCTCTACTCCCTTTTCTATGCTGCTACTACCCAATTCCATCAATGTGATTTTTCGAGTGTCATAGGACACTAATGCTCCTGCTATTCGCGCGAGCTGATCTGCCCGTGTATTTTCAGCTCGCGGCAGGTGCTCTAGCTTGAACTCTTCAAAATGAGCCGCTTGTTCTCACAATTTGCCCAAATACACCGCCATACGTTCTTCTCTATCTTCGAAAGAACCATCGAACTGTCGACCTACCAGTTGCGAATCAGTATATGCCCACAGCCTTCGAGCTCCCAACTCGTTAGCCATCTTTATCCCTTTTAACACAGCTTCGTATTCAGTCTCGTTGTTGGATGCTTTATATCCCAATTTGATCGCAAACTTTAAATTCTCTCCCACAGGGCTAGTCAATACAACACCTAACCCTGCCTCTGAAGCCATAGTTGATCCATCTGTAAACAAGGTCCACGCTTTCACTTCCTTATCCTCGTCGACCTGCCTTGTCATTTCCTGCAAGAAATCTTCTAATACTTGTGCCTTGATAGCCACCCTTGGCTCATAAACCACGTCATACTCACTCAGCTCTACTGCCCATTTCACCAATCGCCCTGACATGTTTGTATTTCCTAGGACTTGTTTGAGGGCCAAATTGGTTCGTACCTTCCCTTTGTGGCTCAAGAAATAAGGCCTCAACTTCCTGGCCGTACAAACAAGCGCAAACCCTCCTTTCTCCAGCTCGGTATACATCAGTTCAGCTCCCCGCAGCATCCTGCTAATATAATAAATAGGTCTCTGCAAACCTGCCTCTTCTTTAATCAGAACAGAACTTACTGCGACCTCCCCCACAGATATATATAACATCAAATCTTCCCCCGGCATTGGTTTGGTCAACAGTGGTATCTCTGCCAAGTACTTTTTCAGCTCGTCAAAGGCACTTGCAGCCTCCTGTGTCCACTCAAATTTGGACCCCTTTCTTAGTGCCTTAAAGAAGGGGACACCTCGCTCCGCTGACCTGGAAATAAAACGTCTAAGACCTACGATGCGCCCCGTAAGTACTTGCACATCCCGCACTGTGCGAGGGTGCGGCATCTCTAAAACAGCTCGCACCTTCTCAGGGTTCACCTCGATTCCTCGCTCCGTCACCATGTAACCCAAAAACTTCCCTGATCGCACCCCGAACGCATACTTCTTCGGGTTAAGCTTCATCCCATATTTTCTCAAGATAATGAAAGTCTTCTTCAAATCTTCAACATGGGAATCTGCTTTTTTGCTCTTCACCAGCATGTCATCCACATAAACTTCCATGGTGGACCCCAGCAGATCCTTAAACATGCGATCCACCAACCGTTGATAGGTCGCACCTGCATTCTTCAATCCGAAGGGCATGGAGACGAAACAGTAAGTACCTGTAGAAGTAACAAAACTTACTTTGGGCTGATCCTCCTTTGCCAAGGGTATTTGGTGATACCCCTGCGAAGCATCCATCATACTCAACAGCTCGCACCCCGAGGTAGAATCCACCAACTGATCAATCCGCGGCAAAGGATAATGATCCTTAGGACATGCCTTATTCAAATCACGAAAATCCACGCACATCCTCCACTTCTGAGCTGGTTTTGGTACCATCACAACATTGGACAAGTACTCCGGGAACTGAATCTCTCTTATATGGGCCGCTTTCAACAACTTCTGTACCTCTCCTTCAATCACCTTGTCCAGTTCCAACCCAAAGTGCCTTCTCTTTTGTTTCACCGACCTCGCCTCCGGGTCCGCATTCAAATGGTGCTGCGCGACCTCTGGTGAAACACCCGTCAACTCTTCATCACCGAACGTAAAAATATCCCGAAATTCTCTCAACAACCCTATCAGCTCGTTCTTCAACACCTCAGGTATTTGGGTACCTATCCTCGTGGTATACTCCGGATGTTCTTCTTCCAGGGAAATCTCCATTAACTCCTCGTTCGGCTGAACTGAATTCTCTTGTTCTTTCATTTTCTTGGGGTTGATCACCCCTTCCGGTTGATCATTACTTCTCTCTCGCTTGTTCTCCATCAACCCTTTCCTGACCGCCATCTGATTACACGATCTAGCGACCTGTTTCTCTACGACAACCTCACCCACTCCATTGCCTACTGGGTACTTGATACTCATGTGATAAGTCGATGTTATTGCCTGAAACGAATTAAGGGCAGGTCGTCCCAGTATCACGTTGTAGGCCGACCTCCCCTGGATGATTAAAAACTTTAAGCTTTTCTCGATTCTCGACTCATCTCTTCCCAACACTACTTGCAAATTCGGCTCGCCTTCCGTGTTCACCTGTGCCCCATTAAAAGCATATATGGGCGTGTTCACCGACCGCACTCTTCTATCTATTTCCATACGATCAAGGCAGACTGTATATATAATGTTCACCGAGCTTCCATTATCTAAAAATATCCTGCTGACCTCATAACCCTCGATCTCCGCCTCTATCACTAATGCATCATTAAGATCTTCCTGTAGCCCGCGCCTCTCATCGGGGCCAAATGAAACGACTGGCCCTGCGACTTGAGGCTGCCTGCTCACACTAGCGACCTCACTCACGCCCAAACAAGCTGACTTAACATGCCGTTTTCTCGCATTGTTGGAGTCCCCATCCGTTGGCCCTCCGGAAATCATGTTTATTCTTCCTCTATTTCTCCGCGGCCCTTCCTGTCTCTGATTTCCTTGCCGTCCTTGCCTCGCGACCTGCTGCTGAGGCGGGCTCCTCGGCGGTGGTGGAGGTAACGCCTGCCCTTGTTCGTGCGGCTCCCTTTCTTTATAGGTCACTTCCTTCAAATGCCCTTCCTTTATCAATCTTTCTATTTCTTCTTTAAGGTGCCTACACTTCTCAGTGTAATGCCCGTAATTATTGTGAAATCGACAGAAGGAGGCAGTCTTGGGGTGAGTGGGGATAGGTGTGCGATCCTCTGGCCACTGTATGGCATCAGGCACAGAACGCTCCATAATACTGAACACCTTAGCCCGCGGATACATTAATGGTGTGAAGTCTTCTTGTTTCCAATCGCGCGCGCTCGCCTCCTGCCAGGAGCCCGCGCACTCCCCTCCTTGATTCTCTTCTTACTTCTCTCCTCGGGATAACTTCTCGCGCCTCCGTATCCGACCTGCCAAAACGCACTCTATATTCCTCTTCAGCGTCCTCCACCTGTATGTATTTATTACATCTTGCTAGGACATCATCATACGTTCGCGCCCCTTTTTTCACTAATGATTTGCGCAAGTCCTCTCTCCTCAGTCCTTGACGTAAAGCTCCAGCCTTCATCTCGTCAGTGGCAGTGGGCACCCCCAAAGTAGCACTGGTGAATCTGTTGACATATTGTTTGAGCGTCTCGCCAGGTCGCTGTACCATGGTAAAGAGTGACTGCGCCGTCCTCGCACCCTGTCGAGCACTGGAGAATTGCTTCAAAAAGTCATCTCGCAACACTGAATAACTGGTAATTTTCCCCCGCGGGAGTTGATAGAACCAATTTTGCGCGATCCCCCTCAGGGTGGATACAAAAGCCCAGCATGCCATGGCATCCGTGTAGCTGTGTAGCATTCTCGCATTTTCAAAGAGCTGTAGGTGCTCAACTGGATCCGTTAACCCCTGATACTACAAATCCAACGCCTTATAGTTTTTAGGCATTTATGCATGCATCATATTCACCGAGAAAGGATATCCTTCTTCTCCTTCCAACCTATCTCCATCCACTCGTCTCTGTAATTTCAGCATGGCCTCCTGCAGCTCTCTAAAGGCTTTATTATGTGGTCCCATCTCGCTCTCTCCTTTTCCTTCTTTGGACACATTACCGCTCTTCTTAGTTCTCGCCTGAGACTCACCATCCGTATCAGAGGTCGGGGTCTCGCTATCACTACTATATCTATAATGTCGTCGACTACTTCGCCTGTAACGACTATATCTATCACTACTGTATCAGAGGTCGGAGACTCACCTTCCGTCCTTTCGCTCGCCGTCTACGAGCATGAGAGCCTACAGACGAGGTGGAACTCGAAACATCCTCCTTTCTCCGCGTACTCCGCCCCCTTTTGCGAGATAATCTTTTCGACGTAGATTTCTCGCCTCGCTCTACTCTTTTAACCGCTTACTCCTCCTCCTTCTCGCTATGAGATTTACCACCTTTTTCCTTCCCCGTACTCAGCTCGCTTGCTAAGTACCTGCGTAACTCCTCCTGTTTCTCTAGCGGCACGAAGTCCATGAGTCCATCCAAAAATCCTTTTTTACTCTGACAGGGTTTGTCCTTCAGTAAATCTTCTCCTTCTTTCCCCTCCACATGGATTGCCTTTTGCGCCTCAACCTCTGGCGTTTTCATCTCTACATCTTCCGCCAATCCCTTCCCCTCATGCCTCCTGGGGAAAGGCGGTGGTGTATTACCGACGCCCTGGACAACTGGATCCGCCTGAGGAGGCATTTTTCCATCCCTTGCTTCGTCTTTCTCATTAACGTTCGCCAGTCTATTCTTTCTGTTCTTCTTATTATTCGATAGAGAACCATATAGTAAGGTTCTTGGAACTATGTTGTTATCCTTCATTTTTTATCTACAAAATTTCTCACGCCTTTCGCTCAAGGACTCAATGTCCCTCTTTCCCGCAGACGGCGCCAATTTGATAAGTCCAAAAAGTTGAACTACCAAATAAAAGGGGTACTAACCTCAAAATAGAGATCAGCGACCTAAATCGGTGATGAAAGATGTCTCAACGACCTCCAAAACCTTCAGCAATCGTCACAGCGACCTCGCCGATCCTGCAAAACAACGCCTAGAACGGGCCGGATTTCGAGCCCGTTAAGGCCCTCCGACGCTTAAGTTAATAAGCGAAAAACACACTCCTCTCTTTCAATAATACGGTGAAATCACAATAATAGTATGATAATGAATACAAAATAAGAGACAAAAGCCCTCTTTTATAGAGATAGGAGAAATCCTCCACTATCCAGGGTTACCTTTCATAATCAGAATTCCATTCATACCGTGACTCTTTCACCGACTTTCAATTGGGACTCTTCCCATATGATAAGTTTCCATAAACATGAAACTTCTTAATATATATTACCGAAATAAGCCTGGGCATATAGCCCACCAGGCCCACATACATATTAAACTCTCAATCAGGCTCAAATACTCAGCCCAACCCACCAGAGATCAAGACCCTATATGAGAACTCATCCTCATACTACAGGTCGCTACTCCAGATACATCAGCTCGCCCACTTTCGAGGAACAGCCTTCGGCACGTTCACCTCTCAAAGGCATAATATTGAGGAACAGCCTTCGGCTCGTTCACCTCTCAAAGACATAATACAGCTTGCCCATTTTCCAGGAGGCACACCCTCTCCTAAAAATGAGGTCACCTTCCACAAATACCCACATATATCACATAATATTACGTACGGATATTTTGGTCCACATCAACATACATGAAAAAAGGTGAAAGTAAATTCTCACAATATGCATAAGAAAGTGAAAGTACAAGCAAAAGCAAAAACTCGTGTAGAGGTAAAACAAAATACTGATGTCTGGAAAAAAAATGCATGCACAACACAAGTCTAATCGACATTAAATATAAGTTTGACTGAAAGTTTCACTCATCTTTAAATCGTTGAGCAATTCATCACTTATATGTTCTCTTCAAAAACAATTCTCACAACATATATAATATGTAAAAGTAAAAATACAAATAAATATTTAAGAAATTTCTAAGAGTGTGAAGGATTTACAGCAAGCAGCAACTGCATCTAGTGTGGAGGAAAAAGCAATTTCATCGTTGTACAAAGAAGAATATTTTAAGATAATGAATTATTTTCTCAATATTTTTACAATTAATTTTGTACCGCCGTTTTGTTGTATTATCTTGAAATGAATGAGTTTGTTAATCTTTATTATTTGCCAAGCGTGAAACCATATGAATTTCAGTTAATTATAGAGAGGTCTCACAATGATTTGAGTTGCTCAGAATTGTTACTTATATTTTTAATTTATAATTTGATGGAGTTGCCTCTGGGATGTGTTATCATATATATGGTTAAATGAAATAAAGGGGGTGTTACTTATTTGTCATATGTGATGGGTAGTATTTATAATTGTCGATTAGATAATGGACTATAAAGGGCTTGTTATTTAGTTTTGATAGTATTATATTGAGGACGTGTGATTAGATGATTTTGAAACATCTTTGTCTTATTCCGAAAAAGATGCATGTATAAATCAGGGATCATGTTTATATGATATGCGTATGGCTTATTTGATTTAACGTGATTTGTTCGATTTAATGGATTTTTATGAAGATTATTGTCATGGTATATGGTTTGTGATAAATTTCCGAGGGCTGCCCTATGTGTTGCCTTGAGTTTAACTCGGGATCGGTCAATTCAAACAAGCGCGATGAGGTCGCGTGTCCAGATATTCAGGGATGATCCGTTTTGTTGCTCGAAATCTAAGGTGATGAAGTAGTGTATCAACAAAACACAACAAAATCATCAAAAATCGAGATAAGTATTTATTTTGTTTTAAATGTGTTTAAATGAGAATGGTATGGTTTGGTTGATTGATATGGTTGTCATATGGAATACTTGCTTATTGACTTGATTTACATGGGGATAGACTTATGGTTTATTTGATTTAATAGAGATAAACGTATGGTTTATGTGATTATATAAAATATTAATTATCCATGGGGTTGGATAAATTTGGTTTTAAAATTCTTTCATGGTTTTGATAGAATGAATGATGGTATATTAATCATGCGTGGAGAGTGCTAAGTGGACGTATGTGGTTTTATTTTGTGGGGATATGCATGTGGTTTAACATTCGGTTGATAAGGACTTATTTTGATTTTATATGGTTATGAACATGCTAAGAATTGATCATTTTTACACATTCCCGTACGAAAATACAGCACTGCCATACTTCAGTAAATTAGTCATAACTCACTGTTGGATTATCCATTTTGAGATCCGATTTTTGAATTGCAAACTAGACTCGTGGGGCTTTCCAGTGATATGTAGTTTGGTTTTTAATTCATTACCGATTAAAACAGTCTAATCTTCAAAGTTGGTATATGTGTGCTGAGAATTTTGTGTCAGTATTTGTTTTGATCCTATATGGCTTGATGGTGATATGATATTTGTGGTTGTGAGAAATGGAAACCTTTGATGTGAAAAATGTTTGATTAACATGTTATTGGCGCGAGTAAGGTTGTGATATTCGCATGATATTTTCTATGATTATGCTAACGAATCTGGGTGTAGGGCCTGTTTAGGTCGTATTAACCTAGGGTTAATTTGTGGGTTGCCCGACATGTAATTTGGAGATGGGCAACCCAATGCGAAGAGGTCGCCAATGTTTAAGGTCATGTACCAGGTCGCGCGTTCAAACATTGACAAAAAGGAGATTGGAGAATTATGCTACCTAAAAATAAAAAGGTCGCGTAGATGGATATTCGAGGAGAGGTGAATTTTCCTATAGCGCCAATATGAATATGTATCGGGTACGCTTTTGAAATCTCATGAAAGGGATGGTTTTCCATTTTATGCCCTGTTTATTTTTATGTGGTTGAGCATTGGATTTATACGATTTAAATGATTATGGTGTGTGATTCCGTTTAAATGGTTTTATGATCTGAGTTACGRGGAATACGTATAATTAATATATTACGGTCCCCACGACCTTGTTATGGTTTTTGCGATCTCCTTAAGGTCTCATGCGACCTCATTATGTAGAACAAGGTATGGCTTTATGGTTATGAAAATGTTTAAGCCTCAAAGGCTAGAGATTCTATGGGTTTTATGTTTAATTTCCGACGCTTTCATTAGGTCGATGATTGTTTAATTTCGACGCTTTTATTAGGTCGATGATTGTTTAATTCCGACGCTTTCATTAGGTCGATGATTGTTTTAATTCCGACCCTTTCATTAGGTCGATGATTGTTTAATTCCGACGCTTTCATTAGGTCGATGATTGTTTAATTCCGACGCTTTCATTAGGTCGATGATTGTTTAATTCCGACGCTTTCATTAGGTCGATGATTGTTTAATTCCGACGCTTTCATTAGGTCGATGATTGTTTAATTCCGACGCTTTCATTAGGTCGATGATTGTTTAATTCCGACGCTTTCATTAGGTCGATGATTGTTTAATTCCGACGCTTTCATTAGGTCGATGATTGTTTAATTCCGACGCTTTCATTAGGTCGATGATTGTTTAATTCCGACACTTTCATTAGGTCGATGATGGTTCAATTCCGACGCTTTCATTAGGTCGATGATGGTTCAATTCCGACGCTTTCATTAGGTCGATGATGGTTTAATTCCGATGCTTTCATTAGGTCGATGATGGTTAAATTCCGACGCTTTCGTTAGGTCGATGATGGTTGTGGGCTGACGCTTCTATTAGGTCGGCGATGGTGTTTGTGATTGTATTGTGGCGGGAGAAGGTAACGCTGGACAGGAAGGGCACTTCTCCCGACCAGGCGAGATAGTGAGAGTTGTGATTGTATTGTGGCGGGAGAAGGTAACTCTGGACCGGAGGGCACTTCTCCCGACCGCGTGATTTTGTGGAAAGTTTATGAGGTTGTGTTTTTGTGTGGCGGGAGAAGGTAACTCTGGATCGGAGGGCACTTCTCCCGCATAGAATTTGTGTTTTGAAAATTGAGAGTTTTTTGTGATATATAATAAATGAAGTTGCGCGAGCTATTTTGATTCTCTGTGACTAAGTGGTTGTGATGTTTTACTTATGGTTGGAAGTGATATGCTTGACTTACGGGTTTTTCCCATGCTCTTTTGTTGTTTAGTAGATGGTTGTTCTTATGCGAGCTAATACATTCTATACGCTGTTTGATGGGATTGTTAATAAGTCATGTTGATTGTTTTTAATGTACTGCGATCTCGTGAGACGAAGTGTGATTGGTTGATGCGACCTGTAGTAGATTATGGGTTTTATTTCGTACATGGTTTGTGGTTTTATTACCCTTTGGAGCGAGCTATGTGCATTTTTACCCTTCGGGGCGGATTGTGTGTTTTTACCCTGCGGGGCTGTTGTTTTGTTACTCGTTGAATCTCATGGTCTTATGAGGATAGGAAATATGACTGTGATTGGTTACGAATTCGTGCGACCTATGTGCAAATCAGGTTTATTTGACATTTACTTTTTGTGCATAATCTGGTTGGATTACTTTATTGTATTAACTTGGGGACTACATAGGCGATCTTTATTGAGTTGAGGTGGCCTAGTTGTTATATATTGGTGGTATTAATTAAACATAGGGGACTAGGTGGTTCTCAGTCCCATGTTATTGTCATATGGTTACAATTGGATTGTGTATGGTTTAACTGTTTTAATTTGGGAGACTGAGTGGTTTTCTTGGCGAGCTAACGAAATTATTATGGTTATAAGATGATGTTTAAGTAATGATTACGGTTTGAGGTATGGAATGTTTTCTGGATCGACCTGTTTTAGGTCTTGTGAATGGCTTATGATGTTTTGACTTTTTAAAAGCATATATTTTCTTGTATTATTATGCCCGATTATAACTTCAAAGCTGTAGAGGGAAGGCTGTATGGTTTTAGGTCGTTAAGTACGGAGTCTGGGGACTCGACTTGGGGACTCGCAGGTATGTCTTCTTGGGCAATGAGTGAGCTCAGCAAGCTCATCTTTTTGAGGTCGCGATTTTATGTGGTAAATTCTTATGGGATGATTGATGTATAGCTTGGTATATCAGGTTGGATGAATGGTGTATAGTGGTGAGGTGATTTGTGCATGTTTTATTTGTTTTTGATTGCGTTTTTGAAATTATTGAGTACGAATGTGATTTTAAGTTGGTGGATAAAAGTTGTGTGGTTTAGGCCATCATATATATACAGTTGGAGACTTGGTCTTGGGACTTGCAGATCGTCCCTCGCGAGGTTATCATGCTATTTTAAGAAGAAGCGAGCTCGGTAAGCTGAATTTTTGCAGGTCGCAAGTATACTTGACAATTTACTGTGAAAAGATAAGTGTTATAGCTCGGTTTGTTCAACTGTGTGATTTTGATGTGTGGTTTGGTGAGGTAAAATGATGATTTACTTATTGTTTTTGAAGTGGTTGTGTTCTTGTAATTCTATTTTTACATGTCCTACCTGATTTTGTGCCTCAATCAGCTAGAACATGGGGGACTAGCTGATGCGGACCAAAATGTCTGTACGTAGTATTATTTGATATATGAGGTTATTTGTGGTAAGCGACCTCATTTCTGGGAGAGGGTGTTCCTCCTAGGAGATGAGCGAGCTGTATTATGTCTCTGAGAAGTGAACGAGCTGAAGGCTGTTCCTTGAAAGTGAGCGAGTTGATATGGCTAGAGTAGCGACCTGTAGTTTGAGGATGAGTTCTCATATAGGGTCGTGATCTCTTGTGGTTTGAGCTGTGTACTTGAGCTCGGTTATGGGCTTTGTGAATATCAAGCCTGCGGGCTTAATGTGAATGGTTTATGAGGTTATGGAAAGAATAATGGGCTCAGGCCTATTCTATTAATTTAATAAGAGGTTTATTATTTATGGGAACTTAACATATTGGAGGAATCCTAATTCTAAGACAGTTGTTATATTTATGGAATTGTGGTAGGAGAAGGTAACCTTTGCTTGGGAAGGACTTCTCTTGTATCTATAAAAAGAGGTGCATACCTCTCATTATTTTCATGAGCTAATATTGACTTAAGCATCGGAGAGTCTTAACGGGTTGGGGGGTGGGATTCCTACCCGTTCGAGACGCTGTTTTGCAGGATCAGCGAGGTCGCCAGGAGATTCGAGGAGGGCTTCCCAGGTCGCTGTAGCATATTTGGAAGTAATTCCATGTCGCTGATCTCTTTTGAGGTTAGTACCCCCTTTATTTGGTAACCCAACTTTTTGGACTTATCACTCATGCATCTTGTTAATTTATTTGTTTGTCAATGGTACAACACTGAAGTTTTATAGTACTTTTATCTGTTACTCCAATTCATGATATTGTGGGATTATTTTTTGATGGGGGGAGTTAAGTTACTCCAATTATCTATTAGATATATGCATATAACAAGATTATTTAAGTTTTAACAAATAAAACATGACATTATCATTATTGTATATTTCGTAATTGTTAAATATTATATAAAACAAATGCTCTATTAATTTGTGTTTGTTGTTGTTATTGTTAAATCTCAATCACTTGTCATAAATAAAATAATTGCTAAGATTTTTAAATTATTGTTAAATAGAATTATAATGAAGAAAAAAATTAACGGTTTTCGTGATTTTCTAAAATCACAAAATAAAAATTAATTAAAGTAATTCATAGAATATTCTCGTAACTTATTTAAAATCACAAACTGTTAAATAAAATAATATTAAATTAAAAAATATAACAACTTTTGTTATATAAAATATTCTGATTATTAAAATAGTTTATTGAATATTTTTAAATCACAAAAACCGTTAATAAAATAATATTAAATAGAAATATTCTAACTTTTTTTGTTATTTTATAAATAAAAAATATTGATAATTAAAATATTCTATTGAATATTTTCTTATATTTTGTAAAAAATACTAAATAAAATAATATGAAATTAAAAAAGTTATAACAATTTTTGTTATTTTGTAAATCACATAAAAATTGATAATTAAAATAACTTATTGCATATGTTCATATAATTTTTTAAAATAACAAAAACTGTTAAATAAATAATATTAAATAAAAAAAACCTTAAGTTTTTTGTTATTTTGGAGAAGCAAACAAAAAAAAATTGATGATTAAAATAATTTATATCGTACTTTTCTTAAAATCACAACAAGTGTTATTGAACAAAAAAAATATAACAATTTATTGTAATTTTTTAAAATCACACACAAAATAAAATTCCTGTCAAAATGATTTGTAGAAATTTTTTGTATATTTCTTAAAAAAAAAAACTGTCAAAACTAATTATGTTAGAGATATTGTAGAAATGAAACTAAAAAATGCTTAAATTAAATGATAATATCGCGTAGAAAAATTGCAGAAGTGATAAATTGGGAATTCTAATGTTTAGTGATGTCCTGAATTGTTAGGATTCATATACAATGTTGAATACAAACACGATCACTATTGTTTCGTATTTCGGCGGACAAATTTTGCAAATGGCTATGAAGTGAGATATGATCATTAGAAAATAGCTTCTAGAAGGATTTCTCATCGACCAAATTTGACGAAGTTTGATTTATATTTTCTTTACAATAGCGAATACTAATGTAAATGAAATTATTCTGAAAATCTCAACTAAGTTATATTATAATAGAAATGTGTGTAATTATTTCAATTGCGAATGTGCAATATCTGCAGGGATTCTTAGATCCATCCCTAAGTCTAGGATTTCTTGAACTGTATGTCGAATCAGGGCCTCGAGGTGAAAATACTAATACAATTGCCTCAACAGATTATCATTATTATAAATACGGAGAGCTCATGAGAGATAAAATGTGTCTAGTATACCTATAGGTACTCAAAGTTTATCAAATGTGTGTAATCAAGAGATTCACACAAATATTTGTGGATCTAGTCATGATAATGTTGCACGAAATATTTTAAAATAGATAATACGTACGTCGTCGATCATTTTGGGCCAAAATCACTTCTTAGTTCTGAACCCGATGAGACGGGAAGCCATGCTAGTTTTGACAACATAGTTGTGGTGATGATCATGACAATGATGTTGATGCACATGGCTAGTTTGAGGGATCGTGAAGGTGCCAACAATTTGTGCGTCCTACCACAATAAATTACAAAATGACTTGAAATCTTAGCATGAGTCATGATATTTCATTTATTGATTCTAGCTACTCAGATGTATAAATTGATTAAAATTGGGAATCCTGAGTTTATGGAGATGTATGATTTCGAAGAAGGTGTTCTAAGTAAAGGTATGTTTTTTAAAGATCAAAAACACCTAAAGAGTACAGTGAAAGACCATGCATATGGGTGAAGCATGAGTTTAATGTTTTGGAAAGCTCACAAACTGTGTGGAAAGTTGTGTGCATACACAACATTGGCACCACGTGTCTTCTCATTAGTGCAATTTTTTTGAGGTGAGTTACAACAAAAGAAGTGACACGTGAAAGGTCACCCAATTAAGGGCTCCTCACCGATGCTTAATGAATCCAACCATCCGAGGTCACCACAATTTAAATAGAGATTTTATTGCTTATACTATTATGGGTATGGTGCAATGTGACCAATCTTATCGTGCTAAATTCATCCAATAAATGATCAAGGATAATTACGATTATGATATTTAATATGATAAAGCATGGGGGTGGTGAAACGCATTTGTGAGAATGTGTATGATACTTAGGCGACATCATGTCAGTTCTTACCAAAGTTATATGTAGACCTTACAACAATATAACTCTGGTACAATTGTTGAGTGGAACACAAAAACTTTGGGGAATCATAGTGATGTTGGAATCATCATCATTGTTGCACCTACGATTTTTCAAAGATTTAAATGTAGAAGTGAAGTATAGTTGGGATAGTGCTACATTAGCCAACTTATATTGGGAGTTATGTACTATATCGGATGTTGGCAAACATGTAATGGGTGGACTGTGCTTATTACTACAAATATGAGCTCGGTCTAAGATTCTAAAATTACCATTGTAGTTCCTTGGAGAGTGTGCTCAAGGTTTCCATTAGGTCATATATTTATGATGAAGAAAATGTGGATGAGTTGTTGTTGCATCCATATGGTGCATGATGGATGCAATATTGGAAGTTCACACATACAGTGAGTCACTCCTTACGTATCATCTGGGACATGTTTGGCCAATTATTACCAGAACATGTATATATTTATGTGTACAAATAACTAGAATATTTTACCTATCATTTACTATAGTTTTTCATATATTATTTCATAATTTTCAGTTTATATGGGAGCCGTATGATAGGGATTCTCCAGATATTGCGGGCCTTAGGGAATGTTGTTATACTAACTTGTGTAGAGCTTAGCGTTTGTTGATCAATTTTGCTATAGTGGAGTTTTACCTCCCGGATCGAGTGTTGAGACTATTTGGTATGCGCCAAGGTACACCTGAACCCGTAGCCAAAGAATACGTCGTATTGTTATTTTGACTAGATAATAGAGAATGTGCCAATTTCATTTTTTTTTCTTTTTAGATCCTCCAATTGGCTTACATTTCACCCTAAGTGAAACACCCTAATTTTTCAATAAATTAAATTGGATGGACCAAGAGAAGCCCTAATTCAGAAATTTAATTAAAAATTGGCTTCTATTTTTTTTTTTATATAAAATTTATGGAAGCGCATTTTCATGTTGTGCTTCCTATTTATCTTTTTTCTTTTAATGAAAATTTGTAGAAGCACATGATGCGCTGCATCCCCCCCCCCTCTATTTATAAATGTATAGATAGATTAAATGAAATTTATGGAAGAGCATGATGCACTTCCTTTTTCTATTTATATAAAAATTTGTTGAAGCGAATTTTCATGCTGCACATCCTAAATTTTGTTTCCTTTTCTTTAAATAAAACTTGTGGAAGTGAATCTTCATAATGCGCGTCCATTTTTTTAAATAAAATTTGTGGAAGTGAATTTCCATGACGCACTTCTTATTTCTTTATAAAGTTTGCGGAAGCGCATTTTCATGCTGTGCTTTTTTTTTTTTTTTTTTTTTAATAATTGTGGAGTTGTAGATTTAGATCGGGCTTTCAAGTTTTTAATTTTTAATATAAAATGGTGAGTGATTCGAACTTTTGTATTCCTACTTTATAAATGTTTGTCAATTGTTCAAAAGCTCGCTCGCAAGAGTACGAGTTCGCATGTAGGTTGGTAAGTTGAACCGAGTCGATCTCTCGAGGAAGACTAGATTCGTAAGTTCATTTTGTGTTTGATTTAACGAATAAGAAAATAAAAATAAAACTAATCTAAACACGCGGACATGGTTTTTTTTTGTTTGAGAGTTATAAGAACTAGAAATTAATTAAACTAAGAGCAGTAAATTAAATCTAAAGATTACTTAAGTTATGACCTAATTAATTAAGTCTATAGATTATTTAAACTAAGAATTAATTATCTAATATCTAAGATTAATTTAACTATTAATTAATTAACTAAAAGACTTTTAAAACGATTAAAGAAAAACTAGGGTTCTAGAGTTTCGATTAGTCTCCACGACCTCTTGGGAAAACCCAATTGATGGTTCACAACGAATCTAGGCTCTAGACCCATTAGACCTAGCCTACGATCATAAACACAATCAACATCTCAATCTCAAAACAATCAAAAGCACAATTCGTCATGAAAGCAATAATTATCAATTAAACTAATGAAAAGCATGCAATTAAATTAAAGAGCGTAGAAAATAAATACGTACTAATTAAACGAGACGAATTGACAGCGTCTGGGCGAAGAAGTCTTGAATCTAAACTACCTAGAAGCTAATTTAAACTAATCTAAAAATAAGAAATTTAAAACTAAGAATTATGAAGAGAAACTAAGAAATCCAAGGGCACTCGTTGGGGTTGTCAGCCCCCAAAAGGCCTTAGAACCCTAGAAATATGATAATGTATGCAAAAATCCAAAATACATAGGGTATTTATAGTTTTTCCATGTCTTGAGGCCCAAGAAATCACAAAAACGTGTTTCCAGCGCGTTGGCGTTGACGGGCGTCGAATGATGCATGTCGGATCGACGCTCACAGAGACTTTCTATGCTGACACTGGGTAACCCAGTGTCAATCAGCATACCCAGTGTCAGCAGGGTGTCGGTCGACGCAAGCAGCTCTCGGCATCGATGTGGGCAGCTCTCGGCAGCTAGTGTCGGCAGGACTCGGACACTGGGTACCCAGTGTCAGATTAAATATTTCAAATCGAGGCCTGTTTTCACTGAAACTTCACTCGTTGGCCCACCCTATACTATTTTCAGGACAAAACACTTCAAAATACCTAAAATAAACATGAAATTAATTAATTATAATTAAAATATGATAAAATAAGTTGGAGATAAGAAAATACGAAAAAATGCTCAATCTATCCATCTTACACCAAAAATAATAAGAAAAACTAACTAAAATACTAATAAAAGTCAAGACAAATCCGTGATAATTAGTGAGAGCGCAGTCTGAATCTACGCTTCCTTTTTTCTTTCCTCTTCAAATTTTGGATGGAAGCGCAGTTTGAATCTACGCTTCTATTAAAAAAATTAATTATGGAAGTGTAAATTCAAACTGCGCTTCCACATTTTCACAAACCTTTTAAAACATCACCTATTTTCATAGCCCAATTAGAAAACTGATATAATTACGCAATTTCGGCAACAAATTGGGTCATTGGAGTACTAGTTCCGCAAAGCGATTACAGATTTATGTATAAAGTATCAACAAACCATAACATATTTTAAACACAACATCCACATACCGATCACCATAGCATTTGAAAACCACCACCCCCAACAATTTAAAACTTTTTAAAACCACCATCATTTTCTAAAATAATTTTGAAAATCGTTATTGGAGGGACAAAACCTCCCGGCCGACGTCGTACACCACATCATCACCGACGTCTGATTCAACCCCTCAATCGTAACTTAAAACTATAAATCATAAATTGAATCAAACCCTAATTACTAAATTGAATTACAAATCAAGTTAAATCAAAACCATAAATTAAAAAAAAACATTCAATTTGAATTAAAAGGCTAACATACCTTAATATATAACAATGACGTTGCTTCATTTTCCTTCTCGCGCCCTTCTCCCTTTCCTTCTCGCGCCGTTCTTCCTTTCTTGAAATTTGTTTTTGACTTTTTCTTTTGGTGAAATGAATCTATCTGCAGGCGGGGCTGCAGTTTTATGAAACTTCCCATCGGACACATTTCCGTTGGTAAATCCACCGGTAAAAAGATTTCGGCATTTTCGACGGAAATAATCCGTCGGTAAATAAAGTCGAACTTGCTGACGGCTTCATTTTCATAGGCAAATAAAATTTGATTTTTTATAAAAAAAACTTTCCGACGGCTTCATATCCATCGACAAAATAAATTTTGATTTCTTTTATTAAAAAAAAACCTTGCCGACGGCTACATTCTCATCGGCAAATAAAATTCAATTTCTTTTTTTAAAAAAAGACCCTGCCGATGGCTACATTTCCGTTGGCAAATAAAATTTGATTTTTTTAAAACCTGCCGACGGCTACATTTCGTCGGCAAATAAATTTAATTTTTTAAAACTTGCCAACGGACTTGTGTTGTCGGCATATTGGGTGGGCTTCACTCCCGCCAAATTCCTGAGGACTTGTCGACTGATCAATATACCGAGAATCCTTGTCCGTCAGCAGTCCATCGACAATTAATACTGTCAGAAAAGTCGTCGGGAATGCCGGCCTTTTAACGACGGGTTTCTGCCCGTTGGTAATTTCCGTCAGCTTTTTCGATTTTTTTTATAGTGTTGTAACTTAATGCATCCTGTACTTCAAAAAATTGGAAAGTGCATCCTCCGGCCAGCCAAATCACCCCAACTGACCGGAACTCACCTGCAGTCGTGAGCGAGGTTACATCATTTCAAACTCGTATACTTCAGGCTGCATTTTATTAGACTCGAATACTACAAGATTCATTTATCAAAACTTACCATTACTTTTTGATTTTCAAAATTTAATAACTTTTTTTTTGAATCAATTTTTAAAGTATATTATATCAAATTAATAGATTTTTTAACGAGAAGCACACTTGGCAAGTACAAGACAAATACACTTGATTAAAGGTTTTTATTTTTTTAATATACAAAAAACCTAATACTAGATGATTTAGCAATGCAAGAGATAAAGAAAGTTGAATAATACATGTTAAATTTTACATAAGTTATAGATTTTTTTGTATGAACAATATCCGAATTATTATAATTTTATTTACTGGTCGATTTATATTTTTCTTATTAAAAATAAAATAAGATTCAAATATTATTTTATTATAAACAAAAATATAAATTTACAAGCAAATGGAATTATATTAATATAGACAGAATAATATTATCTATTAAATTTGGATTGTTTATATACATGTTAAAACTTAAATAAGTTATACTTTCATATAAACAATTCCGAATTTAATAGATAATGCTAATTTTTTGTCTATAATTTTTTCACCCGGAAAATTTACCACCAAGAGAGCCTGCACTTTCACCTAAAAATTTCCCGACCTGCTTTTCACAAAAACACGTTAGAAAGGACCACCGGGGGTTTTTCGGTGGAAACCTCTCCGATGCTTAAATAAGTAAGCGTTTTAATCATAATAATATAGAACAGGAGAAGAATACTCAGAAAATCATACCTCATTCAGCCTCAAGGCTAGAGTATTTATAGTTATTCATCACGTGGGACCTTTTTGAGATTCCAGAAATAGAATTCGCGAATCTTGGGCTGTTATTCAGGCTGATCTGACCAGGAAGCTTCCGCCAAAGGCAAGACAGCTCTGGCCTTACGTTTCTCAAATTCCTGACCTGCTTTCCCTGGAACCTTATCCAAGGTTAAGGCATCAGATCAGGTCAGGGCAATACATCTCAAGACTTTTGGCTTGTTCTTCGTCTCAGTCCCTCTCTCCTTCATGAGCTGAGCAAGATGGATCTCTCCCGAATCACTAAAAACCAGGTCAGGATCAATCCTTTCAAGCCTGATCTAAGTTATTCCCTTTTCCTTCTGGGCGTAGAATAGCAACTCAGTCATCCCAACCAAAGCTATTTCTTTACACTTGTCCAGGTCAGGCGTTAATCAGGTCTGGCCAATTCAGGTCGGACCAACTAGTCCCCCCTCCCAATGGTTGAGATGAACTATGAAACCTAGGGTTCCGCTCCAAACGGTTGAGATCTCCCACACATATTTCCAAATTCTTTGCTGTCACGCACGGATCCCGCTGAATCCGCCTTTTAAATCAGGTCATATCCTTAAGGATGATCTGTAACGTCCTTTCCTCGCTTTTGACGGTTGAAAAACCCCAGCCTGCCTTTTTGGGTACCGTACCATCTAACACGCATTAAATGCGCGAATCCCCTCAAATCCTTTCTTAATCATTATTTTCAAAATTTATTCCTTTTCTTCTCTTTTCCCGGTTCATTCCTCACTTTTGTTCTTCTTCACCAAACGCTCATTTTCTCTCGCATTTTTCTCTCACTCGCAGCTTTCTCCTTCCTAAGCAGTTTCCGATCACCTCAAAAGAAAAACCAGGTATTTTTCCAATCTCTGTCCTTTTTCGAATTATGTCTACTCAATCGTCCTCTTTTTCCTCTTTCGATCTGAGTTCAACTCCTTCTTCTCCGGCGGCACTCTCTTCTTCCCCGAAAACCTCCGCCGAGTGGGCTCCCCTTATTCTGGGACACCCTGACAACATCGTTTCTATCCTTAGCAATAGAACAGTAGAGGGGTTGAGATCAAGATTTCACATTCCTTTGGAATTCTTGCTGGTTAAACCTGGCCTATGTGAGAGATTATTTTTGAAATTTTTAGTGGTTTTGAAAATAAAGGTTTATTTGGCTTGGTATTATCGGAAATCGATTCGATTGAGGAATCAATGTGTTTGTAGCTTGAAGAAATAAAAGGAAAATGAAAGTAAAGCAATTAAACTAACTAAACTACACTAGGAAATGAAATTGCAAGTTTGTCGGATGCCTCATCGTATGCCTCGAATATGAAAATGCAAGCAACAATGAAAATTAAGCAAAAACAAGCAATGTTTCACCAAGTACAAGCATGAAAGCTCAATGTACAACCATGCTTGCATGAACATAAAATCCTAAATAATGCAAATTGACAAAAATCGAAAGCATGAATAGAAAGAGCAATAAAAATTGACGTCAAAGTTTAAAACTTTACGAGAATTAACAAGCAACAAAGTTTAGATCTAGGATTAAGCATGAAACAAAGCATAAAAATAAAAATCAAAATAAAGCACATGAAACACTCAAGATAAAAACGATCAAGGACTCGATCTATGATCTAGACGTGTCACTCATCTAGATTCCATGGACGATTCACAAGATCTAACATGAAATCAAAGAGCTAAGGCAAAAAGTATAAATTGAAGAACAAACATGGAATTGAAGAACAAGCATGAAATAAAATAAAGCTTACATGAATTAAAAAGAGAATCCCAAATCTTGAATGAAATTACAATCAAAATAAAATTCAAGGGAATACTTGAAATCTTCTTGAGCTTACAAATCCAAGGAAATGCTTGAAATTAAATCTAGAGAGATAAATAATCCCAAACCCAAGCTTGGGTTGGGAGGAGGTGAGACCAATTGCAAAATTGAGAGTTCTAACCTATTTATACTTGGTTTAATTGGGTTTAAATGGGCCAAAATAGCCTTAGAGACTTGAAATTCCTGGGTTTGATAAAAATTGACCTGTATTGACCTTCCTAGCCACTTAGCTTGACCCTAGGCTCAATTTGGCTCGATCTGGCGAGGCGTGGCATGGTCTGGGCGTCCTTGGCAAAGGGTGGCGTGGTTTGGGGCGTCTTGGGGGCTGGCAAGCGCTAGGGAGTGCTGGCAAGGGGGCGCTGGCGTGCAGTTTGGCAAACGCCAGGCAGCCTTGGCTTGGAGTTTGGCGCAGGAGTTGGCTAACGCCAGGCAGCTGGGAAGGGGGTGGGGGTGTTGGGGGTATGTGTGTGTGGCATGGAATTGGCAAGCGCCAGGCAGTTGGAAGGAGGGGTGGGGGGTGGGTGGGTTGGCTTGGAGTTTGGCGCAGGAGTTGGTAAACGCCAGGCAGCCTTGGCTTGGAGTTTGGCGCAGGAGTTGGCAAACGCCAGGTGCTTTGGCATGGACCTTGGCGAGGGGTGGCGTGCCTTGGCGAGCATTCCAGAATGCCTTTACCTATGAAAAATAGAATTTTTGATCATAAAACCCAAGAATTACACCAAACCTCAAATTAATTGAGCCCATTTAACCATATAAAGTATAAAATCAAAAAGAAATATGAAAAATAACAAAACAAGAAAAACAACCTAAAAATAATTAATCGACTCAAAAACTAATAAAAACAATATAAAATCCTAATTAAAAACACGAAAAAATACCACAATTACATGCAAAACAACCACCCCACACTTATCGGTTTGTTCGTCCTCGAACAACGAAAAGAATCGAGAATATACATGCAATGAACATTATGTAAAAAGGAAAATCCTTGTGCTTATCCTTATTAATATGAAGGGGTTATTAACATAAACTCGCAATCGTCAAGCATTGCTTGTATTACCTTTTCTCAAATGCAAGCCAAATCGAAGACTTCCTCTCCAAGGGGAATTTGAGGGTGTTCGCTCAATTCGCTCAAGTGTATATAGGACGTGTTTACGCTCAAGTCGGTAAATACATGCACCTTGTCAAGATTTCACAAATCGGACGCTCAAAATTGCTCATAGTACATGACCAAACAAGAATCGAAAGAGGTCTTTATTATGGGTTGTAATGTTGGCTCTTTGGTAAGGTATAAAACATTTAGATATAGTGTTTAACACACAATCAAACGCGATCAATAACACACAAAATCCTAATTTCTAAAACCCGAAGCTTATGATCGATTCACCATTCTCAATTCACCAAACTCTCATTCGAAACCCTTTCATATACTCACACACTTTTTCGACTTTAATTCACAACACTTAGAAGCTTTTTGAGGTTGCTTCTTTTTACTAAACTTAGCTCTTTTTGAATTAGGCTTTTCAATTGAACGCACGCTTAATCACTTTTCGTGATTTGTATTGGAGTATTATTCTTCTTCTCCTCTTTTTTTTGTCTTTTTTTTTCTTTTTTTTTTGTATAAGCAACTTAAAACCCGAAACCCACAATCGATTTCCCTCACATTTCTAGTCAACTAACAATATACACTCTCATCTCATAATTTATGAAGATATAAGATCTAAAATCGAGCTTGGCTAACAAGAAACGGGGCATAGGCTCAAGGGGGCTCATTTGGGATTTTTTAAGTAGCTTAAATATATGGATATGTCCGGAACAAGGGTGATATATGTGCCTCGAGGTCACTTTCGAATTCAATCATGTACAAACAAAATCAAACCTCCTCAATGCAATTTCCATAAAAACGCAAGCAAGCTGATAAATTACACAAGGCTACTCACTAGTTTGCACCGAATTTGGGAGCAAAATCCAAAGAGCTATTACAGCGTTGAAATCTTTTCACGAGTAAATATTGATTATATATATAGGCACGTTTTGGACGAAGCACAAAAATTCAACTCCTCACACAAGAGGGTATATACATGTAAAAACTCGACAAGTAAACTATTCAAACCTCCAAGCAAGTGGTGATTGTTCAACAATGTAATAGAGACACAAAAGATAAAAAAATGACTCAACCATATAAAAGCACAATTAGTAAGTGTCACTTCGCCAAGAATGCGTCGCTTCGCCAAGGCTCGAGTTAAAAAAGACAAATCATGCTTTGTGATACCCGGACCCTAACCACCCCACAGTTGAATGATGCAATGCCCTCATTGCATTTTAATGAAAATCAAGTAAAAGGAGGGTGAAATAGAAACTTCCTTAACCGAGCGAGTTTAGGTCGAGCTCGGTGGGGTCCACTTAAGCATCTAAGTAATCCAAGCGAAAGTCGAGCATAGCTAGTATCTCCCGGTTTCAAGAACGCTACCATCTTATCAAACCGCAAGGTTGGAGTCAAAAAAGGAGACCTAGAAAAGAAAATCACACAAAATCAAGAACACAAGAAAATATGTACATAGACCAAAATGAAGCAAAACCACACAATTTTTCTTATATTTTTAATTTTTTTGAATATTTTTGGTTTTTTATTTTAAGAAGAAAGAAAGAAAGGAAGAAAGAAAATAAAATAAATAAATGAGAAGAACTTGGGTTGCCTCCCAAGAAGCACTTGTTTAAGGTCACTAGCTTGACGAACTCCCTTTTTGATCAAGGTGGAAAGATAACAGGAGGGTCCACCAAAACAATCTCCTCCTTGTCGGGAGGATCCACTCTTTGGAATGTTCTCGGCGCATTGCATAGCTCAAATAGTTCGCCAAAAAGCAAACGTTCCAATCGGGCAAATGTGACTCGTCTCAGCTAGGTCTTCGGGTGGAATGGTAGTTTTGAAGTGCCCCGAAAACTCGTCTTTTAGGAAACGATAAGAATAATGGCCGGCTAGCTTGTTCAACCTTTTATCAAAAAATGGGGGAGGGAAACGATCTCTCTTGGTAGCCGTATTTAACTTCTTAGAATCGATCAACATCCTCCATCTCGTCGTAGCCGTCGTGGCCAACAATCCTCCTTTTCCATCCTCAAAAACGAACACGCCACTCGTCTTTGGTACCAAGTCAATGGGCTTCACCCACTCGCTTTTGGAAATCACAAACATCAAGCCCTCCAACAACTACCTCCAATTTCCGTCTTTCACTCTCTCCTAGATGTGGGTTCAAAGGGGTTACTCCCTTAACAACTCCAGGTTTCCACCCAATAAAACTCTTAAGAACTTTAAGCACTTCAACCATCCTCTCCTCCTCTTCTCGATTTGAATGGGCAAAGATGATAATTGGCTTGCTCTCCTCTTCCTCCAAATGGACACGCTTATCATCAACTATCCCCACCTCCCCCTCTAAAAAGTTGTTGTTGCCCTCAACGACACATAAACAATCATTTCCACACATGTCTTGGGCACATAAAGGTACAACGGACTCATCGTTAAGAACAAGGGGCTCATCATCCTCACAACACCCCTCAATATAAACATCCCGGACAACCTCCTCCTCAATGCTACTTTCCTCCATATACACTTGTTCGACCATGCTTTTGATCAAGTCCATAAGTAACTAATCCCCGTAAGATTATTTTGAAAGACAAGGTGTAGGGGTGAGAGGAGCAAGAATACTCGGTATCAAAACCACGGCCTCCTACGTCGGCGAGACAATCGTATCAACTACCCCATACTTATCGAGGATCATGACCGGAAGAGTATGCGAAGGTGGACTTGGCAATTGTCGACTCAAGACCAAGAGATCCGGATCGGGGGATTGAGTAGGAGCAATCACCGGAATAGATGGACAAAATGGGTCCACGGGAGTGGAATCAAGAGAATTATGAGTCGGCGGCGGAGCAAACGATGGTGTAGCACAATTGGGTAACGCGCTAGAAATTTGAGTGATTTTAGCCTCCAGCGCCGCCATTTTCTTAATCAACTCAAGCTCCTTAGATGATAAAGCCATGCTCGAGTCAATAGCACTAGAATACGTCGGTGGATAATATTTTAGCTCGGGATGGGTAAACACCTCCACGAAGGGTTTTTTAACATCACCCATAGTGTGTATATGGGGGCCACACGCGACAACGGAGCTCACTCCTCCAAACAACGCATAAGCATCGAGATCCTTAGAGGATAAGGTGATAAGGTCATGTGTGTCCCAAAATTGGAAATTGAAGTAGGAGGACCTCCACACGGGCCGGGATTTCCAAAGCTACCATTATGCAAGTTCAGACTAAGCTCGGGAATGCCATTACTACCATACGGGGTGGGATTCGGATATTGACTAACAACGTACCCATTTGGACTAAAGCCTCCATTATACATGTTTGTGCATTGATCGGGAGCAATATAACCACCATATAGGAAGAGGCAGAAAAAACGCTATTACAAGCGTGAATGGGTTGAGCTCCGCCAACTCAACTGCCAACTAGAGGAGGAAAAGGCCGATCTAGTTGAGTCGGTAGGTCGGCTGACCACTTTCGCTAGCAAGGCTCATGCTGTTTCCGGGCAAGCAGATAGGTATCGTCAGCGCATCTATGAAACCAAGCGAGATCTGTGGCGTATTAGCCAGATTCTGGCCTCTGACAAGAGGGCTTCTTCTTCCCATGGATGATTTTTGAATTCTACTCTTGATTTATTTTCTCAGATTTCTGTTGTTTTCATGAGCATATCTGTTTTATGTTTCTTGCACTTTTTAATTAAACTCGCCAGATTTTGCTGTAAAGAGTGGCGTAAGTATTTTCCATTTCATGTAATTCTGGCCTTGGTTTTTAATCAATGATTTTTTCTGGACAGAAAATCCTTGTTGATAGTTAGATCTTGCTCCTCAGGGTAGCCTTTAGCCAATCCCGGCTGTACTGTCAATCGGGTCAGGAAAATTGGGGCATCCGCCCTTAGCCAATCCTGGCTTTAATGACAATCAGTTTAGGAAAAATGGGGCATCCGCCCTTAGCCAATCCTGGCTTTACTGACAATTAGGTCAGGAAAATTGGGGCATCCGCCCTTAGCCAATCCAGGCTTTACTCACAATCAGTTCAGGAAAAATGGGGCATCCGCCCTTAGCCAATCCTAGCTTTACTGACAATCAGGTCAGGAAAAATGGGGCATCCGCCCTTAGCCAATCTTGGCTTTACTGACAATCAGGTTAGGAAAAATGGGGCATCCGCCCTTAGCCAATCCTGTCTTTACTGACAATCAGGTCAGGAAAATTGGGGTATCCGCCCTTAGCCAATCCTGGCTTTACTGACAATCAAGTTAAGAAAATTGGGGCATCCGCTCTTAGCCACCCTGTCTTTATTGAAAATCAGGTCAGGTAAAATGGGGCATCCGCCCTTAGCTAATACTGACTTTACTGACAACCAGGTCAAGAAAATTGGGGCATCCGCCCTTAGCCAATCTTGGCGTTTAAAATTTTACTGACCATCAGGTCATCTTGCAATATGAATAAGCTCAAATCATTTTTATATAAATAATTTTCATAGCCTTACACATAGTATTTTCGTAAGTTTGATACATTCCACACTCGGGGTACTCCGACTCCATCCATTTGTTCTAACTCATAGGCTCCGCCTGCCAGAACCCTTGTGATCATGAATGGTCCTTGCCACGTGACATCTAGTTTTCCTTTAGTTTTTCCCAGGCCAGCTCTGCGCAATACCAGATCTCCCACTTGGAAGCATCTTTTCAAAACTGTTTTATTGTATGCCGCTCGGACTCGTCCTTTCCTGTGTTCCATCCTAACAGCAGCACGTTCTCTCTTTTCCTCAACCAAATCCAGTGCATCCTAATCTGTATCGAAGCTTTGGATCCGGTGGGTTCCCATACCTATTTTGGCGGGGATAACAACATCCATGTTATACACCAGGCTAAATGGGGGTTTCTCCAGTATTTTCCTTGAGGTTAGTGCGATAGGACCAAAGGGTTGAACTGAGCTCTTCTACCCATTTGCCACCCGACCTCTCAAGGCGTTCTTTAGTCCCTTGCACTAAAATGCAGTTGGTCACCTCAACTTGACCATTTTCCCGAGGATGATACACAGATGTGAAGTGTTGGTATATCTTCGTCTTGGTGCACCAGGATTTGAACTTAGCTCCCATAAACTGTTTGCCATTATCGGAGACCAGGATCCTGGGAATGCCAAATCGGCATACTATGTGTTTCCACATAAAGCCCATCACCGCATCCTCAGTAATATTTGCCAAGGCTTTAGCCTCTACCCACTTGCTAAAATAATCAATGGCAACAATCAAGAACTTCTTTTGAGTCGGGGCCGTAGGGAAGCGTCCAACCAGGTCTATCCCCCATTTCTCAAAGGGGCAGGGAGAGCTCATTGTCAAGAGCTCTTCCGCTGGTCGGTGAACCAAAGGGGAGATCCTATGACACTTGTCACATTTCCTAACAAATTCTTTTGCTTCTTTTCGCAATAATGGCCAAAAATAGAGAGCTCTCATGGCTTTGCTTGACAAAGTCCTTGAGCCCATGTGATTACCGCAACAGCCCTCGTGGATTTATCTGAGGATGTGGGCGCCCTCCTTCCGGCTCAGGCATCTTAGAAGAGGTTGTCCAAATCCTCTCCTATACAACTCTCCTTTGATCAGGCAGAAGCGAGAGGATCTGATCCTTACCTTCATTGCCTCTCTTTTATTATCTGGTATCTCTTCTTTTTCCAGATATAATTTGATCGGGTTATGCCAGTCTGTCTCCTCTTCTAATGCATGCACCTCTTCCTCTTCAAACTCCCGGTATGCCATTAAGAGGGTGATCACTTTTTCTTGACAGTCAGTTGATGAGCTAGCTACCTTGTCCAGGTAATCAGCTCGGCCTTTTCTTCTCTGAGAATTTGATGGACTGTCAAAGAGCTCATGCCACTGACCATCTCGCGAAATTGAGTCAAATATCTTTGCAGGTGCTCTTCCCTGGTTTCGAAATCCCCTTTAATCTGTTTGCATACAAGTTGTGAAACTACTCGCGCACATACCTAGTCTGCTACTAAGTCTTTTTCCATATGGACTCCTCTTAGCAAGGCCTCATACTCTGATGCATTATTGGATAAAGGGTAATTCATGTGCACTGCATACTCTGTGATTTCCCCTTCCGGGTTTATCAACACTATCCCTGCACCACAGCCGAGGTTGCCGACATAGCCGTCAGTGTAGATCGTCCCTTCCTTTGCCTCCTCGGAAGAGCTGGTCATCTCCTGCATGAAGTCCACCAATGCCTGCGCCTTAATTGTTGTTCGTGCTTTGAAATTGATATCGAACTCACTGAGCTCAATTATCCACTTCACCAATCATCTCGAGGCTCTTGGCTTATCTATGACCACTTTCAGGGGTAAGTTAGTTCTAACCACCACATTATGCGAGAGGAAATAAGGGCGGAGCTTGCAAGCCATTCCGACCAAGGCCAGCATGGCTCGTTCCACCTCTACATACCGCATCTCGGCATCATACAAGACTTTGCTCCAATAGTATACTGATTAGCACGTATTTATGCTCATTTTTAGTTGTATTTTAGTTGCTTTTTCTTATTATCTTCGGTATAAGTTGGATATTTTAAGCTTAAATTCATATATTTGTACTTCCAGCTTATTTTACCGCCTTTTGATCTAGATTGATGCAAAAAGGTGAATTATCTCAGTTTTTCGCCATACAACTAAGTAACCGGAAGGGCTCAGCACGTTAGAGATGAAGTATGATGATCGAGAAGCAAAGACCGAGCTTTCCGGCGAAGAAGTAGCAAAGTTTGGAGGCTTACGGTTAGCTTAACGGTAGCACCTTACCGTAAGGGAGCACCGTAAACAACACCGTAGAGGTAGGACAAAGAGCATTACGATTGGTTTTATGGTTACACACCTCACCGTAAGAATCACCGTAAGAAGTCAACAGAGAAACTTACAGTAGCTGCTTACGGTAGCTCCTTACCGTAAGGTGTTACCGTAAGCGGGCCCAGTTACTGACCTGTGTGACTTGCGGCCCAAGTTATGCGATTTCTATATAAACCACCAATTAATCCGAGTTCCAGGCATACTTTCAACCCTAAAAACTTACCATAAACATAATCCTAGGGTTTAGAGTCGGACTTAATCATCAAAAATGCAGAGATCAAGAGCAAGAAGAAGGATTCAACGAAACGAGTCCCAGTTGCCGTTCATCGTCGCCCATCCCATCTTCGTCCGTTTCGCTGCGAATCTCTGTGGAACTTTCGAAGTTTAATCAGCAAACATTAGTTAGAATAAGTTTTCTACAACCTTTCATTAGTTTCTTAGTTTAAATTCTTAGTTTTTAAGCTTTTGAAGTTAGTAACTTTTATGTTTTTAAGTTTGGATTTTGATTTCGTATTTGCTGAACGTTTTAGTTATTTAATTCACTATTGAGGTCAGATTTTTATGTTTAAGTCTGGATATTGGATACTTGAATTGGTTGAGAATATTCATGCTATTAGTTTATGTTAGTTTACTTAAGTTTTTATGCTTATTGCTATCGTTTGATTCGTAGTGATTTATTTTATGCATGATCGTATGTTCTTGGTTGATATATTGAGACGATTTATGATAATTTAGCTGCTGCAAATTGGTTCCAATATTGAGTTCTTAAGTAGTTGAATTTTAATATAGTTATTTCTTAGGTAATTAATTAGTTAAATTTACTTTAGGTTTTAAATTGGTTAAGTAATTGCTTTTAAATCTCTAGTTGATAATTTAGGATGAATAAATTAGATTTTAAGTTCAAGTCTTGCAATTTAAATTAGTAGTTATAAATCAAAAATCAAACAAAACCCCCAAAAATAATACTTTGGTTACTTGTTTTTGAACAACTATCCGAGATCCGATAATTTGTTGTCCTTGAGAAACGACTCTAGTCAACTTTCCACCCTACAAGTGCCCTCGTACTCTTGCGAGCAAGCTTACATGTTTTTAATTTAAAATATCTTTAATTGCGGTGCACAAAAGTTTGGTTCAAAATCTTGGCGCCGTTGCCGGGGACAACAATAAGGAGTCAAGGATTTTTGTTTATTTCATTTTATTTTCTTCGTTTAATTGCTTTCGTGTGTGTAGTTTGTATTTTGCCGCTTGGTGCGTTTATGTCTTATTGAGTTTATGCGAGGTAGATGATCACTACAACTCGATCTTGCACCATTCTTCGACGACATCCATCGCACACATCAATGAGACCAAGACCCGAACTAGTTTTCGAGAGCGATTCTTCTTTAGACACGAATTTTGTGTGCGATGAGATTCCTGAGTCCATGGCGAGACGATCAAATAATGGATCCCATCATGGAGGCGGCCATCATGAGTTATTCGACGCTATCAACAATGATTTACCCTTACCTCAAGCACGAAGACATATGACTTATGGAAGCGAACCGCGATACTTTGGGGGTCACAATCAACCACCAAACAATCGGGCCCCGCTACAACTAAGACAAGGAAATAGAGGAAGGAACGCACAACATTACGAGGACCTGCGTGATGATTATTCCGACAGACCAATCCCTCGACTTGAGTTTGTAGATGAATGGTTCGATGACCAAGATTTCGAAGGAGATTATGAGGCTTCCTATCATCGAGAGAGAGCACCGAGACACGCTCAACCACCTAGACAACATGATTTGGCACGCCCGAAGGTTGTACCTTTTAGGTCCGCTATTGTTCTTGGACCAACTGCAAGGGAAGTGGAGATTAAACCGCATCAACATAATTTACTCCCGATTTTCCACGGAGGTGCCCATGAAGATCCTTTGGCATTTTTGAACTATTATGTAGATGAAGTGGATAGATTTGTGGTTAATGGCCTCAACCAAGAGGAGGTGCAAATGATCTGTTTCCCCTATGCCATGAAAGACAAGGCGAAGTCATGGTTACTATCCCTAGAACCTGAATCGTTGACTGATTGGGAGATGATAAGCGAGAAATTATTAAATCTTCGAAGGCAAATAGTTACGTTTGAACAATTGGAGGGTGAGCTATTTCATGAAACATGGGAGCATTACAAGATGCTTTTTCAAGCTTGCCCCCACCATAACTACTCCCCCGAGATGACGAACCAGTTTTTCTTTGACGAGTTGTTGGACCATGGAAAGAGGGAAGTTGAAATAGCGGCGGGAGGAGATTTTAGAGATTTGAGGCCATTGAGGCAAAACGAGTGTTGGAGAAGCAGAGTGAAAAGTCTAGACAAACCAACTCTCGGCCAAGGAAATTGAAAGTTAATGAAATATCTATCCCCGATCCTTATCTCGATGAGGGCAAATTAGTCAAGGCAAAGTGTGAGGAGATATTTGACGAAAAATTAGCAGCTTGGAAAGCCGAGCGGGCAAGCAAGGCCCCTTCTAAGAAGACTGTTGCAACATGTTACCAATGCGGATCCCCCCAGCATTTAGCAGACACGTGTCCAAACAATATTGAACATCCAGAAGACGTTCACGCAATCCAAAATTATTCAAATAAACAAAGGAAGTTCATCGCACAACACGACAATCCTCTTTTCAAGTGGGGCCTAGGAAGCCCAAATTATATGCCGTCCGATCCACAATACCCACCACCACATGCTCAAGCACCATTGCCACCACCCCAAAATAATTTCCATACGTAAGGGCAGGTGTCGACTACAGTTCAATCAACTGATCAACTATTGGTCTGGCAGCAGAATCAAGTGGCCGAAACTATTAAAAACCGGGATGGACTAGCGCAGGCTCGAAATGATATCACTGATATGAAAAAGGCTATTCATGATAATACAGCTGGGCTGAGGAAACTTGAAGTAGCAATTAGTCAATTGTCGAACCACCTAGCTAGGTTCT
The DNA here is from genome assembly GCA_014905375.1 of Phtheirospermum japonicum. Taxonomy (NCBI): domain Eukaryota; kingdom Viridiplantae; phylum Streptophyta; class Magnoliopsida; order Lamiales; family Orobanchaceae; genus Phtheirospermum; species Phtheirospermum japonicum. Next base: position 464,595 of record BMAC01000646.1, on the reverse strand, counting down.
CAAACGAGAAGGGTAAACTCCCAAGACAAGCAGAGCAAGCGTCAGCGGTTCATATCCTTCGCAGTGGAAAGAAGATTGACAACGGGATAGTTGACCAAAATGCGGAAGTCGAAGTCGAGGACAATACACCACCTCCCACTAAGGAGGATGTTTAACCCAGTTGATAAACTTCATATGTCTTCCAATAGATATGTTCCTGGGTCTATTAAGGGGACAACTCCAAATGGTGTTCTTACCCATGACGATGATCCTTCACCATCACTGTCGCAGAAATCTCCAACACAAATGAAGGATGTTGTTCCTTTCCCAAGCCGTTTGCGTCCTGCTAAAGAAAACAAAAGATTTATGGAACTGTACAATCTATTAAAGAACGTCAATATTAACTTGCCACTCTTGGATGTGATCAAAACAATGCCGGCCTACGTGGATTTTTTCAAGGAACTTGCGTCAAGGGAGAGACGTTTAGCAACACATCAGCATATAGCATTGACAAAGGAAGTGAGCGCAGTTTTTAAGAAACCATTGCCACCTAAGGAACAAGACCCTTGAAGTTTCTGCATTACTATTTCCTTGGCCAATGGACAAACAACAAGGGGAATGCTAGATCTTGGGGCTGGTATTAACCTAATGCCGTACTCGCTTTATAGGGAATTTGATCTTGGAGCACTGAAGCCAACTACAATGCAACTGCAGTTAGCCGACCGTTCGATTCGGCAACCTTTGGGAATTGTTGAGGATGTTTTAGTGCAGGTTGGAGAGTTAGTGATACCAGTCGATTTTGTGATTTTGGACGTTGGTGAGGTACCGTTTGAGAGCAAAGAGCACACCATTTAGTTAGGACGCCCGTTTATGTCTACTTCCCATACCTTGATCGACGTTCACAAAGGAAGGATGACAATGACCGTTTTGGGTGAATCAGTGACATTTTCCCTTAAGGATATTCAAAACACTCCCATCCCTGCTATGCAAGATGATTTGTCATTCTTTGATCCCATTGCATCATGCGTCCACGAGCTTAAAGGAATCACAGTTTTGGACGACTTAGGCGACGCGTATGCCTCCGAATTTTTAAGGAGGGTGGCAGACTTATTAGAAGTTGATCTGAGTAAAATTACTGAAGATTTTGAAGATTTTGACAACGAGCTGTATGAAATAGCTAATGCACCTGAGCTCGAGCCTAAAGTGGAGTTAAAACCACTACCAAGCTATTTGAAATACGTTTTTCTCGAGCCTGACAACCAAAAGCCTGTCATTATATATTCTGGGTTAGAAGAGCATGAAGAAAAAGAATTAACGACAGTGCTAAGCAAAACTAAGGAAGCCATATGATGGAGTATCAGCGACATAAAAAGTATTAGTCCTGCCGTTTGCATGCACCGAATAGAATTAGAACCAGATGCAAGACCAGTACGAGACAGCCAGCGTAGATTGACGCCGACATTGTATATGGTGGTCAAGAAAGAGATTTTTAAGTTGAAAGATGAAGGGATCATTTATGCAGTTTCTGATAGTAAATGAGTGAGCCCGGTTCATGTAGTACCTAAAAAGGGCGGCATCACCATAATCGAAAATGAGAAAGGTGAATTTATCCAAACCAGACTGACCACGGGATGACGAATGTGTATTGATTATAGGAAGCTGAACGGAGCAACAAGGAAGGACCATTTTCCTTTGCCATTCATTGACCAACTTCTCGACAAACTGGCCGGACACGAATTTTACTGTTTTTTCGATGGCCTGTCTTATTACTATCAAGTGACTGATTAAAATGATTTTGTCTTGATTTTAGTTCGTTTTTATTATTGTTTTTGGTGAAAGTTGGATAGATTAAGCTTATTTTCGTATTTTCTTATCTCCAACTTGTTTTATTATATTTGAATTATAATTAATTAGTTTTATGTTTATTTTAGATATTTTGAAGTGTTTTGGCCTAAATATAGTCGAGGATGGGCAAACGAGTAGAGTTTCAGCGAAATCGGGCCGCGATTTGAAGAATGTGAAGCTTCCGACTTTCTATAACGGTTTTCCATCTGAAACCGTTATAGTATCCCTGACCGACCAGCCCTGCCGAGCACTTCCGACCAAGCCTGCCGAGCGCTGCGCACACCTGCCGACCGTGCCTGCGCCAGTTCGCCCGCGTCGACCATATTACGTCGGTCAAAGAAATAACCGTTATAGAATACCTGATCGACGCACCTGCCCACAAACTCTCTATAGCGTCGATCCTAAACACGTCGATCGACGCAAATGCCCAGAAAACATGTTCTTAAAGGTTTCTTGCTACCCAAGACTTCCCACAACTATAAATACCCTATGTATTTCGTTTTTTACATACATTATCATATTCCTAGGGTTTCTAAGGCCTTTTAGGGGCTGACAACCCCAACGAGTGCCGTTTATTTTCTTAGTTTCTCTTTAAATTTCTTAGTTTTAAATCTCTAGCTTTAGATTAGTATAGATTAGTTCTAAGATAGATTAGATCGCTTAGATTCAAGATCTCGACACCAAAACGCTGCTGTTCATCATAGTTTAATTAGTAAGTCTTTAATTCTTTTCGTTTTAATTTAGTTTAATTAGTTCTTATGCTTTTCGATTCATGCTTGATAGTTTAATAATTGATCTTCAGACAAACAAACCCCCCATGTATGATGATGAATTGTATAATATTATTGGTGATGATGATGTTGGGATTATTATGTTGAGATTGATGAAATTGCTTGGCTAGATTTAACGGGTCTAGAGCCTAGAATCRTCGTGAACCATCRATTGGGATTTTCCCAAGAGATCGTGGAAAYAATTCGAAGMTCTARAACCCTTGATTCATAAAAMWTTTCAAAAAACCTTGATTTTTATTATTCTTCGTTTGAATTAAATTCTTGATTTTATGTGTTTAGATTAAAATTTAATCTTATTCTCTTATTCGTGAAAAACAAACACAAAAGGAACTTCCGAGCCTAGTTTTCCTTGAGAGACGATTCGGTTCAACTTACCAACCTACACGCGATCCCGTTCTCTTGCGGGCGAGCTTTTAGATTTTCGACAAATCTTTATAAGTAGGTACACAAAAGTTCGAATCAAAAATTGGCGCCGTTGCCGGGAAAAACTAAAGGTTGTGAATTTTGTGTTTGTTCTTCGCATCCTTATTTGTGTTTTTACTCTATCTATTGTGTTTATTTGTGATTCTTCGTTTTATTCGTTTTTATTATTTTCCACCGGTGCGTTTAATCTTGTGCATTGAGTGTTGTGTTTGCAAGGTTCGTTTACAACCAAAATTCAAGATTTATCAAACCATTTTTCGTAAAAAAAAAATATATATATAAATATATTTTCTTTTTAAAAAAAAATCGAAAATATTATTTTGAGAATATTTATTTTTCGAAATTCAAAAAAAAATTGAGAATTTTAATTTAAAAAAAATTTAAAGAAAAATGTATTATCCGTACGATGAACCACCGTTCGATTGGCATCGTGAACTTCGACCGGCTATTCCATTGAGCGACGCAATGACGAATTACTTTCCTGACAAATACGACCAATTGAATCTCCCAACTTTTCATGGGTGTCGGAACGAAGATGCGCTAAAATTCTTTCAAAAGTACGCGTTCATCACCAATTGTTCTCCGCTTCTCGGGCTTACAAGTGATCAAGTGAAGATGCGACTCTTCACTTTTGCGCTGAAGGAAAAAGCAATGAAATGGTTTGAAAGGCTAGAGCCCGATTCTCTGCGAACATGGTATGAAGTAGGTGATAAATTCATGAGGATGTTCTTCGTACTTAATGTAACGTGTGATCATTGTGGATGCCGAGGGCATATGACGCATGAATGTTTGGTAACATTTGATGGTGAGCCAAAGGAGGAAGTTGTCGCCGTCCAAGATTGGCAGCAAGATCAAGAAGCCAAAACCATTCACCATCAAGACGAACTTGCGCTATCGACCATACGAGATCACTATTCTAAGCTTACAAAGAATATGGAGGCACTGTGTGGTCAAATCGAGGATTATTTAGCGAAAAGGTCGAACGAGAAAGACGAACTTCCAAGTCAGCCTGAGATGCCGATTCTTGTTACAATTGAGCCCATCTTAGAGGTTGAGAATACGAGCTTGAATGATCATTTAGGAGAAGTTTGTGAGGAGAAGGTTATTGAAGATCTTGTTGAGAATGAGATGGTGGCTGAGGTAATCGAGCAAAATTTCTCTCCCCTATGCCATTATATAGATTTTAATATTTTTCAGGGTGTTGAGGGAGATGTTAAAGATTTGAAGGAGTTCGGAGTGTGTGAGGGATTTGCCATTTGTTCAATGGATTCCCTAATCTTTAAGAAAGTAGAGGATCACCCTATGCTGCACTTTCCTATTAATATGTTCGTGGTGATCAATTATTCGCTTTTTCGACCTCCAAAGCAAATTGAAGTTTTTGTTCTACGACTTGCTTTCCGTGCCCGCCTTGGTGATTTAAACTGCATGCATTTACTCTTGGATAACACTAAGGCGTGGCACGATCGTCACTTATTTTTGGATCCGGGATAGCATCATTCGTAGAAGACGTCGAGCTTCCGACGTTAAACAAGCGCTTCTTGGGAGGCAACCCAAGTATTTGTTTTCTTTTCTTTTTCCTTAAAGTTTTACTAGTTAGTTTGTTTTTGTTTGTTTGTTTTGTCTTTCTAGGTATTTATTCAAGATATTTTCGATCACGAGTTCGAGACGAAGGATTATTGCACGAACGCCTTTCGGAGTTGCTCGCCAATTCTTCAGGGATGTTCTCTTATTCCCTATCTCCCTTGCCTTTTCTTTTATTTTACTTATGGCAATCAGGAGTTTGCCTCGTTTTTAAAGGGGGGGATGGTTGAGTGTGATTTATAGTAAAATTTGTGCAATTTTTAAACTTTTTAACGTGATTGATTGCTATTCCTACGCGATATTGTGTTTTTATAGCTTGCCTGTCGAAGTTAATTAAGTTTGATTTGGTTTTGTTATCTTTAAGCGTGTATAAGTGCATAATTTTTCAAAATTATTATCTATATATTGTAAAATGGTACTTGGACGCAATTGATTTCGTAAAACCTTAAAAGCAGTGTCAATTCAAAACTTTTTCATGCAAAAAGCCTGTGAGTAGCCTGAGTGATTATCATCATTGCATGTGCTTGAATAAGTTTTGATTTGATATCTCTTTGAAACCGCTGTGTGTAGTTGAATTTGATAATGATGTTAAGGCACAGAAAAAACCCTATTCTGGCCATATTCATATATTTTAGCTACTATAAATTTCGAATGAGCCAATCATAGCCAAATAATCCATGCCTATAGCCATGTGTGATTTTTGAGTCGACCCCTACAAACCCATTAAAAGCGTGGGGTAGGAGTTCGTTATTTTTTTATGGTTATTAGAGTTTTGGAATTCTTATTAGGAATTCATGATTTTATGTTGTAATTAAGGATCACCATCCTTCAATTAAAAAAAAAAAGAAAGAAAGACCCCATAAAAATGAGAATAAAAGGGGGATAAAAAAAAGAGAAAAGAAGAAAAAAAAAAAGAAAGGAAAAAGAGGGATGGTGAATCATGTTGAATCGTGTTATGTAATTGCCTACGCGCTTATAAAGGCTTGTGTTTTATTGTTTATTTTCTTATGAAGCCTAATGTTTAAAAGGCAAAAGAGTTGTGTTTGTAGAAGAAGCATATTATGAGCTTCTATATTGTTTAAGTGGTTCGAGCAAAAGTCGGTTATGCGGTTTACGAGTTGAGAAATAGCCCAAGTTGAAGGCTACGTTATGAGTGTTTAGTGAGGTATTTTTATTTTTGAACGAGGTGAAGCAACTTGCTTCGTGATTAGATTAGGTTGAGTGAGTTATTTAGCCACACGACTTATATATTCCATACCCGTCCAAAGAGCCTTACATTACAACCCGAAAAGACCTTTTCCGATTCTTAGTTCGACAACACACTTAATTTGTGATTGAAAAGAGATTGATTTTCCGTGCTTATTTATTGTGCTTGTATTTGTATGATTTGAGCATATACACGTCCATGAAGAAAATACTTGAGTGCTTTGAGCGTACACCCTATATATTACCCTTTTGAGAGGATGCATGAATTTGATTTTTGGAGCGACAATGTAATAAAGGTGGAGTGTTTGAAGTTGCGTTGCATGTATCTATATTTTCAAAATTAATTATGTAGCACGACACAACTCCTTGTTTGAGCTTATTTTCATTCTTGTTATACTTTGAAACTATCGTTTGTTCGAGGACGAACAAACCAATTAAGCGTGGGGTAGTTGATTAACATGAATTTGTCTTGATTTTAGTTAATATTTTAGTTCATTTTTATTATTGTTTTCGGTGAAAGTTGGATAGATTAAGCTTATTTTCGTATTTTCTTATCTCCGACTTGTTTTATCGTATTTTAATTATAATTAATTAGTTTTATATTTATTTTAGGTATTTTGTAGTATTTTGGCCTGAATATAGACTAGGATGGGCAAACGAGTAGAGTTTCATCGAAATCGGTCCGCGATTCGAAGAATGTGAAGCTGCCGACTTTCTATAACGGTTTTTCATCTGAAACCGTTATAGTATCCCTGGCCGACCAGCCCTGCCGAGCACTTCTGACCAATCCTGTCGAGTGCTGTGCACACCTGCCGACCGCGCCTGCGACAGTTCGCCCGTGTCGACAATTTTACGTCGGTTGAAGAAATAACCGTTATAGAATACCTGATCGACACACCTGCCCACAAACTCTCTGTAGCGTCGATCCTAAACACGTCGATCGACGCCCGATCGAAGCAAATGACCAGAAAACGCGTTTTTAAGGGTTTCTTGCTACCCAAGACTTCCCACAACTATAAATACCCTATGTATTTCATTTTTTTTACATACATTATCATATTCCTAGGGTTTCTAAGGCCTTTTAGGGGCTGACAACCCCAACGAGTGCCGTTTATTTTCTTAGTTTCTCTTTAAATTTCTTAGTTTTAAATCTCTAGCTTTAGATTAGTATAGATTAGTTCTAAGAAAGATTAGATAGCTTAGATTCAAGATCTCGACACCAAAACGCTGTTGTTCATCATAGTTTAATTAGTAAGTCTTTAATTCCTTTTGTTTTAATTTAGTTTAATTAGTTCTTATGCTTTTCGATTCATGCTTGATAGTTTAATAATTGATCTTCAAACAAACAAACCCCCCATGTATGATGATGAATTGTATAATATTATTGGTGATGATGATGTTGGGATTATTATGTTGAGATTGATGAAATTGCTTGGCTAGATTTAACGGGTCTAGAGCCTAGAATCATCGTGAACCATCAATTGGGATTTTCCCAAGAGATCGTGGAAACAATTCGAAGATCTAAAACCCTTGATTCATAAAACTTTTCAAAAAACCTTGATTTTTTTTATTCTTCGTTTGAATTAAATTCTTGATTTTATGTGTTTAGATTAAAACTTAATTTTATTCTCTTATTCGTGAACAACAAACACAAAAGGAACTTCCGAGCCTAGTTTTCCTTGAGAGACGATTCGGTTCAACTTACCAACCTACACGCGATCCCGTTCTCTTGCGGGCGAGCTTTTAAATTTTTGACAAATCTTTATAAGTAGGTACACAAAAGTTTGAATCAGTGGCTATAGCCCCGGAGGACCAAAGCAAGACTACCTTCATGTGCCCCTTTGGCACATTTACATTCCGGAGTATGCCGTTTGGTCTATGCAATGCTCCAGCAACCTTTCAAAGGTGTATGCTTTCCATCTTTACTGATTTTATTGATGACTTTTTGGAAGTGTTTATGGATGATTTTTCTATTTTCGGTAATTCATTTAAAATTTGTCTGGCTAATTTGACTAAAGTATTAGAACGTTGCATAGAGAAAAGTCTTACATTGAGTTAGGAGAAATCCCATTTTATGGTTTAAAGTGGCACTGTGCTTGGTCATTTTGTTTCTAGTAGAGGGTTGGAGGTAGATAAGGTAAAGATTGACGTTATTGAAACTCTTCCTCCCCCTCGTGATGTTAAAGGAGTCCAGAGTTTTCTTGGGCATGCAAGGTTTTATAGGCGTTTTATTAAAGATTTTTAGAAAATTAATTGCCCACTTTGTCAATTGTTAGCTCAAGATACTCCATTCATGTTTGGTGAAGCTTGTATGAATGTGTTCAAAACTCTTAAGGAAAGACTTACATCAGCACCAGTTGTTGTTGCCCCTGATTGGACCCTACCATTTGAAATAATGTGTGATGCGTCTAACGAAGCTGTAGGGTCTGTTCTAGGACAATGTATCGATAAGTTGCTTAGGGTTACTTACTATGCGAGTTATATGCTTAATGATGCCCAACGTAACTATACAACTACTAAAAAAGAATTATTAGCAGTCGTTTTCTCTTTAGATAAACTTCAATCCTATATTGTGGGAGCTAGAGTCATTGTGCATACTGATCGTGCTGTATTACGCCATTTATTTGCTAAGCTAAAAAGTAAACCACGTTTGATTCGTTGGATTTTGTTGTTATAAGAATGGGATGTAGAAATTAAGGATAGACGTGACTGTGAAAATGTTGTAGCTGATCACCTGTCTAGGATGGTAATCGAAAATAATGAGCAACGCATGATTGATAATTTATTTCCATATGAAAATTCTTATGCTCTTAATGCTTCTATTAATCCTTGGTATGCGGATATCGTGAATTACCTTGCTTGTGAAATTATACCTAATCACTTGAACTACCAAGAGAGAAAAAGGTTTTTGTATAAATGCAGGAGTTACTTCTGGGATGATCCCTTCGTATTTAAAAGATGCAAGGATGGACTAAACAGGCGCTTTGTTCCGGATGATGAGATAACAAGCATTATGCAGTTCTGCCACGACCTTAGTGGGCATTTTGGAGCATAGAAAACACCGTTCAAGATCCTTTTGGCTAGCTTTTATTGGCCAACCCTGTTCGCCGATGTTTATGAATATTACAAGAACTGCGACAATTGTCAAAGAACAGGGAACATAGGGAAGCGAGATGAGATGCCTCTTGTGCCAAACCAAGTAGTAGAGATTTTCGACGTATGGATGATTGACTTTATGGGACTGCTTCCAAAGAGTGGCGATTTTGAGTACATCCTGGTGGGCGTTGACTATGTGTCTAAATGGGTGGAAGCTATTCTAACACGCAAGGCTAATGCAGACATCGTTTTGAAATTTCTGAAAGAGAATATTTTTAGTAGGTTTGGAGTCCCTAGAACGATAATAAGAGATGGAGGGAGTCACTTCTGCAATAGAGCATTTGAAAGATTGAGGAATAAATGCGGAGTACGACACAATGTGGCTACCCCTTACCATCCTCAAACCTCCGGTCAAGTGGAAACCAGCAACCGCCAATTAAAGGGCATTTTAGAAAAGACAGTGGGTCCGAATAGGAAAGACTGGGCCACAAAACTGATAGATGCACTGTGGGCTTATAGAACTGCATATAAAACGGTGCTTGGCTTAACCCCTTTTCAGCTAGTTTACGAAAAAGCATGCCACCTTCCGGTTGATCTAGAGCATAGAGCAAGTTGGGCAATTCGAAAGCTCAATATGGACCATGGAGAAGCAGGAGAATATCGGAAGCTGGAGCTGACTCATCTTGAAGAAATGAGGAACGAGGCATATGACTGCGCTTGGAAATAGAAACTTGCCATGAAAGAACGTCACGATCGCCATATCATTGATAAGAATTTGGAGGTGGGCAAGTTAGCTCTACTCTATAACTCACGGTTAAAACTGTTTCCAGGAAAGTTGAAGTCGAGATGGAGCGGACCATTCGTGATCAAGGAACTAAACGATTTTGGAGCAGTCACTCTTTACGACGAAAAGAAAGACATGACTTTTAAAGTTAATGGCCATAGAGTGAAGCTTTATCGTGAAGGGATGGATAGAAATAAGGATCGTGAAGTGGTGGAGCTCATAGATCCACTTTCTACCAAATATTAACTTCTAGAAATGCGTCAAGCAAGCGACGTTAAAAGTTGCGCTTCTTGTGAGGAAACCCAAGCGTTTGTTTTTCTCTTTATTTTCTTTCTTTTATTTTCTTTTCTTTTATTTTTTGTAGTTTTTCAAGAAAATTGCTATGATACGTTTTTGCAAGGTTAATGTGTAGGAAAAGATGAAAATTCGCCAATTTTTGGAAGACTTAACGGTTACTTACGGTAACTCGTTACCGTAAGGTGCTACCACTAGCATCGGATCCGGGCGTTAACGGTAACAACACCTTAACGGTAAACAACCTTTCTACTTTTTTCAAATCAAAGTGGGCACGACGCCAAAATTTTGAACCAAACTTTTGTGCACCCCAATTAAAGATATTTCAAATTAAAAACACGCAAGCTTGCTCGCATGAGTACGAGGGAGCTTGTAGTGTGGAAAGTTGACTCGAGTCGTTTCTCAAGGACAACAAATTATCAGATCTCGGATAGTTGTTCAAAAATAAGTAACCAAAGTATTCTTATGGGGGGTTTTGTTTGATTTTTTATTTATAACTGCTAATTTAAATTGCAAGACTTGAACTTAATATCTAAATTATTTATCCTAAATTATCAACTAGAGATTTAAAACCAATTACTTAACCAATTTAAAACCTAAAGGAAATTTAACTAATTAATTACCTAAGTAATAACTATATTAAAATTCAACTACTTAAGAACTCAATATTGGAACCAATTTGCAGCAGCTAAATTATCATAAATCGTCTCAATATATCAACCAAGAACATACGATCATGCATAAAATAAATCACTACGAATCAAATGATAGCAATAAGCATAAAAACTTAAGTAAAACAAGAATTTAAACTAAGAAACTAATGAAAGGTTAAGTGCGCTTCTTGGGAGGCAAACCAAGCGTATGTTTTTCTCTTTATTTTCTTTCTTTGATTTTCTTATCTTTTATTTTTTGTAGTTTTTCAAGAAAATTGCTATGATACGTTTTTGCAAGGTTAATGTGTAGGAAAAGATGAAAATTCACCAATTTTTGGAAGACTTAACGGTTACTTACGGTAACTCATTACCGTAAGGTGCTACCGCTAGCATCGGATCCGGGCGTTAACAGTAACTCCAAAATCAAAGTAGAAAGGTTGTTTACCCTCTACGGTGTTGTTTACGGTGCTCCCTTACGTTAAGGTGCTACCGTTAAGCTAACCGTAAGCCTCCAAACTTTGCTACTTCTTCGCCGGAAAGCTCGATCTTTGCCTCTCGATCATCATACTTCATCTCTAACGTGATGAGCCCTTCCGGTTACTTAGCTGTATGGCAAAAAACAGAGATAATTCACCTTTTTGCATCAATCTAGATCATAAAGCGTTAAAATAAGCTGGAAGTACAAATATACGAATTTAAGCTTAAACTATCCAACTTATACCAAAAATAATAAGAAAAAGCAACTAAAATACAACTAAAAATGAGCATAAATACGTGATAATCATATACTGGCCTCTGAAAACTGTCTTCTTCCCTGATCATGACCGTGCTGACAGCTTGCTTTCCTACGGAGAAATATAAGATCAAGGGCTCTCCCTGGACAGGTTTGGTGGGCAATGACATCCTGACCAGGTACTCCTTGAGCTTCTGAAATGCTTCCTGGCATTTCTCATCCCAGTGGAATGGGGCTCTTTTCCGTAAGGCCTAAAAATATGGCAGACTCTTCTCAGCCGAGCGTGAAACGAACCTGCTCAGGGCTGCTATCTGCCCGGCCAAGCATTGCATCTCCTTAACATTTTTCGAAGGCTGCATATCCATGTTAGCCTTGACCTTCTCTGGATTTGCTTCTATCCCATTTTCCATGACCATGTAGCCCAGGAACTTTCCAGCTCTTACCCCAAACATGCATTTTTTGGGGTTGAGCTTCATCTTATACTTCCTCAAAGTATCAAAGGTTTCCCTTAGGTTATCCACATGTGAGGTTGCTTTCACGCTCTTGACCAACATATCGTCCACATAGACCTCCATGTTGCACCCGAGCTGATTTTTGAACATTTTGCCCACTAGCCGCTGATATGTGGCACCAACATTTTTAAGTCCGAACGGCATGACCACGTAGCAATAGGTTCCCTTTGGATTTATGAAACTAACTCAATTTTGATCTTATTTGGCTAGCCTGATCTGGTGATATCCCTGCGAGGCGTCCATCATACTTAGCAACTCACAAACTGATGTAGAGTCAACCAGTTGGTCTATCCTCGTGATTCAAGATTTTGTGTTTCCTACTTATGAAAATTTGTCAAAAGATCAATAGCTTGCCCGCAAGAGAACGGGGTCGCGCGTAGTTTGGTAACTTAACTCGAGTCGTCTCTCGAGGAATATACAATCGGAATTCTCAAACAGTTTATTCAGTTCAACTTAAATTCACATACATTTGGGGGGGGGGGGGGGGGGGGGGGGGGGGGGGGTTTGATTGTTTGGTTATCTAAGAATTTAAAACGCAAGAACTATAATTTAAACTAGGAAATTAAATTCAGCTATTCGAACTTATAATCTAGAGAAATTATTCTAAGAACCTAAAACAAGATTAACTAGCATAAACGAACATCAATTATCTAGAACGAAATGGAAATGAAGTAAACTAACCAAGCATAAATAATAACTAAACATTAATTAAACTAAAAACATCTAAGGTTCAAAGCATCAAATATCTCAAGAACCAATTATCGAAAAGCAGCTACTTAATCGCATAAATTAAACTACGAAAACGAATAAAGGTTTAGAGTACTTATTAAACTAGAAAAGCGTAGTAAATTCTCCAGCTACTCCGGAGGGGTGAATGATCTTGGTCGAAGAACGGATCGTCGAACGGACGGTTGGAGCTTGACGATCCTCGAATCTTCGATCTTGATCACTTGTTGTGATTAAGGTGTGTATGGTGTTGTTCTCGAACCTCACGATCAAGAATTCAGTGTATATAGGTAGGAGTGTCTCTCTTGGGACGGACTTGGAAGGGTTTAAATAGATTTCTCTTGACTTGGAGCATAAGAAACCCTAAAATTCCCGATTCTGGGCCGTCGCGTCGACGGAGCGTCGACGGTGCGTCGACTGACGCGTGCTGGTGCTCGGCGTCGGTGCTGCCTGGCGCGCCACGTCGGCTGGGCGGGTGCGTCGACGGTGTGTTGTTGACATCGACGCTTCAGTAAAGTAGCGTCGACGTTGCGTCGACATAGATGCGTCGACATCGACGCTTCAGCAAGTAGCGTCGACGTTTCGTCGACGCTGCGTCAACTAACGCAGGTCATGACTCGCGTTGACGGAGCGTCGACGGTCGCGTCAGTCGACGCGGCTGCGCATTTGCCTCCGTCTCCTTCTATCTTTTTGCTACTCGTTCACCGGAAAGCTCGTTCTCCATTTCGCGAGTATCAACTTCATCTAATTAGCTATAAAGTGAAAAACCACAAATAATCACTTATTTACATCAATCTGGATCAAAACGCGGTAAAATAAGCTGAGAGTACAAATATACGAAATCGAGCTTAAACTACCCAACTTATACCAAAAACAATAGGAAAAACAAGTTACAAACCTACTAAAAATAAGGACAAATATGTGCTAATCACCTCGGCAGCGGATAGTGATCTTTAGGGTAGGCTTTATTAAGATCGCGAAAGTCAATACACATCCTCCAGTCCTCTTCCATTTTTGGTACTAAGACTACATTAGAGAGCCATTCTGGGAATTGTATTTCCCGCACATGCCCAGCCTTTAGCAATTTGTCCACCTCAGCCTCAATAATGACCTCCTTTTTCCGGTCCAAAGATGCGCTTTCATTTCTTTACCGGTTTTATTGTCGGGCTATTTTTAAGGTGGTGCTCAGCTATCGCTGGGTCTATCTCGACCAAATCCTGGGGAGACCAGGCGAAGATGTCTGGACTGGCCCTAAGCAGAGTTACCAAATCCACCAATACTTCAGAAGGGTCGTCCCTACACGTAGAACCCGACTTTCGTCTCCTGGAACTACCTCAATTGTCATCAAATTTTCCTCTCTCTGAGCTGGGTCAGGTCTGGTGTCCTCTATCCTTACTCTTTTGCTTCTCCCCTCCTCTTCATTGCGTCGGATGCTGTCTACGTATGCGCGTCTTGCCGTGTATTGGTCACCATGGACCTCCACTACTCCATCCTGGGAAGGGAGTTTCAACTTCATATGGTAAACGGAGATCACAACTTGAAATTAGCTTAGGGATGGTCGCCCAAGCATGGCATTGTACGAGGAAGGTGCATCTACTATCAGAAAATGCACTGACCTAGTCTGTCTAAATGGACCATCCCCCAAGAGATTCACCGCTCCCAACGGCTTTAGGGCTCCTCCCGCAAAGCCAACTAGTGAAGTTGTGACCTCCTCCAGGTCCATGTTTAGGTCCAGCTGTCG
>BMAC01000646.1:429318-450206 GCA_014905375.1 Phtheirospermum japonicum | reverse complement strand
TCCCCTCCTCTTCATTGCGTCGGATGCTGTCTACGTATGCGCGTCTTGCCGTGTATTGGTCACCATGGACCTCCCCTACTCCGTCCTGGGAAGGGAATTTCAACTTCATATGGTAAACGGAGATCACCAGCTTGAAATTGGCTTAGGGATGGTCGCCCAAGCATGACATTGTACGAGGAAGGTGCATCTACTATCAGAAAATGCACCGACCTACCAACATGGTCTGTCTAAATGGACCATCCCCCAGTGTTACCAGGAGATTCACCGCTCCCAACGATTTTAAGGCTCCCCCCGTAAAGCCAACTAGTGGAGTTGTGACCTCCTCCAGGTCCACATTTAGATCTAACTGTCGAAAGCATTCATAGAACATGATATCAGTCGAACTACCCGTGTCCACGAAGATCCGTCTTATGGTGTAGTTGGCGATAGTGGTTGTGATAACCAGGGCGTCCATGTGAGGGGCTAAGATGTCATTCTCATCTTCCGATCCAAAACATATGTCCGGGCTTCGTGTTAACTTCCCAACCTCACTTCATTTTCTTGTCAGGTCTTTCGCAGCGCGAACATGATTGTTTTGGGTTCTTCTGGAATGCTCATCCCACTCACCCCCTGTAATCACTAAGATTTCACCTCGTACCTCTTAAGTCTGGTCATTCCTCCTCCCATTGTTTCATCCACTATCCTTCTCATGCTTGTTTCCTTGAGATCGATCTCATCTGCGAGAGTCAGATCTGGACCCCTCCCATCTCACCTGTACAAATTCCTTGAGGTGCCCTGCCTGTACAAGCCTCTCTATCTCATCCTTTAGGTGGGTGCACTGATCTGTATCATGACCATACTCATTATGGTATCAGAAAAATCGGTCAGATCTTTCTTTCCTTGGCTTCTGGGAATAAGTCCTAGGCCATTTGAGATCAGGATGACGCTCAATTTCCTGCAGAATCTCCCCCTGAGGTGTGTCTAGAGGTGTATACCTATCAAAATGGGGTCGTCCATCAACTAAGTCAGTCTTGAGTTTTTTCACTGAGGTCCTGTCCTCCCTATCGTGTCGTTCCCTTCTCTTCTCGCCATCCTCCTTGATCTTCATGGCCTCCTCCAGATGAATGTATTTTTCTGTCCTTTCCAGGAGCTCTCCAAATTTCAGCGCTGGTTTTACGACCAACGATTGGAAAAATTCTCCTCTCTTGAGCCCCTGAGCTAGAGCGTCAACCAGGAGCTCTTCAGATGCTGATGGCACCTCTAGCTTTGCATATGTGAATCGCTTGATGTATGCAGGCAAATTTCCATTTTCCTTCTATTTCAAGCTGAACAATTCCAGCGGCATTTTTTGGCATTTCCTGCAGCTGGTAAATTGGTGCAAGAATGCCGAGCTAAATTCGTCGAAGTTGCTTATAGAACACGGAGGCAAATGGATGAAGCAGAGATGGGCCGACTTCGTAAAGGTCCCCGGGAAGACCCTACACATGACGGCATCAGATAATTTGTGCAAATTAGTCGCGATCTCAAATCGGCTTAGATGATCCCACGGGTCTATTGTTCCGTTGTATAAGAAGCCGTCAAATCATCGCGCATAACCACATTCGTAAACAGGGTACCTCTCCGTGCTGGCACCGTGCCCTCCATCCTCCTCTTCACCTCCCTGGCCTCTTTCTGAAGGTTTTACATCTGCTCAGTGAGGTCTGGGTTGGTTTTACTCGACGTTTTGCTTTCTGAAGCAGAGAAACTCTCCTCTTCTTCTTGGAGGGAAGTTCTGACCATGCGCTGGGTTGTTCAAGGTGGCTCCGTCTTCGGTGGCTGAGCCACCTTGGAAGGGGGTGATGAGAGCTCGACGAACTTTCTATCCACAACTACCTCCACCGCCTTCCCGATGAGGTGGGATAATTGCCTTAGGAAGGAATTGTTCAACAATCCACCGTCAGCTTGTGTGGTTCCACTACGAGGAGGTTGCGCTACGCCTGGTCTAGCTGCAGCTGATGGTCCCGCCTCCTCTGGCGCACCCGTCGGTGTGGCAGAGCTTGGTGTGCCACCCAGTTACGCCACAAAATTCCGCCAAAGTCCATCCGATGCCATGTTTTCCTCACGTCTTAGCCTTGTTTTCCCCACAGACGGCGCCAATTGTTTCACCCGGAAAATTTACCACCAAGAGAGCCTGAACTTTCACCTGAGAATTTCTCGACCTGCTTTCCACAAAAACACGTGAAACCTCTCTGATGCTTAGAAAGGACCACCGGGGGTTTTCCGGTGGAAACCTCTCCGATGCTTAAGTCAGTGAGCATTTTAATCAGAATAATATAGAACAGTAGAAGAATGCTCAGAAAAGCATACCTCCTTCAGCCTCTAGGCTGGAGTATTTATAGTTATTTATCACGTGGGACCTTTTTGAGATTTCGGAAATAGAATCCGCGAATCTTGAGCCGTTATTCAGACTGATCTGACCAGAAAGCTTCAGCCAAAAGCAAGACAGCTCTAGCCTTACGTTTCTTGAATTCCTGACCTGCTCTCCCTGGAACCTTATCCAAGGTTAAGGCATCAGATCAGGTCAGGGCAATACCTCTCAAGGCTTTTGGATTGTTCTTCGTCTCAGTCCCTCTCTCCTTCATGAGCTGAGCAAAATGGATCTCTTCTGAATCACTAAAAACCAGGTCAGGATCAATCCTTTCAAGCCTGATCTAACTTATTCCCTTTTCCTTCTGGGCGTAGAATAGCAACTCAGGTCATCCCAACCAGAGATATTTCTTTACACTTGTTCAGGTTAGGCGTTAATCAGGTCTGGCCAATTCAGGGCTAATAATAATATAATTCTATTTGCATGTCGATTTTTCTTTATTGACAAGAAAATAATATCATTTTGTATGATTCAACTTCTTTGTGTTAAACTTCTTCAGTATTTATAAAAATAAAATTTGTAATCATGTGTGTGTGTGTGTGTGTGTAACTTCTTATATATTTGCTTTTCATCGTCAAAATATTATATTAATTTGATATAATATACATTAAAAATAAATTCATAACTAGAATATTATTAGATTTTGAAAATTAAAAGGTTCAAGCGAGTTTTGAGAAATGCATCCTAAAGTATTCTTGTTTAATAAAATGCATCCTAAAGTATATGAGTTTCAAATTATGCAACCTCACTCGCGAGTTCAGGTGAGTTCCGACGAGTTGAGAAGAATTGGCTGACCGGAAGATGCACTTTCAAAATTTTGTGTACTACATGATGCATTAAATTACACAAAAAAAAGGTTAGAATGCAAAATCAAAAAAAAATAAGTACTTCATTCGTTTTTATTATAATTCTAAATGCAAATTTTATTTTAAATTAATTATGCTTTAAAATGTTTGCCATTTATTCTATTTTTATTCTTACTCATATAAAGAAATCAAAAAAGTTTATGATAATAAAATAATTATGGGTAAAGAGTGAATAGAGATTAATTAAATATATTTTTAAATAATTATTAGTCAACTTTATATATTTCTTTTAATATTTAAAATAGCTTTATACGAAGCACAATAAAAAAAGGAGTATTATCTAAAGTATCTAAAATGATTGAGAATTTAATTATTTCGAACCTTCTGGTGGATGTGACTTAACCACTACTTATGAGATAATTTGGAAATTTTCTGAGTGGGTGGAGTTTATATCGGAAATCCATAATAAGAGCATCTCCAATACAACAATGTTGAAAGTGAAAAAACTGACATATGAAATAAAAATAATTATGTAGCACATTAAAATAATTATGTGGAACATTAAATATTTGACATTGTCAATAGCAATGTTAAATTCTAGACATTACTCTTGACAATGTCTACAATTAATTTTAAAGATATCATCCAATCATATTATTTCTCTCTCTTTATTTTTTCTAAGAATAAATAAAATAAATTATCACATATATAACATTAACATTGATGCATTGGAGAACTTTATTTTATAAAATGTCAATGGCATTTGCTACATATGATCAATTAACACTACTGCATTGGAGATGCTCTATCATCCGATTTAACTTATTTTGTGACAAATTTACTTCTAAACTATAGTATCGGGACGGATCTAATTTTCTCTCACAACGTCCACAAACAAAAATAAGATAAGAACTATCAAGAGTTAGTATATGGTGCATCCGAGTGTACCATATATTGTGCACTCAATTTTTTATATGTGATGATATATGTATATTATGGGCGACGATATATGTATCATCTGTATTATGAATATGAGTGTTATATATAATAAATATGATTATTGGCAATGTAGATCATCCCGTCGAAGTGGCCATTGATATTCTTAGGAGCATCCGTCGAAGATGAATATGCATGATTTGTGCAGTGGTATATAGATATTGAGTCTAACGGTTTGCGCTTTCAAAATTAAAATCAAGTTAAACAATGCGTGTTTACATTTTGAAAACAAGTTCGCTCGCAAGAGAACGGGGTCACTGTAGACTGGCAAGTTAAACCGAGTCGATTCTCTCGAGGAGTGGAAATTCGGAGTTGACGATGTTTATTATAAATAAAATCAAAAGCCCTAATTTCTAAACACACGATCGAAAGAGTTTTTTTGATTTGATTATTTTAACAAACTAGAATTTAAAACTAATCTTGCAACGAGAGTGTCAATCTCTATGCAAGAACTTAACAACGAATTTATAAACTAATTTATAAGCTATTTAAAACTTAACAAGAAGGTTAAACTACTAATTATCATTCATGTATTTTATCGAACATATGAAAGGCATTAACAAACTATGATTCTAGCAAGATTAATTACCAAACTAAAACTCAAATGAAAGCAAGATTATTATTAACTGAATTAACCAACACAAAGTTTAGCATATAAATCAATTTATTCACAAGAATTCAAAACAAACCACAATGTTCCAATTCCAAATAAAAAGCAACAAACCGAAAGATTCACAACTACAAATTAGAAATAGAGTTTAGAGATTACTGAAACCGAGCTAAAGATTGATCAACACAAAAAGAGAAAGCTACACTATCTCGAACGATTTTAGAGAAGAGATACTCTATGCAATGAATCGTTCACTCTATAGTGCCAAGAATGGCTCCCTGGATAGATCGTATGGTAAGATGTGAAAGATACTGAAAGGTCCCAAAAGATGGATGGAAAGGAGATGATCCAAGGATCAAAGATGATCTCAAGGTCAGATGCTTCTGCTCTTTTTGTAGTAAAAAGCCCTCTTCAATGCCTACTTAACTGAGAATCTTTTGAAAATCCGAGTTTGTAATGCTTGCATCCGTCCGGATGGTCTGAAGAACTCGACCAAATGGGGGCCTTTGTCAGCCAATCTGGTCGGATGTCAGATCCATCTGACCGGTTGCGAGTCCAATGGATTTAGTCCGGCCGAATGTCAAATCTATCCGACCGGATGAGTGTCCTTGTTGCTACTTCTCGGCGCTGACTTTCTCGTCCTTGTCTCTTGATTCTCGTAACGGCTTACGAGCTTAATCCTCTTAAAATCCCAGACTCGTCAAGCGCCCTATCTGCATGAGAAAATACATATATTATCTCAAAATGACCAATTAATGATCGAGAAATAGGAAAGTTAAGTAAAAAGATGTAGACTGCAAAATTATGCAAAATAGTTTAGTCTTAACCCGAAAAAGACAACAAAAAGTCTCAAACATGACTCGAAACATATACAAATACATAATAAATACGTACGAATCACATATATGTATATTATGTGCAATAAATATTCAAAACACATATATAATCAATATTGATATGACAATGTTGACACTGGGTACATGACGTGCCAATACTTTCAAGTACAATCGACAACCCAAGAATGCTCATGCAGGAAATGGAGTAGTGATGAAATACCTTATGCCCATGCAATTCAAGCTCGCAAATTCGTGGGCATTGATCCAACCAACTTCGTGAGAGCATATTATATTATAAACGCTTATGCAAGGACATATGATAGAGGGTTCATTCCACTTAAAGATGAAGACGAATGGACAATGCAACATTTCAGTTAGTCCACGATCCAACCAGGCGAGTTCATGTTAGATGTGGGAGAGACATCACTGCAAGGACTCATTATTCAATGGATTGGCAGTGGAGCACGAGCGACAACAGTACCAAGCATCTTCATCACGATTATATTGATTTAATCTGATTATTTATGAGTGTTGGGGCTTATTATGTCATTTGTGTAGATGTAGTTATCATGTATTGTATTTAAACTTATTATGTCATTTGGTTGGATATAGTTATCATATATTGTATTTGAACTTATTAATGTCATTTTTGTTGTTACTTACGTTTTCGTTACGCTTTTGTACATATTTTGAGTCATGTTTGAGTCTTTTTACCATCTTTTTAGGTTAAGAATAAGCTACTTTGCATGATTTTGCATTCTTTGGCCTTTTGCTTAACTTTTCAACTTTCCATTCAATAATTGGTCATTTTGGACCATTTTTCTTTTTTGACTCTTACAGCTGAGTCGCTTGACAAAATCGGGAGATGAAGACAAAGGATTCAGCACTCAAAACAGCCAAAATAACACCTTTCCGATCGGATGAGCCCACTAACCGAACGGACTGATCTTCAAAGCACGCACCGATCGGATAAGCTCTACGTCCAACCAGACAAGAGGACAGAAACTTTCATCTGATCGGATTCCGATCGGACTTATACGTTACAAATGCAGATTTTGGGATTCGTTAGTTACAAAACGGCTTTTAAGCCTTTAAAACTCAGAAATTCTCAGAGAAGACCCATCCTTTCATCCTTAGACTGGATCATATACCATTGAAAGAGAGAATTTACAACTTTCTCAACCTTTGACTTATAGCCTTTACGACCAATTCATTTAGAAGTTTGATTGGTTCGTGATAACCGCTGGAGACGGAGGATCGTGACAAGCTTCCAGGATTCAGCAAGGTTCATTTCATCTCCGGAATAGCTGGTTTTAGCAAGGATTTGTCGTAATATCGTGATAGAGTTTTCTCACGATTTAGTAAACTCTAAACCTTTATCTTTTTAATTAATTTGGTAATTCATGTTAGATAGTGATCTTGTGATATCATGTTTGGATATTTCTTTTGAATCGTTTATGATTAATTTCTTGTGAACGATTTGGTGATGAATTGCTTATTGTTAATTAGTTGGTTCATGTTACCGTGATTTGGATATTTAGAATGGTTTGTTCTAGTTAGAATTACTCTTGGATAACGTTTGGTGAATGCATATGAATTGTTTGATGAATTGTTTGAATGACATTTGGTGGAACGTTCTTTAGTAAGAATAGTTAATTATTGAGTTCGTGAATCGATTAAACAACTCTTGCGAAGAGGTTGTCACCCTCGAAGCAAGATAGGTTTTTAATCGAGTTTTCTTAAATTAAGTTCTTTAAAAATTTTGGAACAAAAACCCCCTTTGATCGTGTGTTTAGAATTAGAACTTGTGTTTTATTCATAATAAACATCGTTAACTCTGTATTTCCACTCCTGAAGAGGATCGACCCGATTTAACTTTCCAGTCTACAAGTGACCCCGTTCTCTTGCGGGCGAACTAAATTATTTTCAAACATAGACGCGCATGGTTTAACTTGGATTTTAATTTTGAAACACAAAAGTTTGGATCAAAATTTGGCGCCGTTGTCGGAGAGTGTCAAAGGTGTTAACGAAGTTTATTCGTGTTAAATGTATGTTTGTTAAGTTTATTTTTGTTTTTGGTTTACCACTCGATGCGTTGAGATTGTTTGTTGTTTATGCAAGGTCGTAGAGGTAAGGGGTGAACTTGCGCCACTCATAGATAACATCGAATGAGTAGGAAGACCAAGGCGACTTTTTCCTTACCACGACGGGAATCAATCCGAAACAACTCAAGCCATCATGTCGATTAATCCACTTAATGGCGGCCGAGGAAATGAAGGGAGAGGAGGAAGAACAAATGGTCAAGGGAGAGGACAAGATAATCGTGTTCCTCCTCACGATCAACAATATGGCATGCCACCCGAAGATGACATGCAAAATCATGATCAAAATCCACAGAATGATATCCAGAATGAAGATACACGGACATTTGCTTAAATCGAAAATCAAGAGCATGATCGTGACGAAGAACCAAGAGGACACGAAGTCCTTGAACATGTTAATCCTCCTGCGCACAACAGGGTACCACAACCCCATGAAGACCACTGAGTAATGTGGCTAGAAAAACCATTCGATCGAACGCCACAACATTTTCAAAATCGAGAGGAAGACCGAGCCTTCAAAGAATGGGCAAATAAGAGATTCAAAGATAATCATGTTGGAAATAGCGGGCCCCAGCCCCAAAACAACCAACAAAATCATTTTGAATTCGAGAACCAAGCACGAGGACCGAATCATTTCAGAAATGGAAGGAACGAACAAATGTACCATGCTTGGAAAAATGACGAGTACGACCAAACTTATGAACATGAGCAATACAATGGTTATGGTGGAGGAAGAAAGTTTCGTGGAAGCTGAGGACAACGATATCCAAACGAACGCCGATAAGGAGACCTAGTGTGCCCAACCATTGGCCCATATAGTTCAGCTATCATCTTAGGCCCCGCGGCCTAAGACTACGAGTTGAAGTCTAACATTGTCAACCAATCTCCAACCTTTTATGTAATTCTAAACGAAGACCCGCTTAATTTTATTCAAGAGTTTTATGCGGCGGTGTCTGGAATTCTAGCATTTGGATTAAACGAGAATCAGCTCAGGATGAGGTGTTTTCCAAGTAGCTTGAATGATAAAGCCAAACAGTGGCTTCTGTCATTACAACCCAACTCCCTAACCAATTGGGACATGGTGTTTAAAAAGTTCGTTGGCAGATTTTATTTGGCTCAAACGACGGCCAAACTAAGGAGAGAAATCACCAATTTCGAACAAGTAGATGGCGAGTCATTCCATGAAGCGTTGGAATGATACAAAGGAATTCTACAAGCATGTCCGCATCACAACAATAGTCCCAAAATGGTCAACAACTATTTCCATGAAGGATTGTTTCCGAACTTTAAGCAACAAGTTGAGAACAAGGCGACGACTTTGGAGACTTAACCGCATGGAGGCATGGGATTTGTTCGAACTTCTGGGTGAAAAATCAAGGCAAACAACTTCCAGACCAAGGAAAATTAGAGTGAACAAAGTATCGACATCAAAAGGGGAGAGTGGAAAACTTCAGGAGCTTACAAAACAGGCTGCATTGTTAGCTTGAATGATAACGCGCGAGAAGGAAACCATGCAACCATCACATGAAACATGTGGAATTTGTGGAGCATTTGGACATGGAGCCAACATGTGTGACACAACATTTTACAAAGACGAGGTCTAAGAGGTGAACGTCGTGCAAGAATTCCAATCCAATAATAAATTTGGTCAAAGGTTCACTAAAACTTACAACTCGTACAATCCGACTATCCAAGACCATCCGAACCTCAGGTACAAACTGGGGAGTCCCAATTATGTACCACCGCCCAAACAAATGGATCCTCAATATTTGGCACCGCCACCACCAAACAAAAGTAAAGGAGGACCGAGCCATTACAATTCCTATCAGAACAAGGGCCAAGGTATTTATCAACAACGTTTTCCGCAGAGGCAAGGTCAACCACAACAACAACAATAGTATCAAACTCCGCCACAATAACAACAAGCCCCAATACCCCAAGATTCTGACGAAGAGTTGCGACTTTGGAGGCAAAGGCAAGAGACAGAAACGCTACGCAATTGAGAAGAGACCCTTGGAACCATCGAGGAAAATAATCGAACAAAGAAACAAATGGACAAGTTGGAGATGATGATAGGGAAACTTTACGCGTCTATGGAAAAACTCGAAGCCGACCCCACAAAGCTCCCCAGTCAACCCAAGCAGTCAGTGGCCATACATGTGCTACGGAGAGGCAAGAAAATCGATAATGAAATCAGAGTGACGGAAGGGAGGATCATGATGATGAACGTGTTTTGAAGGAAAAATCAGCCAAGGAATCCGATCGGATAGGGCAAGAATCCGATCGGACCGGAGGACAAAAAGTTTTGTCTGGCCGAATAGGGCAAAATTCTGATCGGACTGAAGAACAGGAAGTTTTATCTGACCGAATGGAGCAAAATCCCGATCGGACTGGAAGACAGAAAGACTTTTCTGACCGGATAGGGCAAGAATCCGATCTAACTTGAGAACAGAGAGTTTTGTCCGATCGGACGAAGCACAATTCTGATCAGACCGGTGGACAGAAAGTTTTGTCCGATCGAACTGGAGAAGATATCCAGTCCGATGCTACTCAGACACGGGAGAATTTGAGCAGTATCAAACAGCAACGAGTCATCCGAGACTCTGTACCATTTCCAAACCGACTCAAGCCAGCAAAAGAGAGCAAGAAATTCATGGAGCTCTACAACATGTTGAAGAATGTAAACGTAAACTTACCACTATTTTTTACGTAATCAAAGCAATGCCGGGATATGTGAATTTTCTCAAAGAACTAGCATCAAAGGAGAGGAAGCTAGAAAAAAACAAGAGAATAGTGTTGTCAAAAGAAGTGAGTGCAATTTTTCATCAACCACTACCACCGAAAGTGGGCGATCCAGGGAGTTTTTGCATCACGATAACTCTAGGGGATGGACAAAAGGCTCGAGGAATGCTCGATTTAGGGACAGGGATCAACTTGATGCCCTACGCCCTTTAAAAATAGTTCAACCTTGGAGATATGAGACCAATGAGCTTAAGACTTCAATTAGCCGACCGATCAATGCGACATCCTCTAGGAGTAGTCGAGGACATTTTGGTAGAAGTCGGCTCTTTAGTAATTCATGTGGACTTCGTGATATTAGATGTTGGAGAAGTTGCAAAATCAAGCAAGGAGCACACCATTCTTATGGGTAGACCATTCATGGAAACATCACATACCTTGATCGACGTGAGGCAAGGAATAATGGCACTTTCAGTGTTTGACGAATCGGTCACGTTTTCACTTAAAGACATTCAAAGCGTCCCTTCACATTCAATGGAACCCGACTGTTCTTATCTCGATTCAGTGGACAAATGTGTGAAAGAATTGTTCGGCATCATACCTTTTGAGGAATGGAACGTCAAGGATGAAGACTTTAATACGGAGGGGGTGGTCGACCGATTTGAGATTGACGAGGAGCACATGAGCGAAACGTCTAGTCAACCCATGGTAGAAACTAAAATGGAGTCGAAACCACTTCCGAGCCACCTCAAGTATGTTTTTCTCGAAGCCAACGAGAGAAAACCCGTGATAATCTTCGCAGAACTAGCTGAGCATGAAGAAAATGAATTGGTCGAGGTACTTAAAATGTACAAACAAGCAATCGGTTGGAGCATCAGAGACATTATAGGAATAAGTCTTGTGATGTGCATGCATCGAATTGAGTTAGAAGAAGGAGCCAAACTAATAAGGGACGGACAAAGACGCTTGAACCCGACACTTCAGGAGGTAGTCAAAAAAGAAATTTTCAAACTCATTGAAGAAGGAATTATCTACCCCGTATCAGATAGTGAGTGGGTCAACCCAGTGCACGTCGTTCTGAAGAAAGGAGGCATAACAATTGAATAAAATGAGAAGGGAGAGGTTGTTCCAATGCGCTTAACCACCGGGTGGCGCATGTGCATTGACTACCAAAAACTAAACGCAGCAATAAGAAAGGATCACTTCCCACTTCCATTCATGGATCAAATGCTCGATAAACTGGCAGGGCACGAATACTATTGCTTTTTGGATGGCCTTTAAAGCTATTATCAAATAGCGATAGCTCCAGAAGATCAGAAGAAAACCACATTTACGTGTTCTTTTAGCACGTACGCTTACCGAAGGATGCCATTCGGATTATGTAACGCACCAGCAACATTCCAGAGATGCATGCTCTCCATCTTCACCGAGTTCATTGACGACTTCCTCGAAGTCTTCATGGACAATTTTTCGTTATATGGCTAATCTTTCTCTCATTGTTTAAATAATTTAGAGTGCTTGAACGATGTGTAGAGTCTTGTTTGACACTGAGTTGGGAGAAATCAAACTTTATGGTAAATAGTGGGATTGTGCTTGGGCATGTTGTGTCAAGTAAGGGGTTAGAAGTCGATAAAGCAAAAATTGATGTTATTGAAACCCTCCCACTACCTAAAGATGTTAAGGGAATTAGTAGTTTTCTAGGGCACGTGGGATTTTATCGGCCTTTCATAAAAGATTTTTCTAAAATTTGCAGCCCGTTGTGTAAATTATTGAATAAAGATGCGCTTTTTGAGTTTGATGATAAATGTCTTGATGCTTTTAACGTATTGAAAGAAAGACTCACACAGGCACCGGTTATTGTTGCACCCGGTTGGTCACTACCATTTGAGATTATGTGTGACACGTCTAATGATGCGGTAGGGGCTGTTTTGGGGCAACGGGTCTATAAATTGCTAAGGGTGATATATTATGCTAGTCTCATGCTAAATAGTGTACAACACAACTATACCACCACTGAACGTGAATTATTTGTTGTAGTATTTTCATTAGATAAATTCCGTTCTTATATTGTAGGGTCAAAAGTAATTGTGCACACCGATCATGCGGCCTTGCTCCACTTATTTGTAAAAATACAAAGTAAACCAAGGTTGATTTGTTGGGTTCTCCTTTTGCAAGAGTTCGACGTTGAAATCAGGGATAGAAAAGGATGTGAAAATGTGGTTGCCGATCATTTGTCTCGCATGTTAATAGATAGCGAGTCTAGCAAACTTGATTTTATTGATGATATTTATCCTTATGAGGATGCTAACATTATTGAAAATATTGACGAGCCTTGGTATGCTGATTTTGTCAATTATCTTGCATGAAATATTATCCCTCACCACCTCTCTGCCCAAGAAATGAAGAGGTTTTTGTCTAAATTAGTTTCTTTTAGGACGATCCATACCTGTATAAATGTTGCAATGATGGACTTTATCGAAGGTGTGTACCAAACGAAGAAAAGATTGATGTGTTGAGGTTTTTTCATGATGAAGGAGGACATTTCGGAAGCCGGAAGATAAGATTCAAAGTCCTCCAATCCAGATTATATTGGCCCTCACTATTCGCCGGCGCACACCACTACTGCAAGACATGCGATAATTGTCAAAGATCGGGCTCATTAGGGAAGAAGAACGAGATGTCATTGGTTCCTAATCAAGTTACCGAAATATTTGATGTATGGGGCATCAATTTTATGGGACCATTTCGGAGAAGTGGAGAATACGAGTACATCCTTGTTGGAGTTGATTATGTTTCGAAATGGGAGGAAGCAATGCCAACCCGAAAGGCTAACTCTGAGATCGTTCTCATGTTCTTACACGAGAACATTTTCAGCCGTTTTGGAGGGCCAAGAGCGATCGTAAGTGACGGAGGTAGCCATTTTTGTAACCGTGCTTTCGATCGGTTGATGAGCAAATATGGGGTGCGACACAAAGTAGCAACCCCCTATCATCCACAAACATGGGGACAAGTGGAAACAAGCAATCGACAAATTAAAGGCATTCTAGAGAAAACAGTGAAGACAAATAGTAGATTGGGCGATGAAACTGGTCGATGCATTATGGGCATATCGAACGGCTCACAAAATGGTTTTGGGCATGAGTCCTTTTCTATTGGTTTATGGAAAATCTTGTCATATTTCGGTTGAGTTAGCACACAAGGCGGAATGGGCGATACGAAAACTGAACATGAATGTGAACGAGGCTGGTAAATTTCAAAAGTTGGAATTGAGCAAGTTGGATGAAATAAGAAATGACTCTTATGAGATGGGCAAGCAAGCAAAAGTTGAAAGATATGAACGACAAAAAGATTGTTCCAAAAGAATTGGAGGTAAGGCAACTAGCCTTACTATTTAACTCATGTTTCAAACTTTTTCCAGGAAAACTCAAGTCAAAATGGAGTGGGCCCTATTTGATTACAAATATCAGCAAATTTGGGGCTGTCACTTTGTACGACAAGAAAAGCGACTCCATGTTCCAAGTCAATGGGCATCGAGTAAAGTTATACCATGGGGGACCCATCCCCAAAACCGATCGTGAAGTCATGCTACTGAACGATCCACCTCAAGATTCTTGAACAAATACAAGGTAACGTCTAGCAAAGGACGTTAAAAGTTGTACTTCTTGGGAGGTAAACCAAGTGTTCTTATTTTATTTTCATCTATGTACATATTTCTCATGTTGGAAGTTTGGAGTAGAGATAGGGTTATTATTGATGCTTTGAGATATGTAGAAAACTCGAAATCAACCTTCAGTACAGAACATCCGATCGGAGGAATGAAAACAACTGGTCGGATCAAACTTACTGGACTATCATCCGACCGGATAAAGACTATGACCGATCAGATATGCCAACTACACACCTTCTGATCGAACAACACACAATCCGATCGGATATTGCAGCGAGATCAACTGATTTTGAACACAAATTTGGGAAGAATATTGCTCAAGGTAAGTCTGATTTGGTGGAGGATTGTGCTGAATATTGGCTAATTTTCAATCCTATTATTTTATGGTAATCAAGGAGAAACTAGTAACATCATGATTTTAAATTGTCTTTCTCAAACCTCGAGAACAGGAATCTGCTATTCTTGAGGTAAAACGGCTTGAACTCGAACTCATGAACTGCTTGGGGATTGATTTGCAGGGATTTTGAAAGGTGATTGATTATCAGAAGTATTTGGAGGTTTCTTTTGGGTTCAAAGTTTGTCGCACAGCAGGTGTTCAACGAATTTCCTGAACGAGTTTTTGAGTTTATATTTTTTAAATTCTTTGTGTCATCGCAATGGCTTCTGGTTCATGACCAAGGAAGGGAAGCAACTCGTGGAGAAGTCGTGGGAAAGGAACGAGCAACACCGGGGGAGGCTTGGCTCTGTTCGGTTTGATTAACGAAGGGGAGGTGACATTATATAAATCTTTGATTACGGGAGACGTTTACGCTCCTCGGTATATCGATATGGACTTTTAGAATCGTCAAATTGCCATGAACGATAAGACGGCAGTGAAATTCATGGCGGGCGTCAAGGCCCTCGACTTGGAAAAGTGGGCCGACGTTAAGCAACCCGACTTCCAAACTCTAATGCTGGAGTTCTTCATTACTTACAAGCCTGTTGCCGATGGCTCTTTCGATTACCGACTCCACAACCGCCCACTTCACACCACCAAAGGCGACCTCGATGTTATCTTTAGAATAAACAGTGACAAAACGGGGGACGAGTCATTTCAGCATGATGATTACGACAAGAAGGTTTGGTGGGAGAAACTTTCAGGAGCACCACCGGAGCCCGGATGCCATTATAATTCTACTGCATTATGGTTGAATGCCATGTACTTGACGTATAAGTTTTTCATGCAAGTGTTTTTGGGAAAGGAGAACATAACGTGGATCTCGTCGTCCGAACTGTGAGCCTTGTGGATCGCGCACCATCGGGGTGACGCGAAACTCTATCCTCTACTGATGGTTGTGAACGATAGAAAGACGGCGAAGCTCACCTTGGGCATGTTCGTCACCGAGCTCGCACGACACCACAACTGCGACCCTTACGACGAAGGCATTATCTATCCGAGTGTGGCTATGCTGGTTTAAAGTCAAACATTCAACGGTCGGAATATTACCATCCCGACTTTCTTGATGCCCTCGAACAAGAAAAGGGCCGAAACAGTCAAAGACACCGACAACGATGAGAATGACGAAGATGATGACGAGGATAACGAAGAGAATGAGGACGACAACGAGGAGGACGGAGACTATGGGGAAGGTCTCGAGTATGGTGGCTATAATGGTAACTACGGTGGTGGTTACGGGGGAAGTTCGTATGGAGATGCGCCGAGTAATCACCAGTATTACTCGGATACGCAACGGATGCAGCAACAGGACTTCCAAGCAAGCATGATGGATCAAATGAGGCAACTAAGCCTCAATCAATAAGAGTACGCTCGGGATGCTCTCCAGGATGCATGGGAGGCACGTGAGGAATCCAGGACGTGTCGAGGTTCCCTGGAGAGATTGGATGATCGAAGATTTCTTAACACTCTAGTTTTAGAAATCTTCTCCGAAATAGTACGGAGTCGATTGTAGAGCAGTAAGTTTTCCCGAGTTTTGTCTCTCGAGGATAGATGTTATCGGTGGTCGGTGCTTTTGCTTAATCTATTGTTAATCATAATTAATCTAATCTAACCTAAGAAAGCAATAAGTCATTGATTTGGGTTTGAGTTTTTAATGCTAATACTTGAATTAAAATAAAATCTTGAAAACACTAATTAAAATTTGCTTGAAAGTAATTAACTTTAATAAAACTAATTAAAATGCTCAAGTAAATTAAAAGCTTACTAAACTAAATAAAGCTTGTAAATGAAAGAGAAATTGGAGGGAAAATAAAAGCTTTGAAATTAGAAGAGGTCAAAGGGCATTAAATGAGTAGAACTCAAATAATTTAAAAGGGAAAGTTCCATACAACTTTCAAGACCAAATGCTTGTTTGAAAAATTTGGGTAAAAAGCTTCATGACATTCTACAATGGAGATTTATGCAAGAAGAAATTTAGGAAAAAGCTTGAAGATGAAAATGGAAATTGAAAATGCAAGGAAAGACAACAAAATCTACAAGTCAAACAACCAACAACAAAGCAATTACAATAACATGAACATAACACACAACATAAAGGGGAAAGATTACTACAATATTACTCCAAAGAAACCTCAAGATTATGGCTTAAAATCTTCAAAACATCAAGAACAACTTCAACCAAATAAAAATCCAATAAAGAAAGAGATGTCACCTTCTCCAACACTTGCTAAGAACAACTAGCCAAAACTAACTAAACTAAGCTATGGATTATGAACTAGGGTTTCAAGCTTAAAAAGTAATGGAATAGTAAATGTTGGCTTGGTGGAGATTGAACAAGTACAAAAACCAACAAGGAAGGATAAGGTTGGTGGAGAAAGGGTTGGGGGGTTTATATAGAGGCTATAGGGGCAAAAATGTCAAAATGGGCCAAAAATCCTGAAATCCCCTGCGAGGCAGTCGATCAGGCTGACTACCGATCGATCGACTGAAGGTCAGTCAATCTACTGCCTTGTGTCAACGGCCCAACCTACTGCCGAGCAGTCGATCTGGGCAATGTTAGTCGATCGACTGGACTAGCTGTCGATCGACTGCATTCTAGTCGATCGAATGGAATGGCTGCTCTGCCGGTTGTCGTTCCTTGTTTTCACTATGTTCTCTTGCTTGTCTTCACTTTTCCAATCCATAGCGAGTCGAATGGAATGTCCTAAGCATGCGCGGGTCCCGCTTGGTCATTCTACGGCCAAAAATATAAAAATGCGTGAAAAACTATGAAAACTTAATAAAAAAACGTGCAAATGCTACAAAAACCTAAATCTAACAAAATAAACAAATTCGACTACTAATACCCGTAAAAGCAAGCAAAACACATGCAAACACGATACAAAAAGGTAACAAGAACATGTACAAAAACGTGCGAATCAACCACCCCACACTTAGAATGATTGCTTGTCCTCAAGCAAATCTAATCTAGAATCACGAAACTACCCCCGGATGATCTTAAACTAATGCACAAAAACCTAGTTCGAGACATCGCATGCTACAATGCTCGTTAGCTCGATCAAAAGCGACGATAAAAATGCGTTGACAAGAAAAGTTTAGATCAACTTCCGGAACCTAAAAGTACTAGGTAACCCTCCAAGTCGGTCCCCTCGTCCTTGCCCCGGCTAAGGTCTATCCATGCTCGAACCGTTAATCGGCTCCCTACTAACCTCATTCATCTATCACTCTCTTTGACAAACAAGATCTAAAAAGGAAAAGATAAATGTGCAAGGGCTGCACGTTTATTACATAATAACTCCAAGGATTTATAACGTATCCTTGCTTATTCATCATTTTTTATTATTTCTCCATTTTTTATATTTTTTTTTCTTTTTCTTTTTTTAGGTATATACAATACAAGGAGGATTCAATGGCTCCGATCACTCGTTGCTACTAGCAACTCAAAATATTCTCAATCAAGCACATGGAGCAATTGATGACTCCAAAATACAAAATAAAAATCATATAGAGAGTGTTCGATGAGGAGGCTAGTTGAGGCACTAGTTCTATATTAAACTCAAGGATAGCACGAAGCTAAAGCCAAACAAAGTCTCCAACATATCAAATTACCTAAGTACACTAGATCCGATCAAAATTCTAAATTTCCTAATCAAATCATCAACACCGCGCCACTTTTCCAAGGTTCCAAGCAATATAACACACATACTTCTCGAGTCATCAAAAGCAAGCATACAAACAATCTTAAAAACCTAAAGCGAACTCTAACCACCCCACACTTAAAACCTAGCAATGTCCTCATTTCAAATTAAGCCAAAAAGCGGTAAAAATTGTAAAGGAAAAGAAAACGCCCATATTCTCGAGCTTGTAATGATGTGGTCGTGCATAAGTCCTCCCTGGGAGTCGAGACAAGCGATCTACAAGAAATGAACAAACGGGGGGTTGCAAAAACAAGTTATATACAAAAAGTAAAAATCTTTTTGGGATTTTTTTTTCTTTTTGGGATTCTTTTTTTTTTTTAAAAATTAGGTTGCCTCCCAACAAGCGCTACTTTAACGTCTATAGCTCGACGATTTATATGAGTGACGCTATCCGGGATTCAAGAAGAGGTGGAGATCATGCCACGCCTTGGTGTTCTCTAGTAGACACACTGGGTGACTAAAATCACCAAGACGGGCAAGTCGGGCAAGCCGGAAGATCAAAACAACAAAAGCGCGGGCTTGCTTCGGAGGTCAGAAGAGTGAGTAGTCGACCACCAAAACTTGATCGTCGCAAAATGGGTCGACGTACTCCTTCATCTCCCCGACCTCCATCTCCTCTCTCTCAACTTTGGTAGTAGTCATAGTCGGGCATGAAAGAGTAGGATCCAACGCATCCACCACTACCTCTTCCGCCACCTCTTGTTCAAGTATTCATAGGGCATCGAGTGGTGGTAGAAGAGGCTCGACTATCTCCACATCCTCCGAAATCGGTACAATTTCATCATCCTCGCCAAGAGCAAGTGAACTCGACATTCCAAGTGCCATTGGAAACCCCAAAGGTGACTCCCCCCACACATTCCTCTACGTTATCTTCAAGAAACACGAGAGGGGTAACGCAAACTTCTGACCCTTTCTCCTCACCCTCTAATACCACCTCCTTACACACATCGTTCAAAAGACCATATAATCTTGAATTGCCATAATCCAAAGTGGGATCCACCACATCAAAGATGGGCATCTCGTCAACACAAGGTTGTTTAGCTCGTCCACATCGTTGGCAATTTGCTCTATTTAAGTCTCCATGCGAGCAAGGATTTCATCCATTTGTCAAACCGCCTCCACGAGCTCGGCTAAGAGAGGCTCAAAGTCTGGGAGTTGGGGCATATATGAATCTTGAGAAAGTGTGGCGTAAGGATCATCGCTCGAAGTATACGAACTTGAGGTGGGTAGATCGTAAAAGTTGTGTCTCCAAGAATATGAATCATGAATTGGTGGAGCATATGTGTCAAAGTTCAGGTAAGAAGAAGGTGGGGCGAATGGAGCATAAGAATCGCCAAAACTGGGATCATAAGAGTCACGAGGCGGTGAATAAGGATCCGCACTCGGATTATAGGAATATGAAACTGGTGGGGAATATGAAGGACTTGGGCCAGAATAATCAAAAGGGTGGGCCCATTCGACCGCTCGAAGCATACGGGTCATCATAAACCAAGGGGATCCGATAGCTTGGCGGAGTTGTGTGCGGATTTGGTTATTCGGGAGTTTGGATATAAGGGTCATCATATGGCAAACTAGCTCGGTAGTTTGCCATCCTCGTTTGGATTAATCAAGTGGGTCGTGAGGTGATTGTTTTGCATGTAATTGTTGCTTTTTTCCTTTTGTTTTTAATTAGGATTTTATGTTGATTTTAGTAGTTTTTAATCAAGTTTCGTTAGGTTATACGTTTATTTTCTCGTTTTATTATTTTTCGTGTTTCTTGTTAATTTTATATTTAATTTGGTTAAATGGTCCGGTTAGCTTGAGGTTTGATCCAAGGGAGTACTTGAATCCTTCTTGAGCTTACAAACCCAAGGCAAAGCTTGAAAATTAAATCTAGAGAGAGAAATTAAGTCCCAAACCCAAGCTTGGGTTGAGAGGAGGTGTTTTACAAAATGAAAGAGAGGTTCTATTTATACAAGTTAATTAGGGGTAAATGGGTCAATTATGACATAAGAGCTTGGATTTCCATGCATTGACCAAATTTGACCCAAAATGGTCAAAATAGACCATTTGGGTCGAGTTGGGCTCGATTGGCTCGGCAAAATTGCAAGGTGGCTCGGAGATGGGCGAGATGGCTCGGCGCTGGGCAGGCTGGCTCGGTCGCTGTCGGCAGGCGTGGGCGGACACGTGCGGGCCTGGCCGAGCGCTCTTGGCAGGCATGGTCGGTAGGCGCGCGCAGTCGATCGACTGGCTCGGCAGTCGATCGACTGCTCTCGGCAGGATGGCCACTCACTGGAAAGCAGTCGAGCCAGCCCTCGGCAGTCGATCGACAGCGCTCGGCAGTCGTGTGGCGGACATGATCGGCAGCTCTCGGCAGTTGCGCGCGGGACTAGGCAGGCGTGGCCGGCAGCGCTCGGCAGGTATCGGCAGGACCGCTCGACAGTGCTCAGCAGGCGTCGGCAGATCTCGGTAGGACCACTCGGCAGCGCTCGGCAGCTCTCGCAGCGCTCGACAGCTCTCGGCAGCTGCAGCGCGGGAGTGCTCGGTTCGGGCCGACTCGGTTCGATTTTTGGGCCTCTATGCCTCCACCTATAAAATGTGAATTTAAAGCATAAAAAACCATGATTTACCAC
>BMAC01000646.1:387547-424633 GCA_014905375.1 Phtheirospermum japonicum | reverse complement strand
GAAAATAACAAGCAACCAAGAGTAGATCTAAAATTCAAGCTAAAACTATGCATGAAAATAAAAATCAAAATAAAGCATAGGAAAAACTCAAAATCAAGATGATCCAAGAGCCGATCTATGATCTAGATGTGTCACTCATCTAGATTCCATAGCCAATTCATATGTTTCATCATGAATTCAAGGTGCTAAGGCTAAAAGCATGAGATGAAGAAAAATGCATGAAACATGTAAAATAACGTGAAATTAAACGATCTAGGACTCAATCTATGATCTAATTGTGTCACTCAACTAGATTACATGGATGATTCACAAGATCAAGCACAAATTCGAATACCTAAGGCAAAAAGCATAAAACAAATGAAGAACAAAGCATGAAACTAAAAGAAAACTTACTAAAATTAAATGGAGAATCCAAAAGCTTGATTCATAAAGTTTTTAACTTTCATGTCAACTTTTATTGCTTAATCCATTCATGCCTTCGGTTTTTGTTAATTTGCATTTTTTAGGATTTTAAGCATAGTTGTACCTTGTGCATGCATGCTTGTACTTGGTGAAACTTTGCATTTTCTTGCTTATTTTCTTTACTTGCTTGCATTTACTTATTGAGGCATACGATGAGGCATCCTACCAATTTGAACTTTCATTTCTTAGCTTAGTTAGTTAGTTTAATTGTTTTATTTTCATTTTCCTTTTATTTTCCAAACTTGAAACACATTGAAACCTTCAATCGAACCGAATTCCGATAATACCAAGCCATGAATCCGTTGATTCATTTCAACACCACGAAAACTCTTCTAACAGTGATGATGCGAGCCTGGTTGATACTTGATGTGAAGGCATCCTTTGATCGTCTTGTGTGTGGGCAGGCGACATTGGATTCTTGAAAGAATTGGTCATCGTTCGCCTACCTTGCATACACAACACTCAGCAAAGGATTACGGGCATCGAAAGTAAAACTAAAATCTAAACTAACTACCAACTAAGATAACAAGAGAAGTAATTAAAAACACCATTAGCCTTAATATATCCCCGGCAACGGCGCCAAGACTTGATCGAACATATCTTAGCACTCTAGTTTTAGAAATCTTCTCCGCAATAGTACGGAGTCGATTGTAGAGCGGTAAGTTTTCCCGAGTCGTGTCCCTCAAGGATAGATGTTATCGGCGGTCGATGTTTTTACTTAATTTATTGTTATCTTAATTAAGCTAATCTAACCTAAGAATACAATAAGTCATTGATTTGGGTTTGAGTTTTTAATGCTAATACTTGAATTAAAATGAAAGCTTGAAAACACTAATTAAAACTTGCTTGAAAGTAATTAACTTTAATAAAATTAAGTAAAATCCTCAAATAAATTAAAAGCTTACTAAACTAAATAAAGCTTGTAAATGAAAGAGAAACTGGAGGAAAAATAAAAGCTTTGAAATTAGAAGAGGTTAAAGAGTATTAAATGAGTAGAAGTCAAATAATTTAAAAGGGAAAGTTACATACAACTTTCAAGACCAAATGCTTGTTTGAACAATTTGGGTAAAAAGCTTCATGACATGCTACAATGGAGTTTTATGCAAGAAAAAATTTAGGAAAAAGATTAAAGATGAAAATGGAAATTGAAAATGCAAGGAAAGAAGACAAAACCTACAAGTCAAGCAACCAACAACATAAACATAACACACAACATAAAGGGGAAAGATTAATACCAATAATACTCCAAAGAAACTTCAAGGTTATGGCTTACAATCTTCAAAACATCAAGAACAACTTCAACCAAATAAAAATCCAAAAATGAAAGAGATGTCACCTTCTCTAAAACATCCTAATAACAACTAGCTAAAACTAACTAAACTAAGCTATGGATTATGAACTAGGGTTTCAAGCTTAAAAAGAAATGGAATAGTAAAAGTTGGCTTAGTGGAGATTGACCAAGTACAAAAACCACCAAGGAAGGATAAGGTTGGTGGAGAAAGGATTGGGGGTTTATATAGAGGCTGCAGGGGCAAAAACGTCAAAATGGGCCAAAGATCCTGAAATCCCCTACGAGGCAGTCGATCAGGCAGACTACCGGTTGGTCGACTGCCTGTCGATCGGCTTCCTTGTGTCAACGGACCATCCTACTACCAAGCAATCGATCTAGGCTATGTCAGTCGATTGACTAGACTTGCTGTGGATCGACTGGAGTGGCTGCTCCCGGCTCAGTTTTCTCGTTTTCCGCTCCAGACATCTGCCGGTTGGTTCCTTGTTCGCTCTATGTTCCCTTGCTTGTCTTCACTTGTCCAATCCATAGCGAGTCGAATGGAATGTGCTAAGCATGCACGGGTCCCGCTTGGTCAATTTACGGCCAGAAAATACAAAAACAAGTGAAAAACTACGAAAACATAATAAAAACCGCACAAATGATACAAAAACCTAAAACTAACAAAATAGACCAATTCGACTCCTAATACGCGTAAAAGCAAGAAAAACACATGCAAACACGACACAAAAAGGTAACAAAAACACGTACAAAAACGTGCAAATCATTGGACGCCAACATGGCCACAACAAGCCAATATCTCGCTAGGTTGAACGACAACGTCGAAGCCAACCATGCTCAGCCATACCTCTCAGAGGAAAATGCGATGAACGCTTGACGAGGATCGAGTATCGCTACCCACCTCCACTTCCAGACGACATGGACCAGTAGGCGGGATCGTGCCCCAATTTGTGTTATTTCTATCCAAACTTTTCCTTTCTTTAATTTTTTATTTTGTGTTGGGTGCTTGGGTGTCTGTACTAAATAATTGATTCAGATTTTTGCATTTTGAACTGTCCCTTCCCCGTTTATTACTTATTTTTGTCAGCAACCAGGAGATTGCTATTTTCGTTTTGCAGGGGTGGGGTGAAATCGGTCGAAATTCAGCAGAAAAGGTATCATCCGATCGGATAGATATAAATATCTGACCGGATAAAACCTACTATCATCTTATCCGATTGGACAAGGACATTCACCGGTCGGACATGTTAATTACACTTCATCCGGTCGGACGAGTGCTATATCCGACCGGATGAACCTGGTTGCATGCATAACTCAAATCATCTTAGTCAATTTATTTGATTTTGGGTTCTATTGTGTAACTACGTACGAATTAACCAATTGGTTATGTCAGCTTCAGTTGAGATCATGCCCTTGTTATTTGTGTTTGTACTGGCTTGCCTGTCAAAATCATGTATTGTGTGATCTATCATTGGAGTCTTTTGAGCTTGTTTAGTGCAAAATTTTACAAAACATATTTATGTATAATTATTTAAAATAACACTTAGTCGTTAGCAATTTTGTGAAGTTTTAAAACTCGATCACCTTGCTTTCAAAGTTTGAATAAAACCCTTGTAAGAATCCTTGTGTGTTTATCAACATTACATGCTGTGATTCGATAAGTGATTTGAGAAGTCTCTAAGTTACATATGTACATTTGGTTTTGAAAATGATGATAGGCACATATAAAACCCGATTCCATCCATATTCAAAAATATAAACCACTATAAATTCATAATAAGCCCCTTTGAGCTTTTATTCCATCTCTTAGTTAGCCATGAGCATCATTATAGCTTTTATTTTATTTACGTTTATGAGATTAGAGTTTATTTATTATTGGTCTATTGAGATTGACGATTGAAGGGTGGGAATTAGTGGAATTTACAAGAAAAAAAGGAAAAAAAAAAACAGAAAAAAAAGAGGAAATTAAGGATGCTTAAGTTCTTTAAGAGCATCTAGGTATTAAGAATAAAGCCTATGTATAAAGGCAAGTATTCAGGTTTTGGGTGAGAAATAGCCTTAGTTATAAAAGGCTAAAAATAATGGTACGTGGTTATTTTGGGAGGATAGAGGAGCAAAACTATGCTCTATGCTTAAAAATGTTTGATTGAGTGAGTTATTGATTGCGTTTGTTCGCAAGTTAGCCACACATCTTTATATATGACATACCTTATCAATGAGCCTACATTACAACCCTAAAGTCCTAATCCGATTCTTGATTAAATGTGCACACCTATATGCGATGTACGGGTCTTTAATTTTCACGAGTCGTTGAATGCATGTTTACATTGACACGAGCGTATACACTTACCTTTTGAAAAATACGAGCGAATGAGTGCACCATGATATATTTCCCTTTTGTGAGTACGCATCCTTTTAACTTCAATGTGAAAAGGTAACACGAGCTTCGCTTGAGAGTTTTCAACCAAAGTGTTTATATTTGCAAAACTAAGTTATATGCACAACATGACTCTTTGATCTAACTACCTTCATTCTTTCTTGATTTTGATTCTTTCATTTGTTTGAGGACGAACAAACCAACAAAGCACGGGGTGGTTGATTCGTACATTTTTGTTACGCTTTTGTACATACATTGAGTCATGTATGAGTCTTTTCACCGTCTTTTTAGGTTAAGAATAAGCTACTTTGCATGAATTTGCATTCTTTGGCCTTTTGCTTAACTTTTTGACTTTTCATTCAATAATTGGTCATTTTGGACCATTTTTCTTGTTTTACTCTTACAGTTGAGTCACTTGACAAAACTGGCAGATGAAGACAAAGGATTCAGCTCTCAAAACAGCCAAAAGAACACCTGTCTGATTAGATGAGCCCACTAACCGAACGAATTGACCTTCAAAGCATGCACCAATCGGATAAGCTCTACATCCGGACAAGAGGACAGAAACTTTCATCCGATCGGATTCATGAACAATCCAATCGGACTTATACTTTACAAATGCAGATTTTTGGGATTCTTCAGTTATAAAATGGTTTTTGAGCCTTTAAAACTCAGAAATTCTCAAAGAAGACCCATCCTTTCATCCTTAGACTGGATCATATACCATTGAAAGAGAGAATTTACAACTTTCTCAACCTTTGACTTATAACCTTTACGGCAAATTCATTTAGAAGCTCGATTGGTTCGTGATAAACGCTGGAGACGGAGGATCGTGACAAGCTTCCAGGATTTAGCGAAGTTCATTTCATTCCCGGAATAGCTGGGTTTAGTAAGGATTCATCGTAATATCGTGATAGAGTTTTCTCATGATTTAGTAAACTCTAAACCTTTATCTTGTTAATTAGTTTGGTAATTCATTTTAGATAGTGATATTGTGATTTCATGTTTGGATATTTCTTTTGAATCATTTATGATTAAGTTCTTGTGAACGACTTGGTGACGAACTACTTATTATTAATTAGTTGGTTCATGTTATCGTGACTTGGATATTTGGAATGGTTTTTTCTAGTTAGAATTACTCTTGGATAACGTTTGGTGAATGCATATCAATTGTATGATGAATTGTTTGAATGATGTTTGGTGGAACGGTCTTTAGTAAGAATAGTTAATTGTTGAGTTTGTGAGTCGATTAAACAACTCTTGCGAAGAGGTGGACACCCTCGAAGCAAGATAGGTTTTAAATCGAGTTTTCATAAATTAAGTTCTTTCGAAGTTTTCGGAACAAAAACCCCCTTTGATTGTGTGTTTATTAGAACTTTTGTTTTATTCATAATAAACATCGTTGACTCTGTATTTCCACTCCTCAAGAGAATCAACCCGGTTTATCTTGCCAGTCTACAAGCGACCCCGTTCTCTTGCGGGCGAACTAGATTTTTTTCAAACATAGACGCGCATGGTTTAACTTGGATTTTAATTTTGAAACACAAAATTTCGGATCACTTACCATATTGTATTGTTACTTACTATATTATTATTGCATTAGTAGGATGTCTTAGTTAGAGATATACGTACCATTGTATCAATCGAATCTAATAGGTCAGGGTAGCCATCATTCGTAGACTTTGATTGGAGCGGACGATGAGGGTTTGGATGGAACCATTAGTGTTAAGCATGGGGTAGGACCTTGGTAGTCTATACAAGGAGAAGTCAGTCCATCTCAAAAACGATCTTTTCAGACACTAATTCACCTAATTTTATATAGGGTTGTATGTCGTGGTCAGATGGATATTGATCCTCATCTTATCACGACATTAGTTGAGCGTCGGAGAACTGAGACTCAAACGTTCCACCTACCATATGGTGAGGCGACCGTGACTTTACAGGATGTTGTTATTATATGGGGCTTACTGATAAAGGAAAAGTTCGTGATAGCGAGGGATTCTGACTTGTCAAAAGAGCAATAGGTAGAGTACTATCAGTTTTACTTAGGTTTTACTCCTTATACCAGAGAAATTAGGGGCTCTTCACGACTTTTGCTCAAAGTATTTCGACGACACTTTAATGATATTGTTATCACAGACAAGACCGATCAAACAATAATAGACCAATACGTTAAGTGTATTGCACTTACTTTGCTCAGCATCATAGTAATGTGATTTATACATATTTGTGTGTGTGTTTCGTTTGCTTGTTATAACGGGTTTTAGGTCGTTGTTCTTTTCATTTTTCTTCTTTTTAGTATTTTTGTAGGTCATTTCGTTTTTATCCCATTTAACACCTTTTCTCTCTCGTTTCTTAAGTTGCCATTCTAATTACACTTGATTCTCTTTTTCAACTCCAAAACAATGAAAACCGAATGAGGGAAGCAATTTGTTGTCGATCGAAACGTCATCGACACCGACCATTGACGCAGCACCAATGCCGATATCGAAGGTAATTGTCAACCAACGTGCCGATAATTTCCAGCATCCGTCAATCGACGCCGCCCTTCAACACGCCATCTACGGCACCACCAGCAGAGTCGATGCCCTTCGTCGATCGACACACCGAGATCCATGTGCCACCGTCAACCGATGCCCGAAATCAACGGTGGTCGACGCCAGAGACACCGTCGATCAATGCCAATCGACGGTCATAGTTTTTGTGCGTATATACCATGACGCTCTCCTCGTCTGACACTATATAAGTGATGTCCCTCTTCAGCTGGACATCAGACCTG
Source organism: Phtheirospermum japonicum (assembly GCA_014905375.1). Lineage (NCBI taxonomy): Eukaryota > Viridiplantae > Streptophyta > Magnoliopsida > Lamiales > Orobanchaceae > Phtheirospermum > Phtheirospermum japonicum. The sequence goes on along the minus strand of BMAC01000646.1, from coordinate 417,727 downwards.
ACCAGACTAAAAAGTTTCCATTTGGGAACCCTAGTTTCATTAGTTTAAACATTTGAATCTTCCTCCCTTTGTCCTTCATTTTTATCTTTGAATCTTTGAATTTTTGATTCTTGAATTCGAACAATCCGATGTTGGATCCCAGAACTCGTATCATGGGTAGTTTGTTAATTCATTTTTCTTCAAATCTTATATTCATTAAGCTTGATAATTTGTAGCTCGATTCCTGACTTCGCTTTTTGAATTTTAGATTATTAGTTTTCGTAATACAATTTTCGTTAATTTGAATGGTTTGTTGCTATTTTTATTTGAATTGGTTTGTGAAATTATTGGGTTTATTAATTGTTCATGCATTCTTGTCTTTTGGATCTGTCGTTATTAGAACGTTAGTCGTTTTCATGCTGATTTGCATTATTGTCATTTGATCGAGCACGTATAGATCTTATTTATGTTTGTTTGTTTACTCTTTCATTTTCAATAATTATCCTTAAAATTCAGTTTGAGAATTTAGTGAATCGTTTACTTGCTTAGTTAGTTTGTTCGTCAATTTGATCGTGGAAATTTAGTGTTTTAAACAAAACAATCAACCAACTAATTTGATCGAGTGTTTAGATTATAATTGTGTTTTAACTAACATTTTTAAATTCCGATTGTCATTCCTCGAGCAATTTGACTCGAGTCAACTTGCCACTTACAACTTCTCCGTTCTCTTGCGGACGAACTTTTTATTTTTATAAAAATTAAGTGTTTAAAAAGTTTGATTCATAATGCTAGACTCATCAGATGACTCTGCATCATTATCGGACTTATGGTTGGTCGAAGATTTAAATGTAGCAAAGAAGTATAGTCGGGCTAGTGCTACATTAGCCAGCTTATATCGGGAGTTATGTATTGCATCCGACCCTGGAAAATAAGTAAAGGATGGACCATGTTTATTAGTACAGATATGGCTTGGTCTCGGATTACCATTGTGGTTCCTCGAAGAGTGCGGGGTCTTTTAGGTCGTCTGTTTATAGATGAAGAAGATGTGGATAAGTAGTCGTTACCTCGTATGGTGCGCGATGGATGCAATATTGTAGGTTCACACATACATCAAGGCACTTTCTTGCATATCATACGGGACAGGCTTGATTAATTATACCAGAATATGTATATATTTGTGTGTATGTCCAACTAAAATAAATACCTGTCATGTACTATAATTTTTCACGTATTATTAATAATTTCTAGTTTATGTTGGAGCCATATGACATGGATTCTTTAGATATTGTAAGTCTTGGGGAACGTTGTCATACTAACTTGTGTAGAGTTCAGTAGTTGTAGATCAATTTTGTTATAGTGGAGTTTCACCTTCCGGATTGGGTGTTGAGACAATTTGGTATGCGGCAAGATATACCTAAACCTGTAGCTGAAGAACATGCCATATTGCATAACATTACTCGCTCAGCCAGAGCTAGATTTGATTGGCTAGGACATCATAAAGCTTGGGTGACATATTATATAAACATGTTCGGGACTGTGTGTGAAGGAACTCTTATAAGTGGTGGTAGCCCGAAATGTAATGGATATGATGAATGGTATAGTTTCATAACTCACCACAGGATTACTCCGTAAAATCTCCACGCGACTAGAGGGTACCAGCTAGTGGACGGAATAGCCCAACAAGCCATGGAAACTGGTCGCATTAAATGTTAATTTTTAATGTAATTTGGTGAATTATTTATTAGTAATTTATTAATTATAGATTACCTCTTTCGATCGCCTCTTCTGGATCTTTATTCGGGATATTAGTTCTAATGACCATGAGTCTATTGACCACCTTCGCCAGGTGTTTATGGAGGATTGACCAATATGATACAACTCCTGCATTCGCCTCCATTACCACATTTTCTATCCTCAGATGAGTCTATTCCGCAGCATAGCACAACTTCTAGAGTTAGGGGTGGGCGAGGAGGTAGTACACGTACAACTCATACACCTCCCCCTTTCTCATGTAATGCAGGTGCCACCACATTCACGCATCAATCTATCCATGTAATTAAATTATCAATAGTTTTTCTTTACAATTATAAATGAGTTTACGTACTTAACAATATTATCCAGCCCTATTCTAGGCCCTCCACTTTGACTTATCAGTCACCATTCGGTGTATCTATCACTATGATACTATACACCTTCCATAGTACAACAAGACGCATGAAACTCAATTACATCCCTGCTCCAACTGGGTATGAACTCGGGATATCCACCAGCTGCACAAGAGCCCTCATATGGATTTCAACGTCCCAATTTACAGTAATCTAGACCCCTTATACCACCCCCTGGTGGCGGGTTTGGGGTGAGATATTGAGATATTCAATCGAGTTACTCAGATACTTTACACCATCAGGATGCACATAACTACGACCTTTGTATAAAGAGATGTGGCACATGAGGACATTTATGAGACTATTTATTGTTATTGTATTAATTATTGTTATCTATTTTAGTTGTGTTGTATTGTTGTTATGTTGCTATTTAGTGTGTGTGGATAAATCTTAATACTTTTTTTAGTTTTTACCCATGAGTAAGTAATATAGAATCGCAATCATGTAAACTACGAGATATTAAAAAAATAAATAATAATAATAATAACAACCATAAAATTGTAAATTTTACTAGATAATAGAGAATGTTAATTCGGCTCTGAGTCGCCATTTCATTTGGCTTACATTTTTTAATTTTGCCCCTAAGTGAAATACCCTAATTTTGCAAAACTTATTAAGTTGGATGGACCAAGCAAAGCCCTAATTCAAAAACTTTATTGAATTGGCTTTCTAGTTTTGTTATATAAGATTTTTGGAAGCGCATATTCATGTTGCCCTTCCTAATTTTTGTTTCTTTCTTTTTTCTTTTAATAAAACTCGTGGAAGTGCATTTTCATGCTACGCTTCCTAATTTTCTTAAAGTAATATTTGTGGAAGTGCATTTTCATGTCGCGCTTTCTGTTTTTCCTTTTCTTTTCATAAAATTTGTGGAAGCACATTTTCATGTTGTGCTTTCTTTCTTTCTTTTTTTTTATTAAATTGTGGAAACGCAAATTCAGATAGCATTTCCAATTTTTCATTTATTTATTTTTAAATAAAATGGTAGAAGTGAAGTTTGAATCTGAGATTCTTTTTCTTCTTCATTTAAATTTTGGATTGAAGCACAGTTTGAAACTACATTTTCATTAAAAAAAACTAATTACGGAAGCGGACAAACTACGTCCATTTATTTTCACAACCATTTTAAAACCTCACATATTTTCACATCCCAATTAGGAGTATCCCATGAAGATGCATTTATCACTTTTTGGATCAAGTTTTTCAAGATGATTTCTATCGTTATGCACATAGCAAATACATCCAAAGACATGAAAGTAACTCAAGTTGGGTTTTTTACCCAACAACAATTCATAGGGAGTGACACATGACCCTTGTCTAAAATACACCCTATTTATTATATGATGTGCAGTACTCATAGCTTCAGCCCAAAAATGTTTTGCAATGCCATTAGAAATGAGCATAATCATAGTCATCTCAGCAAGAGACCTATTTTTACGTTCAACTATGCCATTTTGATGGGGGGTGATTGGTGATGAAAACTCATGACTTATACCTACTTTTGAATAAGAGTTTGAAAAAGATGCATTCACAAATTCCTTTTCATGATAAGACCTAATCCTATCAATATTCACACAAAATCGCACACACAACCTTTTTGCAAGTGTTTTAAATGCTTCGAAAGCCTCAGATTTTTCTTTTAAAAATTCTACCCATGTAAAACGAGAAAAATAATCTACAATCACAAGAACATACCTCTTACCACGAAGGCTCTCAACTTCTAGTGGTCCCATAAGATCTATATGAAGGAGTTCGAAACAATATGAGGTAGTGAGACTTTGTAAATTTGGATGTGACACCTTGAATTATTTTCCTTTTTGACATGCCTCGCAAACAGGGATAATCTTGGTGTTGAGCTTAGGAAGCTTATTGACAGCTTCCTTTTTGGCTAACCTTTCCAGTATCTTTCAGTTGACATGCCCAAGCTTTTTATGCCACACCTCAGCATCACTCAGTTGAGACAGCTTGCAAAACACATCACCATTGATTTGATAGCAGTTATCAGAAGTCCTCTGACCAGTGAGGATACAGGCACCATCCTCGTCATAGACTTCACACTTCTCACGATTGAACTTAACACTGAAACCACCAGCGCAGAGATGGCTTATGCTTATCAAGTTTGCAGTAAGACCTTCTACCAACAAAACATTCTCCAGCTTTAGTATACCAGGAACATGAAGAGTTCCTTGGCCAATTATTTGGCTATTTGAACCTCCACCATATTTTACCTTTCCTCCTTGAAATCTGACGATGTTGGAAAGTAAATCTTCAGAGCCGGTCATGTGCTTGGAGCAGCCACTGTCAAAGTACCAGGCTCCGGGAACGTGGGATTTCAGGGATGTATAGATCATATTTCATTTGATCTCATTCTTTTTTACATAGACATGTTTGAACCTGGTGTTGATTTTGGTGTTAGTAACATGGAAACTGTCATGGGACTCAGTAGACACCTTTGTCCTCTGAAAATGCGCATTTTCTCGCTAACAGTCTTCCAGCATAAAGGTCGAACGTGACCTGGATCACCACGGTGATGACACATATACTATCTTCTTCTCTTCTCATGTCATTTGGTCGATTTATGTTCTTGGTTTGATGCTGGTGTTAGTTGATTTGGTTTGTAGCCGATTCTGTGTCTTGAGATTTCTAGGAAACTCATATCCAGAATTTCGTAAAGCTTTGCCTTGCCCTTGTTGAGTTTTGTGATGGTTCCTTGAACTTTCTTCAACTCAGTTTTCACTCGTTCTATCTCAGCATCCTTTTTGGTGAGTGATGATTCCAGTCGGATAATTATATTAAGTTTATCATCCTTTTCCTTTGCAGTTTGTCCACCTCGATCATAATATCCTTAATTTTGATTACTTATTTTCCCCAACTAGCAAATAATTTCTTATGCTCAATACTCACCTTCTTGTACTCGTCAAGAGATTCATCAGCCTCTGCATTCAGGCACAAGGTGCTGGTTTTGGTTTTACCAACACGGGTGTTATCATCCCACACAACATTAGCGAATAAGGCTGGAACTGATTGAGGCGAGTCAGAATCATTGTCATCTTCAGTGTTATCTGTAGCAATCATGCGCTTCTTTCTAAGAGTGTTCGCACATTCATTTTTATGGTATCCCCAACCTTTGCATTCATGACATTAAACTTCACTGAGGGGCTTTGGGGAGCCGGATGTATTGGATACGGAAGGCGAAGACTAGGATCTGGAAAGTGTGCGCCCAGAAATTTTTGGTGTAGGCACCTGTGGCTTGATCTTTGAACTTGATCCTCCAATGTTGTTTTTCTTCTTTAAGAACTTTTTAAAGCATTGAGTTACATAAGACATTTCTTCTTCCTCAAGTTTGGTAGTTTCGATCTTTTTAGTAACCCTTTCAAATCAAAATCTTCATCATCGTTATCGGAGTTAACATCAGAGGAGAGAGCAACATTCTTCTCTTTTGAGATGGAACCAAGATGTTCCATCTCAAATGTCTTGAGTGAGCCAACTAAAGCGTCGAAATCTAGATCGTCAGTGTCCTTGCATTCTTCTATGGCTACCACCTTAATATTGAGTTTCTTTGAGATAGATCTTAGTAGCTTTCCCACATGATGTGAGTTTGTTACTGGTTCACCAAGCTCTCCGCACTCATTTTCAATATCTGAGAGTCTCATGGCATAGTCCATGATGGACTCTTTTTCATCAATCCTCATTGCCTCGAAGGTAGACGTCAGCATTCTTAGTCTTGACCTCTTCACGCTCTGAATTCCTTGACACACCCTTTGCAATGCGTTCCACGCATCCTTTGTTGAATCACACTTCTTGATAACTTTGTAGTAGCTTGAGTCAACATATCCGCAAAGGGTGTTGATGCATTTGGTCCAGTTTGAAGCGGCTATTTCATCAGCAATCCAATCTATTTCTTTCTTGATGATGGTGTCTCCATCAGCATCGATAACTCGTGGCTTCTCCCATCCAACCAGAATAGTTCTCCACGCTCGTTCGTCAATATTCTTTATGTGCCACCGCATCCTCTGTTTCCAGAGAGAGTAGTTCTCTCCATTAAGGATCGGAGGCCGTGGATTGCCTTGAGCATCCATAGCACCTAACAAATAAGGATCAGTACTTAGTATGTCAAGTAACCCGCTCTAGATGCCAATTGTAAATTTATAGGTCTATGGTTAAATGATGTTAGTTTCGGTGTTACAATCACCGAAACTAACATCAACCAGAGCTTAACAAAAATTAGCAGCGGAAATATAAAAGATAAACACAGCAATTTAGATTTCATTCACAAGTAAAAGGAATTGTGAACTTGGGTGTACAAACCTAAAAACTATATTACTTTTCTTGTTCAAGATCATACATAAAGATATAAAGTAATATATGAAAACTAAAGTATCAAATACTATGATACTATAATACTTGTCGCCGTGAAGCATGATCTTCTCTGTTGGTCACACAACTTCGAAAATCTTCTTGATCTCGAACAATGGTTTCAAGTATGTAACTTGCTTGTGTTCTTCCTTGATGATTGCGTCGTCCTGCTCTGTTAAATCCATGCATCAAAAGTTGTGTTGTCTTGTGTCTCCTCCTTGTCTTAAATAGAGGAGTCCTATACTTGGTAAACTATTAAACCAAGTTCTAAACATAATCTAGGAAACTAAATAAAGTCCTAGACACAATCTAGGAAACAAAATCTAGAGTCCTAATTTCTTTTGTGCCCAAGAAAGGCAAACAACCAAAAAAGGGAAAATTTCCAAAAATAAAATTCTCAACAACTAGGTCTAGCAACGACTAGGCAAATGAATGACCTTGACACCCCCTGCCCTGGCTTCCGACCTTGTATCCCGTTCTCTTCCTTCCATCCTTCGTAAGGTAAGTGAGACCTTCATGGAATTTGATTCCTAAGGAAAGTAGATATATTGACAACTTACTTCAATTATTCGAAATTAAAATATACTCCCTCCGTTTCTTAATAAGTGTCGTTCTAGAGTTTTTGTTCAAAATTAAGGAACATAATATTTGACCAATATATCCTCAATCAATTAATAATATTATCATTTAATTATTTCCATTCTTTTCCTTTAGTTATTCTATTACCATAAACTTGTTTATATTTCTTAAAATAAGCGGGGATAAAACTGGAATAAAGTGGTAAATAATTCTAAAACGACACTTAATTTGTAATAAAATTGAATTTCTAAAACGACACTTATTTTAAAACGGAGGGAGTAAGATATTAACTTCGAATATTTGAAAATAGTCTAAGTCCAACTTCTTTTTAACTTTTTTAAAATTTATTTAAAGTATTATTTCTCACTCAATCTCATTCATTTTACAAACTTTTTATAATAAATCTAACAAGAAGTCGAAATGACTTGAAGGATGCTTCCGACCCCGTCTCCTGTTTTCTTCCTCCAACCCTTCATAAGGTAAGTGAGAGTTACGTTAATTTTGATTTCTAAGGTAAGGAAAAACGTATTACAAAATACTAGTGTAAAACCCGCGATTTTCGCGGGCAAATATAAGAATACGACAAAAAGCGTAATTTATCAATAATAACTTAAAACATGAATAATAAGTTCAAAGAAAATAAAAATATTATTTATTTCATATATTTAACTTTATGGTATTCATGAAAACTACCCCGAAGTTTAGCCTATTTTCAAATGGAATGTCACAACATATGGATGTAAAGATTGTAATCGTCAAGATACTTATTCATAATCATGGAAATGAATAACGCAATTGAAATAAAAAACAATTAAAAATCACATATATCAAATAGTTTGACATTGTAATTTAAGAAAGTACAATGAAGGGCGTAAATATATTGCAAAAAAAGAATTTGCAGTCTCTTTAGTTCTATTAGTAATTTTAACATTCAAGATGAACAGCACATAAGGCTCGACTTATAGTGGATCACTAAATCATATAATTCGAATGACTCGAGCTTGAGTTTATTTGTTAAATAAATAAAAAACAAATAGTTCAAGGGTAAAATAACAATTTTCCCGCATAAATATTTCACCAGTTAAAATGAAATAAGTAACAAAAACCCAAAGCCATCATGAAAATCAAACAATTAAGATCTAAAAATGACTAAATAGCATTTGATGTCATATAAATGCTTGATATGGATGCATTCAAAGGGGGTCACTTCTAATAGAGGGTTCAATTATTAAATCACATGAAGATAATTTTGTTATGAATGGTTGCACTCAATGCATTCCGTCAAAAGTCTTACGTAGTCAACTGCTAAGCATAGAGGGTGTCTGGGAATATATATCCAGTACGACATTTGAGCAAATATTTAGTAATGAAATTAGACATTACATAATTGCCCTAATCATGGCGTGCTTCCAAATTTGGATGCTCTTCAATATTAAGAAGCGATTTTATTGGTCGGTAACCACCTTATGTTCCTGGAGTAAGGTTGAATAAATTCTCAAACGTCAATAAATAATTTAAAAAGGGTTAATTATTTCTTGCCCTCGAACTATTGTATTTTTCATAGATTACCATATAAACTATTTGAGACAAACCGCCATACAAACTATGCGCTATTTGCAATTTGCCCCCTAAACCAGATTTTTTGTGGTTTTATGACCAAAACCGGATGACGTGGTGCAACCAAATTGTGCTACATCATCCGGTTTTGATTACAAAACAACAAACATCCCGGTCTAGGGGCAAACTGCAAATCGCGAATAGTTTGTATGGCGGTTTGTCACAAATAATAGTTTGTATGGTAAAATGTAAAAAAATACAATAGTTAGGAGGGTAAAAATAATTACCCCATTTAAAAATTAAAAGTATAAATTTGGACAAAACACACTCTCATAATCAATTTGGGAGTAACAGGTTTAAAAGAATAAATAAAACAAAAATAAATTATTAAATTAATAACTTGAATATCCATACAAAAAAGAAAAAGTACTTCTGGGGCTAAGATGCTCAATTATATACTTCTGGTGCCTCATGTAATTACTCCAAATCTTGGGGTATTTCTTGTAATTATTCCTTGAGTAAAACAATAAAAGCCCTCATTTTTCGTTAACAAACCTAAGAAAAACTAAACACAACTTTGTACTGAAAAATAAAAAAATATTAGAGCATATGTAGGTTTCCCCAGGACTCATAACAGAACCTCCACGATCAGGAATTTAATATTTAGCATTGTCGGTTCATTCATATTAAAGCTTCAACTGTCAGTTCACAATTTTCCCTGCACCATCATCCTCCAAGCATTCTGAATAAAAAACACTGAATTCAACTCTGAGCATGGAGAGTAAATAGAAACTTTATATATCTTTTTTTTTAAAACCAGAAAGTCAGGTCAAACATGTGACTAATAATATTTTACCAGAATGTCAATATTTTCAATTTTTAAAAAGGTAAAAAAAAATATTTTACCAGAATGTCAATATTTTCAATTTTTTTCATGTTTGATTAAACAGGACCAGTCAAAGCCATAAACTGTATCTTTCTTTCACTGAATTTAGTAGAGATGGCATAATTTACGGATGAAAAATATAAGTTGGAAATTTTTACCCATTTTTTTGGCATTAAAAATGACAGTTAAATATCAAAAACCATGGAACTGAAAAGGCCAAAAAATAAAATGAAATAAAAATAATAGAAAAAATAGATTTGACCAAGTTATAGCAATAAATAAATGAAGACAACATAAATAAGCCTTCATATAAGATGAAGAACAAAAAAAGCATGTTAATTTCTCGGCAATAAAAGAAAAATAATTAAATCAAGAAATGAAGAACACTTACAAACAATTAAATTCATTACATTCCAGTCTCTTAGATTAAATATTAAATATATGAGAAATATGATCTACACAAGAGTTTACCTTGTTGGAGTGAGGGATAAGCTCATGAAATGCCCTCATCCTCTCATTGATCCTATCTCTCCGTCTCTACATAACAATTCAGAATAATTAAAAGGGATCAAAAATTAAATAAAAATAATAATTTTAAAAAAAAATGTATTCTACCCAGAGAGATTATGAATTTCAGCTTACTCGACTCCGTCGAGTTGTTCCACATTCCTGGGATTGCTTATTTCTTGAAGCTGACTCCAATTCAGTTGCCTGCATAGTTAAATCTTAACTTAAAATCCAAACCTTCATTTAAGCAAAAATATCATAATTACAAAAAAATTACCCCAAGGTTTAGCATAATTACAACTCCCCACCCACTTATCTTCTAAAACTACAAAGCGCAATTTATAAAATAAAAACTAAATTCAAGGGGGTATTAATTCTGGAAGGTAAAAGAACCTTTTTGTAATTAGACAAAACTTCAAGGGTGATTTTTACAATTAACTCTAAGATTAACTTACATCACTGCTGCATTCAGATTCTTCAACATCTCTGACATTCCTTTTATGCTTATTGGTTTCATTAGATATGTTCCAAAAGCTACTACTGTCGGGTCCTCCCGAACACGACGTAATAGCCTTTCCGAACGTCTCTTTATCCGTCGTGATTTCGTATTGAGGGCCCATATTTCGACCATGTTTCACTTTGACCCCAGCCAAGACCATTTTGCTTCTGATCCCATAGCTAGATGAAGCCCAATCCACCTCATTCGCAACTTGGTTGCTCTCGCAATGGCTCGAACTAATCGTTCTGACCGAACAGACTTAGAACCACTTATTAGCTTACATTTTTCTAAAACTTCTTATGTTTTGTTTGAAGTACATTTCTTGGACCCATTAAAAAATCATCAAGCCAAAAGAAAAAATAAACTCTTTTTTTTTAATCGGAAATAAAAATAACAATATTAATTAATCTAATATTCAAATGAACAAAAAACAAAATAAAATTATAACAATTATTTTTGCAGTTAGATTTTACCTGTGTATCTAGCTGCCTATCTGTGCACCCATTTCTCAGATTTAGGGTTTTTCTGGGGTTCTGATGATCGGAGTCCATCCTCAGCTGCCGCATACTCAGGAAACTCAATCAACCCCGCTTCGATCGCCGCCACATCATCCAACAATACGGCGTTACCAGTAAAATGGATTGAGATCGATGCAATATACCAATAAAATGAAAATTATAGTCGACGCAAAATATAAGCAAATCTGAGAAAAATAAAAAAGGATGAAGAAATATAATTGAACAATCAAAAATAACAGAAAATTTGAAACATATTACATGAATCGAGATTTGAATATTGAAATAAACACATTTAACAAAAAAAATATTGATCTGGAATAAATATATGGTGATTTGAAACCGAAATAATCAAATATAAATTATTGTAAACCTACGAATAATAGATCAAGGGAAAAAAGGATAATTAAAAGGAAATTGAATATATTAAATTCGTGCCTGAATCCAGATCTGCTTGAGAGCTTCTAAACAGCCCGCCCGCTTCCATAGAACACTCGACAGAACTTGCTCTAGTCTCAACCTCGAGGCCAATCCAGATCTACCTGAATCCATAAAAGTAAAAAAAGAATCAATTTATTTTTCCAGATCTGCTCCGATTTATTCTATTTGATTAGTTTTTCCAGATCTCTTATAAATCAGACAAAATTGACTGAATTTCAATTCAGTTTTTATTGGTTTCACCGATTTGGTAGGGTGATTGATTTGTAATTCTCTGGAAAGAGTTATTACAAAAATGGAATGGAAAATATTTTAACTGCAACAAAAAATGAACAATATAATATTGTTCGGATTTTTTCTGAAAAATGTCGACGGATCTATATAAAATAATTCAGACAAAACCCCTCAAAAAAATGGAACTATATATTTCAGAAAACATATTGTTCACTAATTGGGAAAAAATCCAGAAAAATAACCCTTAAAAAAACCTCCAAATAATTCTAAAAATAATTTATTCACAAATCAGGGAAAAAAAATTCACAAACAGATCTAAAAATATTTTGTTAGTTATGGAGAAGAATGATCGGGAATTATCAATTTTCAGAGAAATTATGACGATCGAAAAACAAATATTAGTTGTGAGGAATATTGCACAGCCAAGTTGAGATCGGGAGAAATATTATTAGGCGGTCAATATTGGACAAAAAAATATTTACAAAAATAGAAAAAAAATTGTGATTGATAGCCCCTCAAAATCCTCGTCCCAAAATAGACCTCATTCAACCAAAAATTGACACCTCAGCTTTGGAGACACCTCATTGGGCCACCTATTCCCCAGAATGCTCTCCATTTAACACATTGATAGGGCATAAATAGGCTAGACCCGGATTGGGGTAGACCTGGACCCAGATAGCCAGAAAAAGGAGACCAGGACAGCTTAAGCCTTGGAAAGGTTTGACCTAGTTTTCTTAAGAGCATAATAGATCAGGGAAAGGATCATCCCAACCCAGGAATTGTCCCGAGCTGATAGAAATCTCCTGTGAAATAAGCTTTAGAATATACCGTCAAGGCAGGCTTGTCGTCCTGGCTTATAATAAAGTGGGTGAGCAGGATCAGGGAAGACCTGACATCCTGACCCCCATCGAGGAGACAAGTGGGACCACTTGTCAGAGTTTGCTTCTTAACGGCCCCTGATTCGCGGCCTTTGTTTTCGAGATTGCGGAAGGGGTCCCCACTGAGGAAAACTATAAATACCTCAGCCCCAAGGCTGAGAGAGGTATGTCATTCTTTGTGCATTCCTTGATTTGTTCACCAGAAACACTCTATACGCTTTCTGACGGAGAGGTTTCCACCAGAAAACCCCCGGTGGTCCTTTTCTGACGTGTTTGAGTGTGCAGGTTGGGAAAAGCACAAGGTTCAGGCGTTGTCATATTTTTGGGTGAAACAATTGGCACCGTCTGTGAGAAATTTGAGCTAAGACGTGAAATTTGGGATGGCTTCAGACGGACTACGGCGAAATCTTGTGGGGGAACTGGGTGGTACTCCTAGTTCTGCCGCACCATGGGGTATGCCACGAACGGCAGGACCGTCAACAATGACAAGGCCGGAGGGAGCAGATCCGTCAGTGGCGACTAGACCAGGCACCGCGCCACCTCCCCCTGGCGGATCTACGCTTGTGGATGGCGGATCATTGAACGAAAACTTCCTCAGGCAGTTGTCTGAGCTTATCGGCAGAGCTGTGGAGGTGGTTGTGGAAAAGAAATTCGCGGAGATCTCAATGCCACCCTCCGGTGCACGGCCTGAGCGAACGGCTCCACTAGCGGAAACAGAGCCATTGTGCAACCAGCGCACGGACCGGACTCCCCTTCAAGATAGAGAAGAGCACTTCTCCGCCTCCAATAGTGAAACGTCAAGCCAAGCCAATCCAGGCTTAGCTGAGAAGATGTAAAGCTTGCAGAAGGAGGTGAGAGAGTTCAAGAGGAAGATGGAGCGCACCAGTATGGTGCCGACACGGAGAGGCATGCCATTCACGGAGGAGGTCATGCGCGATGATGTGCCGGCCTCGTATAGGTCTTTGGGCTTTAAATACAGCGGGACCACAGATCCGTGGGATCACCTCAGCCGCTTTGAAATTGCAGCAGCGGTACACAAATTCTCTGATGCAGTCATGTGCCGAGTCTTCCCGATGACTTTCACCAAGTCGGCTCAGCTCTGGTTTAGCCAGCTACCACCGCATTCCATCAGCAACTTTGACGAGTTCAGCTCGACCTTCTTGCATCAGTTCACTAGCTGCAGGAAGTACCAGAAAATTCCGCTTGAGCTGTACAGTTTAAAGCAAAAAGAGAACGAAAGCTTGCGTGCTTATATCAACCGATTTACCAGTGCCAAGTTCGAGGTGCCTTCTGCATCAGAAGAACTTTTAGTGAACGCGTTGGCTCAAGGCCTCCGGAGAGGAGAGTTTTTCCAGTCGCTGGTTGTAAAGCAGCTCTGAAGTTTGGAGAGCTCTTAGAAAGAGCAGAGAAGTACATTCATCTGGAAAAGGCTTTGAAGATCAAAGAGGAAGGAGAGAAAAAAAGGGAGAGATATGATAAAGAGGAAAGAGCACCAGTAAAGAGACCCAGGCCAGATCTGTCCGGAGGAAGACCTCACTTTGATAAGTATACGCCCCTGGAGACTCCTTAGGGGGAGATCTTGCAGGCAATAGAGAGACATCCAGATCTCAAGTGGCCCAAGACTTATTCGCAGAATCCAAGGAAGGAAAGGTCTGATCGATTCTGCCGGTATCACAATGAATATGGCCATGATACGGACCAGTGTACTCATCTTAAAGACGAGCTGGAGAGAATGGTGCAAGCAGGACACCTCAAAGAGTATGTACGGATGAGAAAGGAGGAGACCAGGTCTATCCGTAGTATCCATGACCGACCCCAACAAAACAAGCATGACCAGGATAGCGGGCGAAATGGAGGAAGACGAAATGACCAGGCCCAGGTCATACGAGGGGAGATTCAGATGATTACAGGGGGCGAGTGGGATGAGCACTCCAGATGAACCCAAAATAGTTATGTGCATAATGCGAGAGACTTGAAGATAAAGGGAAAAGAAGTTGGACAGGTGTCGTCGAGTCCAAATGTTTGCTTTAGATCGGAGGATGAGGATGGGATCCTATCTCCCCACATGGATGCCCTGGTCATTATGGCTACTATAGCCAATTGTAGTGTCCGACGAGTCTTTTTGGACACGGGGAGCTCGGCAGACATCATGTTCTATGACTGTTTCAAAAAGATGGACCTGGATGTGGAGTTAGAAGAAGTCACGTCATCGTTGGTAGGATTTGCAGGAGGTGCGTTGAAACCCCTAGGAGCAGTTAACCTCTTGGTTACATTAGGGGATAAGCCATTTAGGCAGACTAGGACGGTCCAGTTCTTGGTGGTAGATGCGGCTTCCTCTTACAATGTGATGATGGGAAGACCTTCTTTGAGCAAATTTCAAGCAGTGGTCTCGATCTACCACATGAAATTGAAATTTCCTACTCAGGATGGAGTAGGTGAAGCTAGAGGAGACCAGTATGCATCAAGGCAGACATACGTCGAGAGTATTAGGCAAAGTGAAGAGGAAAGACAGGCCAAGAGGGCTCGAACAGAGGACAGACCCAAAACAATCGAGAGGGAAGAGAACTTAATGACTGTGGAGGTAGTCCCAGGGGATGACAGTCGAGTCCTCCGCGTCGGGACAACTCTCAGTCCGGAGGTTTTGGTTGGCCTGGTAGCACTGCTTCGGGAGAGTGCGGATATATTTACTTGGTCTCCCCAAGACCTGGTCGGGATAGACCCAGAGGTGGCTGAACACCATCTCAATATCAGCCCTGCAATAAAGATAGTCAAGCAGAGGAAACGTAATTTTGGGTCGGAGAAAGAGGCCATTATTGAAGCTGAGGTGGAGAGATTGTTGAAAGCTAAGCACATCCAGGAAATACAGTTCCCGGAATGGCTCTCCAATGCAGTTCTAGTGGCCAAGACAGAGGAAGATTGGCGGATGAGCATAGATTTCCTCAACCTCAACAAGGCTTGTCCCAAGGACCATTATCCATTGCCAAGGATAGACCAGCTGGTCGATTCCACCTCGGGTTGTGAGCTCCTAAGCATGATGGACGCCTCGCAAGGCTATCACCAAATCCGTTTGGCTAAGGATGACCAAAAACGTGTGAGCTTTATAACCCCGAAGGGAACTTATTGCTATGTGATCATGCCATTCGGGCTAAAGAATGCGGGTGCCACATATCAGCGATTGGTGGACAAGATGTTCAAAAACCAGCTCGGGCGGAATATGGAGGTCTACGTGGATGATATGCTGGTAAAGAGTGTAAAAGAAACTTCGCATGTTGACGACCTGAAGGAGACCTTCGATACCCTAAAAATATATAGGATGAAGCTCAACCCCAAGAAGTGCATGTTCGGGGTAAGAGCTGGAAAATTCCTGGGCTACATGGTAACAGAGAAGGGTATCGAAGCTAATCCTGAAAAGGTTAGGGAAATTATGGACATGCAGGCGCCGAAAAACGTCAAAGAAATGCAGTGCTTGGCAGGACGAATCAATGCCTTTAGTCGATTTGTCTCGCGGTCAGCTGAGAAGAGCTTGCCATATTTTCAAGCCCTGCGAAAGAAAGCTAAATTTCAATGGAACGGCGAATGTGAAGATGCGTTTAAGATGCTAAAGGAACATCTGGTTAGCATGACCTTACTCACAAAGCCGATTCAAGGAGAGCCTTTAATCCTATACTTATCCGTAGGATAGCAGGCAGTTAGCTCTGTCCTGCTTAGGGTAGAAGGCAAGGTACAGAGGCCGGTCTACTATTGGAGCAAGGTCTTGCATGATGCAGAGGTGCGGTATGTAGAGATTGAACGAGCGATGCTAGCTCTGGTTGGCACAGGTCTCAATCTACGCCCATACTTCCTCTCACACAGCATAATAGTGCGGACCAACTTGCCGTTGAAGGCTATAATGGACAAGCCAGAAGCGTCAGGGAGGCTGGTCCAATGGATAATAGAGCTCAGTGAGTTCGATATCACGTTTGAGGCTAGGACAGCCATTAAGGCCCAGGTATTGGATGATTTCATGCAGGAAATGACCAGCTCTCCCAATGACAAGCAAGAATGGACAGTTTTCACGGATGGTTCAGTAGGAAATCAAGGCTGCGGGGCAGGAATTATTTTAATTGATCCGGCAGGTGTAGCCACTGAGTATGCAGTACGCCTGAACTACGCTTTGTCCAATAATGCGGCCGAGTATGAGGCCCTCCTGAGAGGAGTTCAGATGGCGAGGGACTTAGGGGCAGAGCAGGTATGCGCAAGGGTGGAATCCCAACTGGTCTGCAAGCAGATAAGTGGGGATCTTGAGACCAGAGAAGAGAGTATACAGAAGTACCTAGCCCAGTTTAGGGAACTGGCCAAGGATATGAATGCCTTGACGGTCCTTCAAATCCCCAGAGAAGAGAATGGAAGAGCAGACTATCTGGCAAAAGTAGCTAGCTCAACTATGGATTGTCAGGAAAGGGTGATCGCTCTGCTAATGGCAGATAGAGAATTCGAGATAGAGCAGGTGTGCTCGATGATTGAGAGAAATGACTGGCGTTCCCCCATAAAAATGTATCTAGAGAAGGGAGAACTGCAAGAAGATAAGAAAGAGGCAGTAAAGGTAAAAACCAGGGCTGCACGATTTTGCTTGATTAAGGGAGAGCTATTCCGGAGAGGGTTTGGACAGCCCCTTTTACAATGCCTAAGCCCAGAAGAGGGTACTGATGTTCTTAAGGAAGTCCATGAAGGATGTTGTGGCAATCACATGGGTGCTAGAGCCGTCTCGAGCAAGGTCTTGCGAGTAGGTTACTTCTGGCCGCAATTGAGAAGAGAGGCGGGAAATCTTGTGCGGACTTGTGAAAAATGTCAGAAGAATTCGCCTTTAATACACAAGCCTGCGGAAGAGCTCATAAAAATGAGCTCTCCTTGTCCATTTGCCAAATGGGGAATCGGCCTGGTTGGTCCTTTCCCTACGGCTCCTGCCTAAAAGAAGTTATTAAGAGTAGCCATTGATTATTTCAGTAAATGGGTGGAGGCTGAAGCCTTGGCAAAAATCACGGAAGATGTGGTGATGAAATTTTTGTGGAAAAACATTGTATGCAGATTTGGTATTCCTAGGATCTTAGTCTCAAACAATGGCACCCAGTTCATGGGTGCCAGAATCAAAGCTTGGTGTATAAAAATGAAGATTGACTAGCATTTCACGTCTGTCTACCATCCACAGGCCAATGGACAAGTTGAGGTGACCAACCGTATACTTGTATAAGGAATAAAAACACGTCTGGATAAAAGGCCGAAGGTAGATGGGTTGACGAGCTCAGTTCAACTCTATGGGCGTACCGGACTAATCCCAAGGAGACCACGGGGGAAACGCCATTTAGCTTGGTTTATGGCATGGACGCTGTGGTTCCTGCTGAGATTAGTATGGAAACTCATCGAGTCCAGAACTTTGTTGAGGAACAGAATGAGCTATTGATTCAGGATGCTTTGGACTTGGTGGAGGAAAAGAGGGAAAGAGCTGCCGTCAAAATGGCACACATTAAGGGAAGAATCAAAGCGACCTATGATAGATCTGTGATCAAGAGAGATTTCCAGGTGGGAGACCTGGTCTTACGGAGAGCCGAGTTAGGAAAAGCTAAAGGAAAGCTGGATGCTGCGTGGCAAGGACCACTCCGGGTCACCCAAGTCTTGGAAGGCGGAACTTATAAGCTAGAAGAGCTGGATGGAGTTGAAATTCCTCGCGCATGGAACATCGCAAATTTACGGAAATTTTATGTGTAAATGTAATCTTACAATGTTTTATTAATGATAGTGCAGGTTTATTCTTGTCCGCCAAAATAAACACGTCTTCATAAAAGCCGGGATTGGCTAAGGGCGGATGCCCCATTTGCCTGACCTGATTGTCAGTTTAAGCCAGGATTGGCTAAGGGTGGATGCCCTATTTGCCTGACCTGATTGTCAGTTTAAGCCAGGATTGGCTAAGGGCGGATGCCCCATTTGCCTGACCTAATTGTCAGTTTAAGCCAGGATGGGCCAAGGGCGGATGCCCCATTTGCCTGACCTGATTGTCAGTATAAGCCAGGAGTGGCTAAGGGACGTATGTCCCAAGCTCCTGGCCTAATTGTCAATCAGGATCAGCTTAGGGAGGCCGCCCGTGAGAAAATCCTTATTTGATTGACAGGTTAATCCAGGATCGGCTATGTGCAAGTACCCATGCCAATGCCCGATCTGATTGTTGGTCCAAAACCAGGAGTAACTAAGGGTGGACACCCATGAAACGCATAGCGCACGGATCAGCTTTGAGCAAGAGCTGACTATAGGCGAAGGCCTCAATTTTGTAGATCTGGTGGTAAGTCTACAAAGCCTGGATTGGCTAAAAACTTGGAAAAACCTTCGCTAAATTTGATGGAACAAAAACAAGAAATTGAAATTTTTTGGTGAAAATACTCTTATATTCATCACAAAATTTTGGCTATACAAATGAAATTGCACATGTCTTCTACAAAGACTGGCAAGATTGATTACAATGAAGGAAATAAACAAAAGAGAAGGAAAAATCAACAACACCCCAAAAACCTAACTATGAGAAGAGGGGGCCCTCCGATCAGCGGCCAGAGCGCGGCGGACGTGCCACAGCTCGATCTCGATTGCGTGGTAGCGCTGACGATACTTATCCGCTCGCTCGGAAAGGGTATGAGCCTCGCCGGCGGCGATGGTTAATCGGTTCACCGACTCAGACAAGTCGGCCTTCTCTTCCTGCAACTGTGATTCAGTTGACGCAGCTCGGCCCACTCTCGCTTGTAGTGGCATTTCTTCTGTCTCTTCCTTTCCAAGAGTCGATACATATAGCTTAGCTTCTCTTGGAGCACAGTCAGCTTGTCAGAAAGCTTGAAATTTTCAACGAAAAGAGAGATGTTCTTTCGCTTCACAGAATCGAGTTCTTTAAGAAGGGAGGAAGAATAAGCCATTTCTGAATTGAAAGAAAATGAATCATACATGCACGTATATAAAGAAAATTGAAGCACGTGCCAAGGAATAAAAAGTACTAGGGTTTCCGGAAAATCAGGAAACCCTAGAAGCCCAAGAGTCGTTACAAGATAAAAAGCATTTATTACCATAAAAATTATTCAGAGTACAAATTCAAGAAACGACAATATAAAGACCAGCCACACAGGTGAACTACAGGTCTGACTAGAAGAAAACAAGAAGTTATCCTAAGCTCCTATGTCTCGGTGTCCAGCTCGGCATCCAGCTGTTCCACTGCCCCCTCAGACAAGGCGCCAGGAGAAGCCCCGCCTGGCAACTCACCCAGACCTGCAAAGGTTGGGGAGGGAGAAGAAGCTCGAGGAGCGACTACGGTAAAAGCCAGGTCTGGTTGAGACTGCTCAGGCATGGGAGAGTGAAGGACGGAGAAGGCGTGCTCGACGAATTTCGCAGCCCCGACGGTATGTAGGGGGTCTTATTCCGGGGCGTAGGCGAATGAGGTAGGCTCGGGAGGATTCTGCAAAGGCGCGAAGGGAGCCCCGGGGTTGGCCAGGGCCCACTTGGCCTGCTCCTCTAAACCAAGGTGGTAATAAACCACGGCCTCTGGGAAGAGCAGGGTGTAAAGCTCCTTAGACCCGAGGAAAGCTTTCCGGGCATCCTCCCTTGTGACCTAGACCAATTTCAAGCCCTCCTCCGAGTTTAAAAACTCGGTTTTCCATCCTTCCCTGGTCTTATCCAGGGCCTCATCTGCAAGGCTTCTTGCCTCCGCCAGAGCTTCGTCCCTTACCTCGAAACGAGCTATTTCCATCATCTTGTCTTGAGCTTTCTTCATCTCGGCCATTTTCCCCTTCAGTTTCTTTATTTCGGCTACCTTCTCCTTAGCCAAAGCACGGAAGCGCTGCCCCTTCTCATGCAATATTTTGTTTTCCTTAATGGCATCGAATTGAATCATGGACCTTGTCGCCCTAATGGCCAAGAGAGCCCTCTAGGCCTCAGCCTGGATATAAAAGGGAGTTAGAACATAGAAATAAGGAAGAAGTAAAAGGAAAAGAAAAAGGGGGGGTAACGAAGGGTTTTCCCGCGCCTCGTCTTGACACCAACATTCCAGCAGCTCGCGGTCACTCAGTTTCTCTAAAATCTGCATGTCCTCGGGCGCGCACTGCCCGCTCACATGCCGAACCGCCACATCACCAGAGCAGTTCAGAACTAGAGTCCTATTGGGAGGTCCCGCACTGCGAGTGATGGTCATAGCAGGCGTCGGGACAGAGAAAGCGTGCCTGCCCTGACTAGTGCGAGGCCTCTTGGACAGTGGGACCTCATCCTACTCAGACTCGGGGGAAGGATCTCTTATCAGTGAAGGACGTGGAGGAGGCTGAGAGGGTTGGGAGCCCTGGATCCAGAGAGAAGAGGAAGGGCCCCCTTCTTGAACTCGAGGTTCTGGAGAAAACTCTGTCCCCTTCTTGGCCGCAGATTCAAACATTTGGCGCATCATCCTTTCTGAAAAGAGAAGAGATAGAAAAATAAGACTTATGGAAATTAAAAGTATAATGAGAGAGACCAGGATAAAGGGGATTTTACCGATCTACTTGGTCAAAGGACCCGTCTCTGACTGTTCATTAAAGAAGTCTAGGACAAAGGGAAGAAGGAGATCAGTGACGTGGATGAGGTTCCCGTTAAGGGTAGAGATTTTTTTTGCAGACAGGGAGATCTATCCGCAGCAGAGAGGGGTGGGTAAGAAGGTAACTTTTTGATGGGCTTCGGATGAAAACCCCAATCTCCATCACAGTGGACGAAGAAAAAATTCTTCCTCCAGGCCTTATTGGAGGAAGGAGTTTGTATAAGAAATGGACTCCAGGTCAGGCACTGAGGTAGAGGCAGCCTGGGTAAGAGCTCTTTGCTTGAAAGAGCTGGAAGAAGGTGTGAGCTGTTGGATCCAGACCAGCATAGCGCATGCCCAGATTATAGCACACCATGATCCTAAATGAGTTGGGGGTGAATTAGAAGACAGGGATTTTGTACAGAGCTGTGATCTCTAGCATCAGCGGGTTCACCGGAAGGCGCAAACCCGCCTAAAATTGATCAACATAAAACGTCAACCAGCCGGCCGGTGCCTGGCACACTAAGATACCCGCCGGAGGGTTATAGGGGTCATACTTTTCAGGAAATTTATATTTATGGCGTAATTCCTCAACGGATCTATCACTAAGGATGGAAGGTATCTTTGGATGGCCTGTGGTAGGCGGAGGATACTCTAACTCAGAGGAGGTGGTAGTGGCCGCCGCCCGGGATGGAGACGGCGAGGATGAAGAAACTGCTGCTGCCTCCTAGGCAGTAGACGACGAGGATGAAGAAACTGCCGCTGCCTCCTGGGCAGCAAACAGTGAGGATGATGAAACTGCCGTCGCACCCGGGGTGGGAGACAGCGAAGATGAAGAAATCTCCGCCGTTTCAGGAGCGGCAGAGGGCGGAGGAGAAGACGCTCCCACCGCCTGAGAGGAGGTGACTGGGGGAGCGTCGGAAAGAGGAAGAGACGACGACATTATGAGAAATTAAAGGAGAAAAGACTAAGAAAGGTACCTGATCTACAAGGGTGGCCGGAGAAACCGAACTGGGAAGAGGTGAATCGGAAAGGTTCGCCGGAGTATCAGAGAATGGAGAGAGAAACTCGAGAATTCTGTAAGATGAAAATATGAAAAGTGAAAGAAAGAAAAAGTTTAGTAGGAATAAAAGGGAAGTGGATAAATTCAAAAAACAAAAATCGAGGAAAAGGGGATTTGATGGGATCCCCGCATTTAATGTGAGCAGATGAACCCTAGGCGATGAGCTGGAACGCCAACCGTCCTAGGGCAGGTCGCACGCGCTGATCTGTCAGTACTTGGGAAGGACGTGTGAATATTGTAACTGTTTAGGAATGTGGGCCGACACCACTAATGCCAATAATTCGGCCTGGTTGTCAGGCGGATTTCTAAGGATTCGTGCAAGTACGAGAAACAATAAAAGCGTGTGGGACCTCATTTATTCCTGATGGCCCTGGAATGCTACAGCTCTACCCCAACCATTTCGGGGGGAGGAGTTGATGGGGCATAAATAGGCCAGACCCGAATTGAGGTAGACCTGTACCCAGATAGCCAGAAAAAGGAGACCAGGACAGCTTAAGCCTTGGTAAGGTTTGACCTGGTTTTCTTAAGAGCAAAATAGATTAGGGAAATGATCATCCCAACCAAGGAATTATCCCGAACTGATAGAAATATCCTGTGAAATAAACTTTAGAATATACCATCAAGGCAGGCTTGCCGTCCTGGCTTGTAATAAAGTAGGTGAGCAGGATCAGGGAAGACCTGACATCCTGACCCCCATCGAGGAGACAAGTGGGACCACTTGTCAGAGTTTGTTGCTTAACGGCCCCTGATTCGCGGCCTTTGTTTACGAGATTGCGGAAGGGGTCCCCACTGAAAAAAATTATAAATACCTCAACCCCAAGGCTGAGAGAGGTATGTCATTCTTTGTGCATTCCTCGCTTTATTCACCAAAAACACTCTATACGCTTTCTGACTTAAGTATCGGAGAGGTTTCCATCGGAAAACTCCCGGTGGTCCTTTTCTAACGTGTTTGTGTGTACAGGTCGGGAAAAGCACAAGGTTCAGGCGTTGTCATATTTTTGAGTGAAACACACATCAGCACTAATAATTAACACATTTAACAGCAGTGGTGAATTTGTGAATAAATATAGAAAAAACGAAAATGTGAAATGGAAATTCCAAAAATTAAAAGAAAATACAAAAAACCGACGAAACCAAATCGGGAATGAACTGTGAACCAGCGGTTCACAAACCGCCTACAACGGCTAATTCCACGATCCGATTACGATTTGTACATTTGAGGCAAATCAAACCGTCGGCTCGAGACCGTTGTGCACGTCTACATGGGACTCTTCCTGTTTTTCCGATGGACAGCAGCGTAAAGCCACTCATTTATTAGTCTGGCGAAATTTGAAATGCGGATCACTAAAAAAAATGGACAAGCAATATAGTTCTGCTTAAGAGTTACGCCATCATTGACTTGTAAAATCAATGATTGGAATGAAAACGCGCTTAATTAATTAAGCTAAGCTAGCTAGTGACCACTTCTTAATTTTAAAGCACGCGATGAGCTTGCAAGAAGAGGAAAAATACTCAAACCTATGATTAGTTGGACATGCATAATGCATTTGCCAGGATGGCTACATATGTGAGTCACCTGGGAATTAACGCTATTTGCAAGCATCAACTATTATTAAGAATTTCTTTTTATTACAAAGTTCAAAATCTCTTACACATTTTATTGTAAATATCAACTTATAAGTAAAATGTGAATGATAAAATTTATTATAAATTATGTTTAAAAAATGAATAATATAATTATATAATATTGTATTTAATAATATTTAATTATATATAATAATAAAAATAGTACGTGAAAAAGATAAAATGTATAAAATTATTGGTTACATATTTAATTTTTTTAATTTAAAACAAACGAGCATCCAATACTTTAAAATATTATTCAATATTACGAACACTAGACAAACCTGATACATTGGAGTATTTTATTATTAAGCTACTGTACATGCATTTATTATAACATTCATCGGGTAATTAATTTTTTGTAATAAAATAGTTGACCTTTATTCGTACATTCAATACATATTGCAATAAGAGTTTTACTCAATTCGCCTAACAAAGATTTTGCCATATAGTTATTTCAAACATATTAAGAAGAAAGTGTTAATTAATATAATTAAAACACTGTATTTTCTTATACTTATATATCTAATTAGTTAATTATTTGTGGTACTCAATTTTTGTAAAAATCATATAAAAACTAAAATTACAAATTAAATATAATAACAAATTTATCACATTTCGGGAAAATCAAACTTCCACGTGAGGCACCAAAATAGTAAGTTAACCTATGATTTGTATGTATGATGGAGGAGTTTATACTGTTTACCCATCCTCTCTATCCGAGTTGGTTGTATGATGGAGGAGTTCAATTTAATAATAAGACTACCAGTTCAGGGTCTGAGGGCTATACATTGCAATTTGTAATATGAAAGTACTATAAAATATTAATTTATAGGATTAACGTAAGAAGAGGAATACTTCACCGAGATGCCTTGCTTGTTCGCCCTTTCTTCCATGCTTAGAAAGGAGGGTACGTACGGTAATAACATTTCTAGCTAGCTAGGAATAAGATGCTCGAGACATGTCACACAGTAGATTCTAGTGGGCTAGTATTGTAATTTTATTTTTCATAACAATAGTAAAGTAAGAATATTATAATAGTCATCAAGCGTATATATGTTCCATAATTAAGTATATATTCAAAACAAATAAATTATATACTTGACGTGCCTAATAAAAGAGAAGAGGAGTGAATATATCATGCACCTGCTAAACCTAGTAATTAATTTAATATCATATATAACTAATATATATTATCACATATAATTGTATCATATCATCACATATAATTGATGTATATCATCACAAATAATTAAGATTTTAAATTTAAAATTTAAAATTCTAAAATTAAAAAAATAAACCTAAGACGAAAACTAAACTCTAAAATGAAAAAATAAATTACGAAATTGAATATTAAACTCTAAACACTAAATTTATATCATATATCATCAAATATAACTGACGCATATCATCACATATAACTAACACATATCATCACATATAATTGGTAAAATGATAGATTTTTGGCAGAACCCTAAAATTGAGAATTAAATAAAAAATAAAAAATTAAACCTTAAAATGAAGAATTAAATCCTAAAAATAAATAATTAAACCCTAAAATAGAAAAGTAAACCCTAAACTCTAAATTTTTATCACATATCACCACGTACAATTACTATATATCATCACGTATAACTGTCATATATTATCACATATAACTGAATTATAACAGGTTTTTACAGTGTGCACCTAGAAAGGTGCACCCATGTGCATGTAATAAATTGTCATAGAAGATGATACATTAAAATATTAATAAAACGTAGATAAAAATTCCAAAAGTTTTCTGATTAACATTTAATTTTTTTGGAAGCAATTATCAAATAGAAGTTTAAGTATACTTTAAGAGTTCGGCATGGTGACAACCGGTTGATTAACGGAGAAATTGATTTTTTGGTTTATTATATTGTTTACTTTTAAAAAAAGAATTATAATATTATTTAGTATCAAGATATCTACATTAAGTTGGTAAAATTATCAAAAAAAGTACAAAATTATATCGACCGGGCTTTTTTGCTGATGTGGCGTGTTCAATACTTTCTTATCATTTTTCTTTAACTTTAACATTAATTAAAGAAAAAAAACATGAGAAATAAATTCATTTTGGTCCATTATATTGGTCAGATTGTAGAAAAGGTACGTAACATTGACCATCGTCCAACCACGTCCACTAAGTTGTTCAATTGATCAAAAAAATATCCAAAAAAAGTTTGGTCGAGATTCTTACTGACGTGCCGTGGTGCTATATTTCCTTATCATTTTTCTTATAATTATAAACATTACAAATATGTTTTGCTCTCCATTTTCTTTTCCCTTTTTTTATTTATCCTTTAATCTAATCAATCAAATTTGAGTCGATAGATTAAATCAATCAATTTTGAATCAATAAAGAATTATTAGAAATTTGAGATAAATATAAAAACATAAAATAAATATTAAGAAATTATAAAATAAATATAGAAATTTATATTAGAAAATGATTATTAATAAAAAAAATAGCTAATACAATTGTATATAAATATAAACCATAAAATAAATTATAAAAAATATATATAATTTTATATGAATAAAATTAGATCTATTCATATAAATACCTATATTTTTAATAATTTTTTAAAATTCATTTTATATTTTTATATATATTTCTAGTTTTATTAATTTTTTTAATAATAAAAAAATTATACAAATTTTATATTTATTTTATAATTTTGTAATATCTACTTTATATTTTTATATTTATCACTGGTTTATTTTTTAATTTTTTATTTAATAAAATATATTAATTTGATTTAAGAAAAAAGAATGAAGAGCAAATAAGATTGTGTCTTAAATTTAATGTTTAAACTTAAATAAAAATGATAAAAAAAACATAGAAATACGTCACATCAGAAAAATGCCCCTATCAAGCTTTTTTAGACCTTTTTTTGATGAACTGGCCAACTTAGCAGATGTGGTTTGATGATGATCAATGTTACGTATTTTTTCTAGAATGTGGTCAATATAATGGACCAAAATAAATTTCTTTCTCAGGTATTTTCTTCAATTAATATTTAAAATTAAAGAAAAATGATAAGAAAGTATTGAATCACGTCACGTCAGCAAAAAAAGCCCGATCGAAAAATAATTTTGTACCCTTTTTGATAATTTTATCAATTTAGTGTAGGTTTTTTGATATTGGACAATATCTTATTTATTTTCTAAAAAGTGAATAATATAATAAACTTAAAAAATAATTTTTCATTATTAAATAATAACTTGATCGATACAAAAATGTTGGTTTTATATTGTAACATATTACTTAGAGGCAGAAATTGTGTTTGGACGTTGCCGCGTTGGTAACTTGGGTTGTCAAGAGAAAATACATATCGAGTATTAATTACACTAGTATTTTGTACCCGTGCGATGCACGGATCTTATGGTGAATAAGTATATAAATTGAATATTAGTGTTATTATTGATTCTAATCAATTAAATCACTAAGTATGCATTATTTAATATTTTTTGGTATATAGTATATTTGTTATTATATTCGTAGAGTTGTCGTTCCCACCAACTTTCGATTGGTGACTCATAAAATAGTATGTCTATTTGTAGTTTTGCATACAAGATTATAAATCATAAGTTTGATGTCTTAATTGTTTTGGATATTAGTAATATCAATTTGTATTGTTTATACTATTATAAATTAAAAATATAATAAATATGAAGTAAAATTTATAATAATAATAATAATAGTATGTATGATAAGATTGATATTTTGTTATACTATATAGATTAATTGAATTATTTAATTGCATACGTAATTAATGAAGTCTCATTATTTTTTAAAGATACCACGTAGTTGATTTCTTTATTAGAATCACTAAAAATACTAATTGATCGGTAATTACATATTTTATGATTATTTCTTATTTATCAAAATATTATTATTAAGAATCATATTAAATATAAAAATAATTTTCAATTAGTTCTTCTGAATCATTCATCCTCTCATACATCATACTTGAATGGTTTAATCATCTTAAATTATACATAGAAGTCATTTTCTAGCATTAGCCTATGTTTCTAACAATTAAAGCTTACAAAACTAAGTAATATCCATATGTGGAACATGAAATATTATAATTAAAATACTAAGGAGAAAAAAAAACCAATTATGCTAAAATAATAAATGACAACAATATTCAACAAATATTAAAATGAATTGTTGTTAAACTCATTCAAGCTATTCTCATATTAAAGTAGAAGGGAGAAAAAAAAAACATCTAAAATACATTCAATATCAAAACTAATAAAAATAATTTAAAACCCATAATAATTATTTACAAGGATAATCACATAAAATTACTTCTACGTAATGTTAAAGTTATTTTATGGTTTAACTTAAAGATTATATTTTGTTAAATATTATTTAAATCCCATAACAATTATTCTTAAAAATAATTACATAAAATTACCTTTCCATACCGGTAAGTTATTTTATGGTTTTAACTGAAGATTTTCTTTTTCGAGATTGTTGAGATAAGCTCATGTAGGTGATCCGCTAACATTACTAATTGTAAGGAAACAATATCCACATCGTCAAGTCCGTATCAAATGAACAATCAATTAATTATGTAGAAATATAAACAACATGATCAATTTTATAAAAAAATAAAATCATTTTATAAATAAAATCATACCTGTTTATTATTTTTCATCATATATTGCAATTATCAATTAAAAAAATATTAATTAAAAGACTAATTTATTTGCTCATTAGATAATATCTCTATTAATACAATGACACACCTATAAGAAAAACGTGTATACAAAGTACTAAATTTTTCATTGTTATATATATAAAGATTTGAATTTTAATGGTTATTTGCGGCAATACATTACTTTTGATCACTTTTATTTTTTCATACAAAAATAGTTGAACATTAGAAATAAATTGATTACGGTAATATTTATTTACTTTATTTTTTGGGTGCGGAGTTTTAAATTATAGTTGAACAGGGATTATGTAGGAAATCTTTTAATTTAGTTCAATTATAATTAATAGAGATTATTATATTTTTAGTGGAATATTTATCTATTTTTAATTGCTCAAGTTTTACCATTTAGATAAAAAAAAAAAAAATATATGATTAATCTAATTGGATTTACCATATTTAAAATAATTAATTATTTATGAAGGTTATTTTATATTATTTATTTTTGAATAAATAATATTTGATGGAGGGTATAATTCTTAGTTTACCATTTTGATGTTTAGAATGAATATATTGTATATAAGGATAATTTAAATTATTGATTTTTATTTAAAATATGATTAAACACACATGCATTTAACCAAATAATTATTTACAAAGACTAAATCATATATTAGGTCACTTAATAGAAAGAATAAATATTTATGAAAGCTCTTAATAATAATTATTTATTTTAGTTATATTGAAATTTGGGATATTACAATATTTTAATTAACTATTATATAAAGTTTTTCGTACTGATCTTCTATTTTGAAATTATCTAATTGTATTGTCATATGCAATATATGATTTAAAAATTAATTTTAGGACCTAATCTAAATCAATTAGAAACTAACATGAATCAATTTGGATATGTCAAAACTTTTATTAAAAAATTTGGTCATGCGTTTAACGTTAAGTACATTATTCATGCATTAATATAAATTAGAACATAGTTCTATAGCTATTTCTTAGCAATGTAGAGAAAATATTTGCCAATAGTATATATATATATATATCATTGGAGAAAATTTTGCTATATATATAAAATGGTAACCATGCATTCAATAATTATAATAATATTGAAAATATTTTTTTGTATACTGCTCGCTTAGTATATAGTTATAGATATTGTAAGATTTATTAATTATAATTTTATTTTGTCATAATTTGATTTAAAATTTTACTTATTGTATATAAGAATATAAATGTATTAAAAATATTTATATGCAAGTCATAAATAAATTAATGCGATAGATAATAATAATAGATATTAACTTTAATTTACAGTATCAACTCTATAATTAATTAGATATGTATACATTTGGTAATAATTGTATTAATGGAAGATTTTAGTTGAATAATTATATATGTGAATTCATACACTATATATATGTCATATCTAAAATTTAAATATGATCCAATATATATATATATATATATATATATATATATATATATATATATATATATATATATATATATATATATATATATATATATAAGTATGTTATTAATAATTTAAGTATAGACATAAATACATAACTTTTATATATTTTTTAATTAATTAAAACTGGCTACTATTTTTAGCATGTCGTTTTGGAGGGAAATTTTGAGAAATATTTTTAG
>BMAC01000646.1:355861-366280 GCA_014905375.1 Phtheirospermum japonicum | reverse complement strand
GTAATTTAGATCGACTTCCGAAACCTAAAAGGACTTAAACGATCCAACAAGTCGGTCTCCCCGTCCTTGCCCCGGCTAAGGTCTATCCACGCTCGAACCGTTAATCGACTCCCGACTAGCCAAGATCATCAACACCTCTCTTTACAAAAGTATACTAAAAATCGAAACAAATGGAAAAACGTGCTATACAATAACTTCAAGGATTTATAACGTATCCTTGTTTATTCATCTCTTTTTCGTATTTTTCTCTTAGCAAATCACATTGTCGTCCTTTTAGCCAAAGCTAACAAACAACGTAGCGTACGATGTCTCGAACTATTTTTGTGCATTAGCCTAGGGTTGGTCGGGGTAGTTTTATAAATATACGTTAGTTTTGCTTGAGGACAAGCAACCGTTCTAAGTGTGGGGGTGGTTGATTTGCATCTTTTTGTACATATTTTCATTATCGTTTTTGTTTCACGTTGCGTGTTTTTCGCTTGCTTTTTGTTGCTTTAGGAGTCGGGTTGGCCGTTTTTCGTATTTCTAGATTTTCTTAGTTTTTGTACATTTTGTTATTAATTTTCGTAGTTTTTCACGTTTCCATTTTTCTTGGCCGTAGGACGTCCAAGCGGGGCCCACGCTCATTTAGGATCGTCGATACTCGACTCGGGAATGGACGGACAAAAGCAAGGAAGCGCAGCGGACGAGGTTCGATAAACCGGCGGACGCGAAAAGGACGAGAAATCGAGCCGGGCGCTGGAATCCAGTCGACCGACTGGATGTTCAGTCGATCGACTGCTTATATGGTCGATCGACTGAACCCCAAAATCGACTGAATTCCAGCGAGTTTTGAAGTTTTTGACATAGCAGTCGATCGACTGCCTACTTGGTCGATCGACTGCTGTCGATCGACTGGGTCCTCAAGAGATCGACCAAATTACAGGGCTTCAGGCCGTTTTTGACATCGCAGTCGATCGACTGCCGACACGATCGATCGACTGCCAGTTGATCGACTGCTTTTTCTCAGTCGATCGACTGAAAAGCAGCAATTTTGAAGATTTAAGCAATCAGACGTCTTTTCAAATGGCAACTTGTCCTGTGGCCTTCTTCTCCAAGAGAGCTGCTCCAAACCAGAAGAAAAAAGCACTTTTCATATTTTGGCTTATTTTAATTTCTATAATTCCTAGTAATTAGTTATGGATTAATCAAGCTTAGATCTTAGTTGTTTAGTGTTCAAGCTTTGTTTTAAGTCCCCTTTATGAAGAATCATCCAGCTTTCAAGCTTTCTCATTCAAGCTTTGGTGTAATCAAGTACATTTGGTAACTTCTTTCCTTTAATTTAATTTCATCTCCATGTTATTTTATCTTGATCTAGTGTTGAAGTTTGATTCTTGCTTGTGGTTGTTTTGATCAATTAAAATCCCTATCTTTATTTTCTAGCTTTCTAGCTTATGAACTTATGCTTTTAAGTTATTAAGTTGAAATCAACTTCTAAGTTAGTAAAAGTTGTTAAGATCTTCCTTTTAAACCCTTAATTAATGTTAAGTACTTTGTTGACTTATTCAAATAAGTTGACTTTGATTTTCCCTCCATTTCCCTAATTTAAAATTATTAAGTTTTAATAAGTTAATTAGTTTAAATTGATCGTTTTTAATATAAGCTTTAATTTCCTTTAAATGTTTTAATGTTTTTAAATCTTAAGTTTCAATTTACATCTTAGTTATAAAAACCGAACAATTACATCTTAATCGAACCGACGATAAGAACGAATAAGAAAATCGACGACCGATCACATCCATCCTCGAGAGACACGACTCAGGACAACTCACCGCATCTACAGTCGACTCCGTACTATTGCGGAGACGATTTCTAGAGCGTCGAGAAATCTTCGATCAATTAGCAGATCTCGTGTCGATCCACGCACCGTCTTTCTTCGTGTGCGTACGTTTAA
The DNA here is from genome assembly GCA_014905375.1 of Phtheirospermum japonicum. Taxonomy (NCBI): domain Eukaryota; kingdom Viridiplantae; phylum Streptophyta; class Magnoliopsida; order Lamiales; family Orobanchaceae; genus Phtheirospermum; species Phtheirospermum japonicum. Next base: position 364,350 of record BMAC01000646.1, on the reverse strand, counting down.
AAAGATCGTAGCACGTAGCCGGCGAACCCGTCTCCCGCTCTTGTATTCAAATAGAATTTTCAAATAATTAATATTAAAATTAAACAAATAAATAATATATTATTATATTATAAATAGCCGTTACTTACTATATCCAAGGCATAGTCGATGGTAGATCTAGCACCCCCCGTGTGCTTCGACGTCCCAATCCCCGATCCAGCAAGCTCGCTCCTCCTATTCTTGCTGCACTGCTCGGATTTCTTCTTATTCTCGGGCTTATCCCACTCAGCCTTCCAAGCCTAGTTGAAATGGATGATATATAAAATACGATATAATTCATATGTTATAAATAAAAAATTCTAATTTAATAAAAAAATACATAACAGAATCGTTTACCTATAGACCTCCTCGGTCAGGCACTCCGGCCGACCACCACCATGGGAGGCAATATGCTGCCTATACTCGTTAAACTTCTTCCCGTAAAGGTCCCCGATCATCGGAAAAAATACCTTCTGTATTGTTTCCTCACTATACTCCTCCGGATCCCAATAACAAACCTCCTGCAAAATAAAACAATAATTACAATTCAATTGAAACATATGATTGTGTTTTTACGGTAAATACTAATAAATTTGGACACAAAATAATAATTACCTTAAACATCTCCCACCGGAACGCCTTAATCTCTTTAAGGACCGCCTTATAGCACCACCCGGCGGGATGGAGATCCCTCTCAAAAATCAAACGGAGTATAGTGGGCACCTTGCCCGATGTGCTGTACAGCCTGTATTCAATTGTGTTTTTATTTTTTTCACTCGGTAAAAGTTAATCATAATGATAATTATAATTTTAAAATCATTGATTTACTTACTTCGCTCCTGCAATATAAACCTGAGTCATACCCCTCTGCGGTGCTATCAATTGTCGTCGGGTCCGTGATGTACCCGCGTCGGACGGGGTCTGTGATGAAGGTGTATGCGACGTCGGGGTCTGCGTCGGGGTCTGCGTCGCTGGATGATCAGTCCCGAGACCCATGTAATCGGTGTCGAAATCAGCTAAACGATGAGCCGACCCCATATCCGATCGACCAACGCTACCGGATCCTCGACGCAACGGCATCTGATAAATTTATTAGATAATAATACGAGTATTTTACAAAATACCAGTATATATTAGACACCAAACGCATTAATAAACCCAAATTAAAAAAAGTAGTTATAAAAAAAGTGTGTTTTACAATAAGAATAAATTACATATATTTCAACCAAACTAATCACTTTCGCTATTAAATGTATCATCAAAATCATCTTCATCGGTATCTTGATCGGTAAGTAACTCGTCTTATGTATCATCATTTGTCTCGTTATTACCAAGTTCCTCCGCATAATTATCATTGAGGTCGTGCAACTGAAAATCAACATCGTCGAGTTGAATCGGACTGCGTGTATCTATAGCTTCCTCTTGAAATGATTCTTCTGGTAGAGGCTCGATAAACTCGACATTTGATCTCGCCTTGATTTTACACGTTGTCCACCAGTCCAATTTGTCTCGTCTCAAACTTGGGTATACACAGTAGTATACTTGTGCATCTTGGGAAGCAAGTACAAAAGGTTCATATCGATTGAACCTACGCTTATGATTGATATCGACAATCTTATAATTTGGATGGACTTTTGTGCCTGCACTTGTTGGATCGAACCATTCGYAATTGAACAATAGTGTGTTTTTCTTCATTCGGCCGGTGTATTCGAGCTGCACAATTTCGGTGAGACAACCGTAATAATCATATTCGGTGGCCCCAATAGTTGACCCTTTAATACATACTCCACTGCTCGATGTTGCTTTGTTAGATCCGTGCTCCAATGTGTGAAACTTATAACCATTATCTTACATCCGGTATACGTTTTCACACATCTTGATGGACCCTCAGCTAGACTCCTAATGTTCTAGTCGATCACATTATTCAAACGATCTCTAGCCTATGACATTGACAAATTATTTTTAATTTTGGAAATATAGTATATAAATAGATATCATAATTATATGATATGCATCTCGGTATTGAATGTCTTACATAATGTTTGAACCAATTAGCAAATTCATTTTCCAATTTTTCATTGATCCGATCTTCATTAATGTTTGGGTGGATACGTTGAATGCTCTTCGTGTAAATACTACATATAACGTTACACAATTCAGAGAAAAAGTATTAGTACATCTATGTATATGTGTAAATTGACATTATAAATTGGAATGAGTATTCATACCCAATATATTCTTCGACCTCCACACAATTTAGCAACACGTAGATCCTTGCGGCGTTGTATTCTTTTTCGCTTAGAAATMTTTTTCCCTTTGCACCAAACGTCTCTCCACATTTTTTAAACACCGAKGGAATTTCATCACCGTCATCGACACAATAGCGAAAGTTGTCATTTCTAGGCATATTTGTTCTTTTAGTTGAAACATGATCTTCGAAATAGTACGAACTAAAATTTGAAGCCTCGTCGACCAGATATGCGTTTGCTATCGACCCTTCGACACTCGCCTTATTTTTCACGCTATTCTTTAGTTTGCGAAGATATCTCTCGAACRGGTACATCCATCTATACTGGAMTGGGCCAGCAATTCTCGCTTCATACGCAAGATGAACGGGCAGATGCTCCATCGAGTCAAAAAAACTTGGAGGGAAGATCAGCTCCATTTGGCACAATATTAACGGAATGTCACGCTCAAGTCGACTCATATCTTCGGTGCGAATGACTGTTGATGTGAGATCTTTGAAAAACAAACTCAACTCGGTTAGAGCCTTCCACACGTTCGGAGGAAGCAGTTCACGAAATGCTATTGGTATCAACCTCTGCATGAATACATGACAATCATGACTCTTCATCCCGATCAGACGAGATTCCTTCTTGTCAACGCAACGGCCCAGATTTGATGCGTACCCATCTGGAAATCGAAGAGATTTTACCCAATCGCAAACGGCAGCTTTCGACGGCTTGTCAAGTGTGTAACATGCTTTAGGACACTTTCCTGACCCATCTGGCGCCAACTCTGGGCGATTACAATACTCATTCAACTCTTCCCTAGATTTACGCGTGTCCTTGGTCTTCCCTTTGATATTCATCACCGTATTGAAAACATTGTCAAACACATTCTTTTCGATGTGCATAACATCTAAATTGTGACGAATTAGATTTGTCCTCCAATATGGCAAATCCCAGAAAATGCTTCTTTTTCTCCAACCAGACGTTCGGGATATTTGCTCGTTAACTCGTGATGCATCCAATTCAATGACTTTTAGAAGCCCGAATCTTTCTATTTCTGCCAAAACTTCGATCCCTGAGGGTACTTCCGGCGGTGGAGTCTCGACAGATCTTCTTTTTTGAAATCATCGTTTATCTTTTCGAAAACGGTGATCATGCTCAAGGAGTTTTCGGTGATTGTCGAACCACGATTGCTTCCCACTGCACTTAAGAGTGAAGGCGTCCGACCGTTCCATACAGTAAGGACACGCTTTTTGACCGGCCGTACTCTATCCGGACAACATAGAAAACGCAGGGAAATCGCTGATTGTCCACATAAGGGCTGCTCGCAATTGAAAATTTTGTTTCTTAGATCGTACGAGGGAGCCCCAACCGTCCACAACTGATTCAATTCATGGATTAAGGGTTGCAGAAACACATCAAGTTTATCTTTTGGATTCTTTGGCCCTGGTACAAGAACGCTCAGGAACATGAACTTCTTTCATGCACATCCAAGGAGGCAAGTTGTAGGGTGTGAATATGACGGGCCACGATGAGTATTGTGCTCCAAAACTTCCAAATGGTTGAAAACCATCTGTACAAAGACCCAATCTCACATTTCGACTTTCGGCCGCAAAGCTTGGATTAGTCTCGTTGAAATGTTTCCAAGCTTCTGAGTCAGATGGGTGGCGCATAACATTGTCTTCAACCACGTGTTCAGCATGCCATCTCATATMTTYCGCTGTGGCATTAGATGCGTACAACCTCTGCAGACGAGGAGTTAATGGAAAATAGTACATCTTCTTGTACGCGACACGAGCCTTCAGTCGTTTGGTTTTTCCATGAGGAACAGGTTTAAAYCGAGATTCATTGCAAAATTTGCAACWTGTCAAATCMGAATCGTCTCCCCAGTAGATCATACAATTATTCTTGCAGCAGTCTATCTTCTCGACCGGTAATCCCATACCCCTTAACAACTTCTTACTRTKGTAGAAGTTATCGGGTACGAGATTGTSTTTCGGTACAATCTCCTTGATTAATTCACTCAAYTGATCATAACACTTTTGRGACATGTGATTCTCTKATTTCAAATTCATGAGACGGGAAACTAATGACAACTGAGTATGTGCTTCGCACCCCGGATACAATGGCTGATTTCCAGCTTTCAACATGTCGTAAAATTTTTGAGCCTCAGCGTTCGGCGACTCTTCCATATCGACCACCACGTCAAAATCGGGACCAGCTGCATCTTGAACCATATTAATGTACGCGTTTGATGATTTTTCAGAAGGGATGTAAGAGGGCCCCCCAGCATGAAAATCCTGATGATGTCCAGAGGTGGCGATTCGGGTTTCTCCGTGGTAAATCCATCTATAATAATTCGGCACGAACCCATATTTCGCCAGGTGGTACTTAATCTCATCGACGTCCAGATAGATTCTATCCATACATCTGCTACGAATACAAGGACATTTCAGTCTCTGTCCGTCCTTGTGAGCGGAATTCGCTTGTGCAAATTTAATAAAACTCTCAAGTCCATCTGTGAATTTCGAGGATAAATAGCCGTCTTCGATTCGCTCGTACATCCAACTACGATCGGAACTCATCCTAACATTGCACGATTGTCAAATTTTTGAGTCTTAAGCGTGTTCTAAAGAAGGTGGCAAAATTTCGGCAGCATTACGAGAAGAATGTGGAATTCGAGTTATAATTAGTAAGGCTTCTATCCCATTCAAGAACGTGACATTTTAATAGTCTGTATCATCTTAACATATGTATTTTTCTTAGATTCAAAATTTTGGCAGCATCTCCCCCCAGTTCTCGTAGTGCACGTATATTTCAGTGCACCCGAGAACAATCAGAGAGATGCAGAAACCGAAATTTCAAAACTAAACAAAAAACATACACATAAGATAATCATACTACAAGTCACATTCTCAAGCTGTCCAAAAATGGGACAATTCGAAATTTAGTATCAAACTCTATATTTGATACTAAATCTCAAACGGGTCTAAGGAATATTGGAATAATTCGAAACAACTTTTCAAATTTTTCTATATGATATTAATTTTGAAACAAGTGATCTATATGCATCGCATCACTTCGCCAAGTTTCCAAATAAGCAATTACCACCCTATCACGTTTTTAGAAATAAGCAATTACCACCGTCACATTTTTTTAAAAATATTTTGAAAACTTAAATAAAATCGCGTGACACCCTATCACGTTTTTAGAAATAAAATTTGAAAACTCGCTATTGGAGGGACAAAACCTCCCGACCGGCGCCGTAACCCACGTCAACATCCGACGGTATACAACCAACAACACCAATAACAACACTATATATAAACAAAAATAAACCCCGGCCGATCACCACGGCCACCCATGCATGAACAATATATATACAATTTTTTTTAAATTTCGGCCGATCACCACGGCCTCCCATGCATGAAAAATATATATTCAAATAATTATGTAATTATTTCTAAATTGAACCCTAATTAATTGATTATTTATAAATTGAACCCTAATAGACACGTCTACTCCAGAATCTACCCAAGCTTAATTATTCCTAAATTGAACTCTAATTATGTGATTATTCCTAAGTTGAACCCTAATTATATAATTATTCATAAATTGAACCCTAATTATGTTCATTGTTTCTAATTTGAACCCCACTTATGTAATTATTACTAAATTGGATCCTAATTATGTAATTATTTCTAAATTGGACTCTAATTAATTGATTATTCCTAGTTTGAAACATAATTACGTAATTATTACTAAATTTCCTGACCCAAATCCATTTATTATTCCTAAATTGACCCCTAATTACTTGATTATTCCTAAATTGAAACCTAATTATGTAATTATTACTAAATTGGCCCTAAATAATTGATTATTCTTAAATTGAACCCTAATTATGTAATTATTACTAAATTTTTGGCCCTAATTGTGTAATTATTACTAAATTAATCCCTAATTAATTGATTATTCCTAAATTGAACTCTAATTACGTAATTATTTCTAAATTCAACTCTAATTATGGATTATTCCTAATTATCCTAATTACTAACCATAATTACTAAATTAACCCTAAAGTTATTATATTCATAAAACTAACCCTAAATTAACCCTAATTCTAAAATTAACCATAAAACCTAAATTAAAACCCTAATTGAAAATTAAAACCTAAACCCTAATTAGAAATTAAAACCTATATTGAGACCCTAATTGAAAATTAAACCCTAAATTGAACTATAATTACAAATTAAAAATGGAATTAATACATAAAAATAATATACAAAAATTAAAAAAAAATGAAAAATTTACATTGGCGACGGCTGTAGACGGGCGGGCGGGCGGAGCTGCTGCTGGAGGTCAGCGGCGAGCGGCTGCGGGCGGGCGCAGCGGCGGGGCGGCGAGGCCTTCGGGCGGAGCTGGGGGGCTGAGGCGGCGAGGCTTCGTCGACGCGGCGGCGACGGTGGGGCGCGCTTGCGAGCGGCGACGTCGCGAGCGGGGGGGCGGCGAAGCACGCGGCTGCAGGCGGGCGGAGCTGGGGGCTGGGGGCGGCGATGCTTCGTCGAGCGGCGGACGTCGGTGAGCGGCTGGGGCGGCGGCAGCACGTGGTTGCAGGCGGGCGGAGGCTGGGGGCTGGGGGCGGCGATGCTTCGGCGAGCGGCGGACAGGAGCGGCCGGTTCGGGGCGGCGGTTCTCTCCTCTTTCTCTTCTTCTTTCTCTTCTTCTTTCTCTTCTCTTCTCTTCTTCTTTTCTTTTCTGCGCAGAAGAAACAGCGGGCGGCCAGCCCGCTTTTTAATTAGGTTAAACTTTCCGAGGGATTTGGATCCCTCGGAAAACCGAGGGACATGATTCCCTCGGAATTCCGAGGGAATTTTCATTCCCTCGGTTTTTTAAAAAAAAAATCAAATAAATAGAAAAAAATAGAAAAAACTAGAAAAAAAATAGGGTTTATTTCCGGGTCGCCGAGGCGCACCCCTCCCCGCCCCGGTCGTAATTTCTCGAGTTTTGTTTCTATTTTTTACTATTTTTTTCGGTTTTTTCCATTATTCATATAAAATCGAAAAAAAATAGAAAACGCGCACTAAACGATCGACGTCCGACCCCCGTGGTTCCACAACGACGAGACGCACACCTCCTCCAAATATCAAAAATCACGACGCTACGCTCGCTTCGCGTTTCCAACCGAAGGAGTTCATCGATCAATCGTATCTTGTTGTTGGTCGAATCCCACGACACGTGAGGGCACGCACATGCTCGTTGGTATTTTAAATCGAATTTGGGGTCAAAACCACCCCACGTGCCTAAGATGATAGGATCGGTTTCGTTTTTACGATTTTTCTATTTTTTTCTATTTTTTGAATTTTTTTTATTTTTGACATTTCCGAGGGAATCAAAATCCCTCGAATTCAGGGATTTTGAATTCCCTCGGAAATGTCAAAAAATAAAAAAAAAAATAAAATAAATAAAATAGAAAAACTAGAAAAAAATAGGGTTTATTTCCGGGTCGCCGAGGCGCACCCCTCCCCGCCCCGGTCGTAATTTCTCGAGTTTTGTTTCTATTTTTTACTATTTTTTCTATTTTTTCGATTTTTTCCAGTATTGCATATAAAATCGAAAAAAAAAGAAAACGCGCACTAAACGATCGACGTCCGACCCCCGTGGTTCCCACAACGACGAGACGCACACCTCCTCCAAATATCAAAAATCACGACGCTACGTCGCTTCCACGTTTCCAACCGATAGGGAGTTCATCGATCAATCGTATCTTGTTGTTAGTCGAACCCCACGACACGTGAGGGACGCACATGCTCGTTGTATTTTAAGATCGAATTTGGGGTCAAAACAAACCCCACGTGCCTAAGATGATAGGATCGGTTTTCGTTTTTACGATTTTAAATAGTAAAAAATAGAAACCAAACTCTAGAAATTACGACCGGGGCGGGGAGTAGGTGCGCCTCGGCGACCCGGAAATAAACCCTATTTTTTTCTAGTTTTTTTCTATTTTTTCTATTTATTTGATTTTTTTTTATTTTTTGACATTTTCGAGAGAATTCAAAATCCCTCGGAATTCCGAGGGATTTTGAATTCCCTCGGAAATGTCAAAAATAAAAAAAAATTCAAATAAATAGAAAAAAAATAGAAAATAATAAAAAATAGTAAGAAACCTGAGAAATTACGACCGGGGCGGGGAGGGTGCGCCTCGGGTCCCGGAAATAAAACCTATTTTTTTCCTGATTTTTT
>BMAC01000646.1:329735-355836 GCA_014905375.1 Phtheirospermum japonicum | reverse complement strand
TAGAAAACGCGTCCGGAACGATCGACGCCCGACCCCGTGGTTTCACGACGCCGAGGCGCACCCCTCCCCGCCTCGGTCGTGAAATGGTGGGATTCGTTTCTATTTTTTTCGAATTCTTCTATTTTTTCGAGGGTTTTTCCATTTTTATATTTAAAATCGAAAAAAAAAAGAAAACGCGTGCGGAACGATCGACGCACGACCCCCGCGGTTCCACGACGCCGAGACGCACCCCTCCTCCAATATGGAAAAATCACTACGCTACGCTCCTTCGCGTTTCCAACCGAAGGAGTTCATCGATCGATCGTATCTTGTTGTTGGTCGAATCCCACGACACGTGTGGACACGCACGTGCTCGTTGGTATTCTCCAATCGAATTTGGGGTCAAAACCACCCCACGTGCCTAAGATGATAGAAAAAACCAAAATTGTGTTAAAAATTATCATTAGGATCGGTCGAGTTTTCACATTTTTTCTATTTTTTTTCTAAGATGATAGAAAAACCGAAATAATAGAAAAATATTAAAAAATAGAAACAAAACCTAAAAAATTACGACCGTGGCGGGGAGGGGTGCGACTCGGCGTCCCGAAAATAAATCCTACTTTTTTATTATTATTTTCTATTTTTTACGAATTTAATTATTTTTTTATTTTTTTTTAAATATTAATTAAATTTACGAGGGAATACATCCTTCCGAGGGAAATTGTATTCCCTCAAAAATTTAATTAATATGTAAAAAAAAATAAAAAATAAACCGAGGGATCTATATTTCCCTCGATTTTTCGTTCGGTAATTATAGCGGCATATTTTGGCGCCCGAATTTTCGAGGGATATTTCGAGGGAATTATATTCCCTCGGAAATTATCGAGGGAATTCTCTGTCCCTCGGAAATTTTCGAGGAAAATTGATTCCCTCGGTTTTTCCCTCGTAAAACTGCTGTTTTTTTGTAGTGTATCTTTCTATTCTAAATTATCATCTTCTAGTTATTCTATAATTCTAAATCAGCGAGTTGGTATATAGTGCACTCCAGTGCACAATACAAGTACTCAGTTTTTTATTTGTAATGGTATATGTATATTCTATGCTATGAATATGTTGTTAGCAACACGGAACTTTCCATTGTTGTGGCTGCCAAAATCTGGTCGACGGGAAAGTGTAAGTGAGTGTCGTCGAAGTGGTCATCAAAATTCAGTTGACGAGATTCTTAGACGCGTCCCGTCGAGAATGAATATATGTATGTTTTGTGTGATGGTATATGTATATCATATGCGATGAATATTCAAAACACATATATAATCAACACAAAACATACATATTCATCACACATCTATATTCATCACATGAAACACATATTTATAACATATAATATTCATATTTATCATATATAAATCATAATTTCCAATTCTTCCTATATAAAATCAATACATACAATCATGTCCATCACACATAACATTCATATATATTCCACTGCACAAAACATCCATATTTGAACTAATTGAAACTCAATCAAATGAAACAGAAAAAACAAGCAGATCAGGTAAGGAACAAAAACAGGTAGAAAAGAGCGGTGACCTATTTTATTCCATTTTTTAGCTCAGATCAGCCTTGGCCGACCCTTTATAAAGTGTATTCTCTCCTTTACAAGCTCTCTCTCTCTCTCTCTGTGTGTGTGTAAAAATGCGGTTTGACTCTCTCTTGGAGAAGTCATTTATAATTTTCCTTCGAAACCCTAATAGACACGTATCACCTTTCCGGCTCTCAAATTATTTTGGGAATAAGTTATCGAACCCTATCCACGCTCTTGGGCGCCGCTCTTTTGTACTATATTTTACCTACCCGACTTACGTCATTGTCTAGTCGTGTCCTAACCCATCATTCAGGATTAGGTCAGCTTGGCTGAGTTAGCTTGGCCATATGTATGTTGCCATGGGTGGCACGATGTGGGCGATCCATCTCGGCCGCACATCTTGCGAATAGGGAAGGTTGGATCCACCAAGTGCCTAGCTCGGCCGCAAATCTTGTGCATGGAGAAGGTCAGATTGGCCAGATGCTTGATTCAATGATTGTGGCGGCATCCCATCTTTTGCATAGGGCAGGTCAGCGTGACATGCATCTGCTATGGGCGGTGTGGCACGAATGATTTGGTTTAAGCACACATGTTGTGCGTAGCTCGGCTCGGCTGTATATGGTGAAGATCAACCCTTATGTGCAGGTCGACTTGGTAGTTGGGACCAGACCCAGTCGAAGCTTGTCTCAATGTTCAAGGAAGCGCATCAAGCGATGGGCACCATGCTACAATATTGAGCTCAACACTTAACTTAGATCGTCTCGATTGACTTTGTGCATCTTGGCCGTCTGGTGATACGCACGCAATCTGAAGCCTCACATATTCATTTGAAAACTAGTGTGCACGACTTGGTCGGCTGTGGCACGTCCTGGCTAGCTTAGACACCCAGGTGATGGTGGCGCATATGATCAAACTCGTCTACGCACAACAAATCGCATATTCTGGTCGGCCCTGGCATATCCTAGTTAGTTGGTTTACACGTAACTGAGTGCCTTGTGCATCGTTAGTGTGCTGAACCTAGTCCGCTTGGTCGAGCTAAATCGCACATTCAGGCCTAGCCTGTGTATATCAGGTTGACTGTGTTCTTAGCCGATATCAGCTAAGTGGTTGGTTGTGGGCCGGGCTGGCCAAAAGTTAGGTTAGCTGGAAGTGCGAGTTAGGTTGGTCGTGGTTTGGGTGATCTAGTTTGGCCACACATTTTGTGCATAAGGCGGGTCAGCTTGATGAGGTGCTTAGCCCGAGGAGCTACTCGACACTGTGTGCTGGTGAGCCTGACTCGGGGTGCAGTGTGGCTCGGCGCTTGTGCACTGCCTGGCCAAGTTGTTTTTCAACACCTTGTGCTAGTGAGCCTAACGCTGCGTGTAGTGGGGCTCGTAAGCTTATGCACTGCTCGGATTAGGAGCTTATCGACACCTTGTGCTGGTGAGCACAACACGGGTGTGGTTTAACTCGACAGCTTGTGCGCTGCTCAGTCAAGTAGCTGCTCACAATATTGTAAAAGTCGGCCTTAGCTAGTGCCCAAATTGTCCAAAAATCACCTAAGATGAAAAATCTACCTAGGTGGCAAAAAATCGGGCTAGGCATCCGTCTAGGTGACCTAGGTGGCCAAATATAAAAAAAAAGATTCAAAAAAAAAAACACCGTGTTTCTACGTGGCGCCTAGGCGGCTTAAGCTCCAAACGCTAGTCTGGTGCCAACCTAATGCTTAGTGATTTCTACAACCTTGGGTGCTTGGCACCTCGGTGAACCTGATGCTGTAGGCAGTGGAGCTCGGCAGATTGTGCGCTTCTCGGCCGAAGAGCTTCTTAACACCTTGTGCGGGTGAGCGTGGTGCGGCTCGGAAGCTTGTGCGCTACTCGGCCTAGAATCTGCTCGACACCTTTGTGCTAGTGAGCCTGACACGGGGTGCAGTGCGACTCGAAAGCTTATGCGCTACTCATCCGAGGAGCTGCTCAGCACCTAGTGCTAGTGAGCCTAACGCGAGGTGCGCTACTGCTCAAAAACTTATACACTGCTTGGTCGAGGTGATGCTTGACACAGTGGGCAATGGGGCTCGACAGGTTGTGTGCAGCTCAGCTGAGGAGCTCCTCGACATATTTTTCTAGTGAGCTTGACGCGGGGTGCGATGCAGCTCGATAGCTTGTGAACTGCTCGGTCTAGAAGCTCAACACCTTGTGCTAGTGAGCCTGATGCGGGTTGCGATGCGGCTCGACAGCTTGTGCGCTACTTAGACGAGGAGCTTTTCAACACCTTGTGATAGTGAGCCTGACACGGGGTGCGGTGTGGCTCGACAACTTGTGCACACCTCGGCATAGGAGTTGAGCCAGATGGATTGCTTGCGTTGCTTGATAACAAATGATCGGCTTGGCCTAGCAACTGATCTACACCTAGGTCTCACCTTGTTGCAGCTCAATTATTCATGCTAGTTGGCACTAGCTTGGCTCTATGTGGATCCAATTTTGGCCACGTGTTTTCTAGTTGTCCAATTGTTGTTCAAGGTTAGATCGACTATCAACAACTCATATACCATCATACAAAACATACATATTCATAATAATAATAAATTAATAGAATACAATCATATTTATCATACATAACATTCATATCATTCGCATAAAACATTCATTGTATCATCACACAGAATATTAAAGTGGAAATCGGGTGTATAGTAATTTGCCTAAATTTGTCATATAAGTCTTTTTTTAAAACCTAATCTTTTATATACCACTTTTACCCGTAAAATAAGTTTAATATTAGATTCCCCACAAAAATTAGAATTATTTAAGCCATTTACAAGATGCAATTCTTTATCATTCTTGGACCTCACTTAGAATGTTTGGGCCATAATAAACAACTACGTAATATTAAAAAAAAATAGTGTCAATACCGGTTTAGTCAATCCAAATTCACATACATACTTTTTAGAGGTCTTGATTTCATTTTTATATCTATTGATTAATAAAAAAATTAAAATACGTGATCTAATTGGTATAAATACTTTCTAATTTGTATTTATCCGTAATTTTTCCATAATAATTCAACGAAATGCAAAAGTAACAATTTTTGGGAATTTATATAAACTTTGGGTTTTACTTTTTAGGAATCAGTTGGGAATCGGGATACTTGCTACCTGCCCGCCGCTGTTTAGAGAGAGAAAGAAGCGACTCCAGTGAGAGATGCCGGCGCCTGACCGCCGACGCGACGGTGTCGACGAGGACGCCACCCCTCTGTTCGACGATGAAGGTATGGAGATGGCTGAAGAAGACGATATCGATCACTCTGAAATTCCTCTCCGCCTTCGCCCGCTCATCTCTGCCGCAGAGTCCGGTGACCTAAACGCTCTCCGTCTAGCCCTAGGTAACTGCTACTGTTAATACGATTAGCCGCTCTCCGAGATTTTTACGTGCCTTTATTTTTTAGTCGGATTTTCCTGCAATGAGTCTAACGATCTTCGGAAGAGATCAAGTGATTTAGGATACGGAAATGAATATATGTGTGTTTGGTATATTGTGGACGATTTCTGTGCTAATATGCATCTGATTTTGCTCGAGTAGCTCTTTTACCGTTGATTTCTACTCTCAGTTGAGGAATCGTGAACGTTAACTGAGAATCACGTTGAATATCACGATGCCCTTGTAAAACAGATTTTTCTCTTTAAAAAGGCTACTGTTAAATTGACTTGATTTAACACTGAATATAATACTATATACTTAGTCTTTTATGCTTGTATAATCTGTATGTGTATTCGATGATATGTCTGCTTTGAATATACCAGTAACTTCTGTGAAGAACTCTGGACTTTTCTTTTGTGATGGTGACTTTTTTTTTTTCCCTAGATCGTGTGTGTAAATTGTTGCAGGTGGACACTCTATTGCCTGTTAGTTTATTTGACATATATCTGTTAACTATATTTGTTGATGAATCTTTTACATCTTGTAAGTTCTAAACAAATCATTTACAGTGCTACTGAATTTTAAGAACACTACAAATTAGTTTGTAAATGCTACTTAATTGTTATTAGCACACCCAGATCTGATCAGATTAACTCTAGTCATTGATTATCCGTGGTTTTATTTTCCAACACATGCTAAAATCATATAGCTGTTTTGGTATGTTCTAATACACCATTATGTTTCAAGCTATATATGACTGTTGCTGCTTTCTGTGGTTAATTGATTTGTTTTGTGAATTTTACTTCTACATGTGCTTGGATGCCTATCTGCTGTAGAGTTTTGAAAATAAAAACCTAATGTTATTCTGAGTGTTAATCCTTATTGAGAATTTGTGGGAAAATGCAGAAAACTTTGACGGCAACATTGATGAGCCAATGGAAGATGGTGACACTCTTCTTCATCTTGCATGTCTTTATGGCCATCTGACTTGTGTCCAGGTCAAATTGATCCATTGTTGTTTATAATCATAAATATATTCATTACTGTATATTTTATTTACAATTCAGATATGTATAATTATTTTTTTGCAGTTTTTGTTGGAAAGGGGTGCTAACTTGGAGGCAAAGGATGAAGATGGAGGAACTCCTCTGCACGATGCCTGTGCTGGAGGTTGTTCTAATTCTAAAATCTATATAATTTCATAATTTTCAAACCCGTACATTTCATAAACCCCTTTGGAAATGTTGAAATTGAATATCAGGAAACCAAACGGGCCCTTACTCTTTGATTTTGTATTTCCTGAAAACCACTCTGCAGGTTACACAGAGATAGCCCAATTTCTTATTAACCGTGCTAATGACCCTGAACGCGTGAAGCGTATGCTAGAAACTGTTGATGTAGAAGGAGACACGGTGAGTCTATCGAGTCCTGGATGATTTTATATTATCTAGTGTCTCTAGCTATTGAAGAAAGATTAAATTAACTTATGTAATCTGAGAAAACCCTTTTTATGAATATCTCTCTTAGCCTCTTCACCATGCTGCTAGAGGCGAATATAGCGATACCATAAAATTGTTGCTTGCTCGTGGGGCTTCACCGACTAAGACAAACATTTACGGGAAGGTATTTGAGTGTGAATATCATCCGGTTATGCTGTTTTAACTTTTAGTTAGTTAATAATTGAGTAATCTTTGCAGAGTCCAACTGAACTTGCTGATGCTGGAACTGAAGCTAAGAAGATTTTAGAAGAGGCTGTGACTGCTGTATAGAGAAATTATATAGTCCGTCGTATGCGAGTTCGGACTTTGGGCATGGGACGTTACTCAAAATCTCTGCTGGCTGTTCTTTATAGGGAGGTAAAGCTTTTACAAAAGAAACATTGTTTACGGCTTTTGAGCTTCGACTAAAAGGCAAATATATGTACGTGTTATATTGGGTTAGTATAGATGGTTGGGATATTAATGTCTGAGGAACTCCTAAATGGTAGCCTTGTTCTCTACTCTATTAGAATTCGACATACTTCTTTTGCTAATATGTTTGCTTCACATTCATGTTCCCCTCGGGCTGTCAAACGCACACCATTCTTTAGTTATAAGTTTGAAAGTTTGTTTCTAAGATTTAATGAAGCATGTTTTAATCTTAAAAAAATAAATTGAGAATTTCTTTAACAAAAATCAAATATTGAAAATATGATACGATAATTGACTGAATCCAAGACAATTGAATTAAATTCAAGATGTGAAAAAGCATTAGTGGATTTACTATCTGTGGAAACATTTTATGTGATGCATGAATGTGTTTTCATACCAATTTGTTATCTGAATTTGTGTTATGGTATGGATTCATAAATAAAAGTATGTTTTGGTCTTAGTTTTTGAACTTATTTTTTCACTTAATTTGTGTAATTGTAGTAAAAAATTGTTTGTGTTTTTCAAAATCCAATGTTTTTCCATGGTCTAGTAAGGTTCGAGTAGGGGAATTAAAATGCAAGCGGGAAGCAGGGCTTATTTATTGAAAAAGGGGGAATGAGGGCTTACTGGCATTTTTTGAATCTTTTTATGTATGCGATTGAGAAAATCGTAGCTGTTGGTTGATCCAGCAACTTGCTAATTATCCATTTCTGTTCCCCTAAAAGCAATAAACAAATTCCACGAATCCCTTTGATGGAAGTCTGGAAAGTGAAATTACTCGATTTCACTCCAAATCATCCCTAAACAAATATAATCCAATTTTCAAAATATAATCCTTACACGGTGTATTTCGTTGGTATATAAATAGAAGCTTCATGTTTTCTCTAAAACCAAAAGTAAAACAATGGTGGGTTTTCATAATATCTCTCTCTCGTTATCTTTAAATAATAATAATTAATAGTGAACAGCTTATAGGGAAAAAAATGCCATTGGGTCGCAACTTTTGGAATACCATTTGATACTTCTTCTAAAGTAATCCAGCAAACGCCAAAAACTCTGCCTCATTAGCAGAGTACACGAACAATATAAAAGGGTGGGTTAGAAAGGGGGAAAAAAAAAAAAGAGAATGCACATCGGTATCCATGACTTTAAGTAGATTATCGACAAAATATAGAGATCAAGAAACCAAACTGGTCAACAACTTTACACAGAGCTATCAGATCTTTGCTCTGGAATCAGCAGCACGTGTACCTGGAGCAAACTCAAAGCACAACAGCAGCAGACACAAAAACAGAAGAAAACCCAATCATTTACACAGTTTAAGCGTATTTAACTGTCGAGAAGAAAACTCGCCATCAGAAACTAAGTGATGTGTTGTTTGACAAGCAACATGCAGCGGCTCACAAGCAACAACCACCGCTAGGCGGCGTCTGAGTATCTTGCTTCTGTTTTAAGATATTTCTCTTTACAACCGTTGACCCTTCCTCAAGAAGTCGAGGCACCTCCATTATCTGGGGGAAAAAGTGAAGCTTCATTCACCAGTATACATGTAAAAAAAGAAAAATCTCTAGACCCAAGAAACGTGTTTTAACACACCGCGTGAATGTCAAACAGGAGATTCAGACTGGTGAAGTTAGAGCAATTGCATTAAAAACAATTAACACAAAAACGAGCTTTCTAGAATTTGAATGGATTATAACAGAATTTTTCCATGCCATGTAGCTTATTAGTGGATTCTCTAATCAAATTGACTAATGTATTCATCTACCTTCAAAGCAAGCTCTTCAAAACACTGCACCACATTTTCTCGAGTTTTAGCACTACATTCAAGAAACAAACATCCCAGCTCTTCTGCTAGGGCCTTCCCTTCTTCCCTACTCACAACTCGTTCAGATTCCTGAAAGAGCAGAGCCATATCGGAAAAAAAACAATGGAAAATAAAGGGACAAGGAGATGATAACAGAAAATGATTAAAAATTATTACCAGAGTAAAAAGTCCGGTTAAATTTAATATTCAGAGAAATAGCAGAGCAGAATTTGATAATGAAGTAGCACAAAAACTGCCTAGTGCACTGCCAATTAGCAACCAAAAAACGAAAATGCAAGTGTCAAGCAACAGAACATGCTAATTTAAGCTCTATCTGAAAGAGTGATAAAATTACCAGGTTGTCTACAGAGCCAACAAAGTAGAAGTTCTTTATTTTACAAGTCTCCAATTATTAGCAATTTTTTAATATCCTATTATGCTATGTAATGCTGGGTCAGGCTTAAATGGAATTATCAGAGGGAGAAAGAGAGAGCAACGCTTACCCTATCAACTTTGTTTCCAACAAGTATCTTAACGCAATCGTGATTAGTGGAGTATAATTCCAGTTCTTTCGCCCAAACATCAGATAAGTTTGTGAATGTAGCTCTCCTCGTCACATCATAAACTACAAGCCATACAGAAAATAGACCAATGAGCACAGATGTCAATTTACAAATAAAATGCCCATAATATGATAGACTTCTCATGGAGGAAATTAGGAAAGGCTAAATTAAACTGTCATTCTCATCTATTCATATATATTTTCAATTGCCTCATTACAATTTACAAGTGAAAACTACCACAGTCCAAGCTATTCTACTATTGGAAAAGTTCGATAATTAAAAAAAAAAAGAACCCGACTGTTTAGTTTGATGAAATTTAGCAAGATAAGTGATTTACCGAGAATGATCCCCTGGGCGCCTCTATAATAGGAGCTTGTTAATGTCCTGAACCTCTCTTGTCCAGCTGCAAAAGACATCAGAAACTCCCTGTTACAAAGAAGAAAAGATAACACATGCTATGTGATCTTAGGAGGAGTTAGTAACAGTGGACTTGTATTTCCTCATTTTCCTATTCAAAAGATAAAACCAAAGTAATGGGAATCATGCCTGTATCCCAAATCGTAAGTTTCAGTCTTTTCCCTCCGACTGTGAGCATTTTAATCTTAAAGTCAACACCTAGGAATCGAATAACAAGGAGTCAGTAAAATACAAAAGAATGTATGGATTGACAAGTATTTCATAGATTTCACCCTTAACCATGAAAAAAAAAACATAGGCGAAAGAAAATAATAATAATATTTTAACTATGAAGTTGTATGTAGTGTTAATTGAAGCATTCAATTTAAGTTAAATGGCCTCAAAGCAAGAGCTGAACATACATAACAGTCTTTATATAATTGCTTAGAAATTGGCTTTATAAAACTCAAATGTTTACATACTAATGCCACACTTAAAAAATTGTAAATTAAATAATTTAACTAGCAATTTTCATTTAATTTTGCCCCAAAGTTGACACGAAACTCTGTACAAAGCTCATACAAACAGTAATAAATAGAATAGGAGATTAAGCCCATAAAAAAACAGTAACAAAATGTCTTGAGTTTGAACCAACACGATTGCCTATTCAAAGATATAATCCCAATCGATCAAAATAGCACCAACAAATCAACTAATGAAAAAGAAAGACAGATGTTACAGCAGCAAGCAACTATATCACAATTTAAATTCAAATCAACTATTGAAAACGTTTTTTCTCCAATAAATCCAACAATAAGTTCTACTTCAAGCTAAAGCTCAAGTTTCCGGTCCAGCAACAAAAACAGAAATAGAAAACGAGAAACAGAGAAGCTTTACCAATGGTAGGGGCAAGATCGTCAACTGCGTTAGAAATGAAAGTGACGAGCAGGCTGCTTTTGCCGACAGCGGAGTCTCCGATGAGTAAGATCTTAAACGACAGATCGTAGTTGCTCTGCCCTTGCCCCGACGTCCCCATCCAAAACTCTATTACTTTCTCTCTCTAAGAGAAAAGGTATATATGCGTGTATCTATCTTCCTCTACTTTGTATACACCCAACAACTGTCTCAGTGATAATGGGCGATTAAATGAGGGAGAGAGAGAGAGAGCTCAAAAGCAAGCAGATGAAAAGGCCGACAGTTGAGGAGCTTTTTTTCTTTTTTTTTGAAATTCCTGTCACGACACAAATTTCCTCACTATATCGCTCTATACATACAAGAGGATTGTATGTATCTGCAGATTCATATATAACAGTGTAGAGAGAGAATTTGAGAGAGAGAGAGAGAACGTTATTCTTTTGTTTTCTGTGTGACTAGGACTCCGTTTTTGCGCGCAACGTGTGTGCTCCTTTTTGGTGTGTTTGACGGTGACCGTGACTCCAGTCAAATGCAATTGCGGTGGAATATTGGTAACCGAACCAGATGAACACGATTTTAGTCGATCTTTTGTTTTGTTTAATACTAAATAATTTGGACTCGACTATTGATTTTTCAATAGTTTTTCTCGAAATCAAACTGGCCAATTTTCTAGTTTCTACCCATTGAAAATCAACATTTATAGTATTAAAATAAATTACGGTGATTTCGATTTTAAGTTATTTAAATTAAAAATGAAGTTACGGTTGAGTTTATTGAAAGTGCTTATAATTTATTCTATCACAATAAACTCTTTTAGGCTGGTCGGTAAGAACTAGGAATAAATTTTTGATAGCTAATAAGCTCATATTCAGAAAAAATTACAAATCATAATATTTTCTAATAAGTTCCTACCTTATTTGGTAAAAAAAAAATTTATCCTTTTATATTGTATAAAATATTTTATTTATAAATTAATATGTTACTTTATATTTTACGAAAATATTTTTATTAGTCATAATTAAAATTTTATTTATTATTATAATTATCTTTTTAATTATTTTTCAAATATTTGTCTTTTTTTCTTTTGAAACAATCTTTTGGTAAGTTTTCATTAATTATTATAATTCTATTTCTTGTATATTTTTATATTTTTTTATTAATAATATTATATTTTTAATCATATCTATATTGATAAATTACATTCAAACAACTAATTCATCAATCACTAATTCAAAATTAGCTATAAATTATTAGTTACCAGCTACCAATTATCAGCTATCGGCTGTTTGAATCAACTCAACCAATCGAACATGTGCAAAATCAATTCACGTTTCAATTTGTAACATTGAATAATGATCAACAATTAATTGAATCATCGACTACGGCTACGAATTGCCATTTAGCTAGGTAATCAGAACCGAATGTGCACATCCATATGAGATGATGGCCTGGACTCCATGTGTATGATATTGGTGGGCCTTTGTTGCAACTGATGGAGTTTGGGTTACATCACGGACCATATTGTCTCCAGCCTGACTTATTATGTTATATTTTGTCTAGTCTCCTCTGGAAAGCTGAAAAGATTACCACTTCTATTTTTCTGAATGTGTGCATGTGAGAGAGAAAATTGTTGATACATCTTAATGATAGCAATTGATTTTAATCATAAAAAAGATACACAAGAGGTACTTTAAGATCTTAAAAGAGATGCCTAAAATATTGAAAAGGGAAAAAGAGGAAAGAGCAATGAAATGAAATGAAAAGTATTAATGATACACAAGTGTAATAATTATATTACACCACGTGTATGTATACTTTATTATATGATGAAAGATAACATTTTTCCTTAATAAAAATATGATATCTAAATAATAAATGGTTTATCAAATATATACACACGGTAGTAATTCATGAAACGAAGTTTATCGGATATTAGAGTTTGTGATATAAAAATAGAATATTATTTGTTTCCTTAGGATGCATATATCCCTTTCATTTAAATTCAAGGAAACACTTCATGATTTTGTGAGAGTGACAGGTAGCCACAATGTCTCCATCACTAACCCTCATTTTGTTTATGGATTTATTTTAGTTTCCATTAAAATGATTTTTAAAAAAAATTCACTTAGAGATTTGAACTTCATACTCAATTCATCTGTGGTGGGAATTTTATTTACCCTCGATATTTTTTTATTTTAGTTAGATTTATTTTTATTTCTCTTTCTAGATTTATTTGATTTTTACTAGTTTGATTTTTCGTATAAAATATGTTAATTAATTTAGTTAAGAATCATTTAGTAGTAGGAAAAGATATTTTTATTGGGGATTAGTGTGCGCATGACATTTATATTTATTTATATTTAGTGGAACTTGTATTTCAACGCATGTTTTTATAGTTGCGTTGGCGTGAATGAATCTACACATTGGGTTACGTGTTGTATGTTGGATAAATGAAAGATTTGGTTATATGACTTTCTTTCCTATAGAGGTGATGATCTAGAGAACAGTCATATACTAATGCGTAGATCTTGACAGTTACTGCCATTGCAATGCCTATTGTCACGTGTGCTTGTAACTCATGGTTATTTTCAAGGACGAAAAAGGAACCCCGTTATGAACATCTCAAACTTGCGAGTGTCCCTAATTGTGAGCAGTTCAAGCATGACGATAGAAACAACTGTGGAGTGTCGTATATATGTACGTTGACAGAATCCATTTTGAACAAATTTCGGTATAACATACGACGACTATAGTGAGGAATTACTGATTGGCAATGGCATACATCATATTTTCTGAGACAATACCTGCACCTTCTAGATCCTCCTAGCACATAGGCTACTATTTGTAAATATAATTTTATATATGTAACTTAAACCAAAGTTATATATTTAGCAAGAAATTAAGTTCCATGTATGATGTTTCTAAACTTTAGTTATGAAAAGACTATACAATCATATGCATGTTCTATAAATATAAAGCGGAAAAATGTACTACTCGATACAAACATAAACACTCATCCCAAGTTATTTATACTATTCGCTCCAATATTGACATCGCCCCAAATTATTTATATTTTTATCCCCAAAAAATAAAATAAAGTGAAAAATGTACAACTCGATACAAACGTAACCTCTCGCCCAAAATTATTTATATAGCTCGCCCAAAATACTTACACCTCTCGCCCCAAGTTATTCCTATTGTTATTCATAAAAAATAATATAAAGTGAAAGAACATATTACTCGGAACAAACATAACCTCTCACCCCAAATTATTCCTATTGTATTCCCAAAAAATAAAATAAAGTGAAAAATTGTACTGCTCGATATAAACATAACCTCTCGCCTCAAATTATTTATATTGCTCACACCAAATACTTATACCTCTCGACCAAAATTATTTAAATTATGTAGTAGTCTTTAATTTAGATTTTAATTTAATTATATGTATTTGTAATGTTTGAATTGTGTGATATTTAAATTTTTAATATTGATCATATTATTTACTGGTGTCTTAAACATTGTACCTATTACATTTTCAACTTTAGTGGTTACAAGACCACACATAAATATATCTACTTTTCCAATTTTAGCTGTAATACTGACCATGTACATTAACTATGACCACTACAATTCACAACAGTGACTTTGATATGTACAGCAACACTGACCATGTACAGTAACTATGACCACAATAGTGAAATTGACCACAACAGTGACAATGACATGTATAACAACACTGACCAAGTACAGTAACTATGAACACAACAGTGACAATGACATGTACAACAATACTGACCTTGTATAGTAACTATGATCACTACAGAGACATTGACCACAACAGTCACAATGACCAGTACAGTGACATTGACCATGTACAATAGCATTGACCACTACAAGAATTTTTAATCTCTCAGAAATAGAGTGTTAAAAAAGGAGAGAGAAACACTACAAAAAAGCTGGCATTACCGACGGCCATATCCATCGGCACTCCATCGGTAATCACTTACCGACGGCTTACCAACTGATCTAGGTCGTCAGCAAAACCTTTGTCGATAATTTAACTTGCCGACGGATTTATCTCCCCGTCGGTAGCTTGCCGATAGCTTTCCAACGGAAGATGCTGTAGGTAAGATGTCGTCGGCATTATATATTATTTTTTGTTTTGATTTATTAATTCCGACAGATATAATATACGTCGGGAATATTTTTATACCGACGGACATGTATCCGTCGATACTTAAAATAAAATAAAATAATATATACTGCTGATGGATTATTAATCCGTCGGTAAGTCTTCCCATTTAATATTACCGACGGCTTTCATGTCTGTCGGTAAATATATTTTTTATTTTTTCACCTAATATTTTTATTAATTGGAATAATAAAACCATTTTCTTTATTGTCCAACTACCTCTTTACAAATATTTAAAAAAAGTCTCATTATAAATAAGAGGGGTGTCCGGTACGGTCTCGGGAGGAGTCAGTCTATCCATATCCACGTCATCCAAATGGTCGATCAAATCATCGGAGGGGGTCGGAACAGCTGGCTGTGACGACGAGGAGTCGATGAGAGAAGGAAGACCAGAACCTGAGGAACTAGATCCTGAACGACCACCTCTAGTAGTAATCTTCCCCTTCCCTGTAAACATCTAAATGACTTAGACTACGTTGTTGAAGTTAATTAACAATTAAAATTAAAATATTATTTTATTTTTTAAATGTTAATTAATTATATAATATTATAACCTTAACCGACACAAATTACAAATTAATCATCGTCGTTTGTCTCTTCTTCGCTTATAAACTCATTTTTCGTGTCATCGACAAGTTCGGCATCGGCATCATCGACGACAAGTTCGGCATCGACATCATCGACAAGTTTATAGATGTCATTATTAAGTGGATCATTAAGTTGGAAATCGATTGCACCATGCGTTTCAGCAACATCCTCTTGATCGATTGTTCAGGCATTCGCTCTTCTATGAGATCTATTGTTGACAGTGCAAAAAAGATCTTGTGTTGTAATAAAAGTGATGACAAAAGACCAACCTCTTGAATTAGGTGATTGTGAATCTTTTCCGCAGAAACTGGTTTTCTCCCAGGTCCAAAAATAATGGGTGTTAAAAGCAATTGCTAAGATAATTTCTTTTCAAATCTGCAAAAAGATGAAGAAAATTTGCATTAAAAAGATCCAATCTTTAAATTTCACCTCCTTGAGCGATTTTGACTTAGTCATTAACTTGGGTTAAGGGGTTTATTTTCATTGACTTCACCTAAGTAATATTGGTTATAATGTCATCAGTCATGAAAAGCAACACTGATCAAGCCACTGAAATCATTAAGTGTTTTTAATTTTTTTAGGTCATATATTTTAGGCATCAATTAAAACATTCATACTATGTGAAGATGTCATATTGTTGTGTGTTATGTTACTTGTGCTTACTTCTCTCTTTGAATTCTTTTAATCTTGTTGAGGGTTTGGTGGATCAGTTGTTTCAGTGGTGTTATAATCATTGAGCTGGACAGGTAATACAAGGATTGACGTGGCAGGCAAAATCTCACCATGTACGTAATTTTACAACTATGGTGATGGTTCAAAATTCAAACTCTAATTCAGTTTTATGCAATTGTAGGGACGTGTGATTTGGTTTAGATTCTTGGTTGATTGAGTGGAGATTATGTGTCATAAATTAAGGGGGAGTGGGTTTTTTGGATGGAAAGAAAATCTTTTATGGGTTAAAATATGATAATAGGTAAATTAGGGTTTTTACCTTACTTTTCTCTCTCCTAGGACAACGGTCATTTTTTTTTTGTTTAAAGAGTCCGATTTGTTACCGTTTTTATCCCACTTCTCTTTAATTCTTCTGCAATTACAACTCTCTAACTCTCCACTTCTTCACCGTCTTTCTAGAATTGCCTCTGTTTTTGTTTTCTTTTTGAAACTTGCAACAGGATGTCTTCTCCGAGCAGAATTCCCGAGCTCCCTGCCGGCTTGCAAAACTCGTCTGACGAACAGGTTCCAATGATTTTCCCAAGAGTTAGCAGTCTGGACATCCGCGAAGAGCTTGGTGACACTTTACCACCGATCCCATCACTGGTTGCAACCACTAGTGGAAAAAAGTCAATTAGAGGCGGTTCAAAATAGCCTTTGGAGCTGCCTCTTAAGCTACCGATGCTTACAGTAAAAAAAGTCGGGCAACGGTTCAAACCGCTGCTTAAAAGAGATGCCGGGTGGCGGTTCTTAGTTAGAAGCGCCACCAAAAATATTGAAAATCGGTTGAAACCGACGCAAAAAAAATAGAACTGGGTGGCGGTTCTCATCTAGGAACGCCGCTTAAAATAGAAATCGGGTGGTGGTTCTTATCTCAGTACCGCCGCTTAAAACCAAAGCCGGGTGACGCTTCTTTCCTACGAAGCATCACCAATAATAGGAGGACCGGGCGGCGCTTTCTAGTTTCGAAGCTTCACTTAAAGTCCAAAACTTTGGCAGCGGTTCTTGTTAGAACCGCCACTTTTTTTTTCTGCTTTCTGCACCTAAATTGCACAAAATCTGAAATTCCCGAAATTTATTATAATTCCTACAAATCATTTTTTCATAGCAAATACACAAACTAAACAAATCAAAATATTCATAACAAACATAAATTATCCAAACAAACGACAAATATCATAAATATCGAACAAAAATCATTCAAATAAACAACAAATATATCATCTCACACCATAACAATTCATTCTCATCAGTATACTCAACAAATGCTTACAATTAAAAATTTAGAAGAACGTCAATAAAATATCTTGCAAACACATTTCGAATATCATCGAACTCCAACGGTGAGTAAGGATCTTGATTCGGTATCCAATCCTTAAATTAAAAATATGAAACAAAATATTAGATTTATTAATACTAACGAATTATGATTTAAAACTTCTCAATATATAAACATTAAAGATAATAATACATAAATCAACTTACCATTCCAATGTTTCCACTATTGAGAAAATTGTTGATAATGTCGTACATGTACCTCATCACATAATAACCACACTCGGTAGGTCCCGGTTGCTTACGACACTTGAAAAAAAAGGTAATAATAAAGATTAGTTATATTAATACATACAACATCTAAAATTAATAAAAAAATATATATACATGTATTACCTTCACCCTAGAAAATGTTATGCCGTTATCATTCCTCTTTATTGATGATGCAATCCTAAAAACCCTACATTTCAAATTATGATATTTGAGTCTTTTCAACAAACACACGTAAAAAGAATTAAATAACAAAGAAAACTCATCAACTAAAAAAAGAATTAATTTAACTTACAAAGTCAATTCTTTCAATATTTCGGGGTCCCGTGTGAAAGTTGGATCGAACAAGTAACCTTCTCGTACCTCTGGGTATATAACAATCAATATCCAATGATGCCTGCAATTAACAAGATAAAGAAATTATATACGGTAAATATTATAAAATGACAAACATCACTAATGAATTAGTCGTACGAGCTGTTGTACGACAGAAAAATTAATTTTTTATTGAAGATTTCCCCCATAGCTCGTGCCAAATATTCTCTTGTAGCATGTCTGTTATTTTTGTAGTATGCTGCAGAATAAATTTCCGAACACAAGAATTCAATATCATTAACTGCAATTTCTTCCATTCTACTTGATATATACCTATAAACAAGAAAAGAAAAAAAAATATTTGCAATCAATATAATATTTTTTTTCTCAAATGAATAAGATAAGTTATATAATGTTATGAATCAAATATAGCCCATATGGTAAATTACTTACAACAAAAAACCTTGTATAACGGAAATATTGAGCGAATCACCATTGCAAAACTGACCCAAATCTGCTCGAGTAATAATGGTAGCAAAGCCATCATTCGTGTAATTGAACAATTCTTTTGGTAGAGGGATGGAGAACTCACAACGATTTGGCTGAAATAACTCCAAAATCTCATGTAACTCAAGCACATCACCATGAAGCTCCTCTAAGATATCCGTGCTGACCAAAGGAAATTTACGAAGACTATGTTCCTCTCGTGGAGACTTTCCAAAAGACTTTTACTTACCCTTATCCATAATTTTTTTGTTATGATGAAATGATACTGGTTCCTATTTTGAAATTATTGTGCAAAAAAGAAATAAACAACATTATTTATCTACCGTGTTTTTATCTATGTAAATCTCAATAATTGTGTTTTCATCGATTAGAGACATTATTTCTGAATGAAAGAAACAATAAATTACCTCGCCTTCAGCAAATACTAATTCTCTAGGCCATTGGACAAATGTGCCCACTACTTGTGACAATACGAACAAATCGCCACTATCAACACTGAAATTGCTGCTTTTCAAAACCATCCACGACCATTGTGATATTCACCTTTACATGATTAGCAAGCATCGGAATACTATGTAGCATTTGACCAGGGCCGGTGTTGTACACTTCGCAAGGGCGACGATAGCCACCATATTATCTCCATTTGTAGAAGTTATCCTCAAACCCAGACGACATTTAGCACCATCCTATAAAATAATATTATTAAATTTAATACACTTATATTGGGAAATAATCTATTTTTTTACATTTAATCAATCATCAATAATAATAAAATTAAAAATTAAATCGTGCCATGAACAAGTTAATCGTGCAGCAATGAACAAAGTCAAAAATGCTAATTTTATGAAAATAGAAGATTATTTGGTAACTTATAGGTTAGACTTACAACAAAATTAAACGTTGGTTCAGGAATGTGGGAATATCCACTCTCTCGATATCCATGGGAAACGACCAGTGATGATGCATCAGCTAGCTTATTGGGGCCATGAATTCCAACTCGGGCTAAAGCTTCATTCAACTGCCTAGTCATTTCATCCTTCAATGATTCAACTTTTGACTCATATTTCTTTTCAAGATCACATTTGAATCTATCCAATTGCTCTTCACTTAAGACCGCTCCTCGACTTGCTTGTCTTTTCTTCTTCCCAAAAAAGTGGGTGAATCCATGCTCTCCACCGAAACCTCTAGCACGCCCAGGGTGGTCCGCCTTACCAATGATAGCACTCAATACATCATTGGTCCCTTCAGGAACCAACTTCCCCATAGAAACATCATCATTAACTTCATCCTAGTCAAAGAACAAATAAAAAAAAATATCAATAGTTGTACATATCGTCACAAAAAAAAGAACACACATATAATATTTATTTATTCATTTATGATAGGGCAGGATTAGAAAGACCTGGATTGAGGTAGACTGGGGGTTAATAATATAAGAAAGGGTGGCTCGCACATGAGAAACCTGATTAGACTTTTCTCTTGGGTAAGAGCTGGATGATCTGATGATGTATCCAGAGCAGGAGTATTCCCTTGACCGGAGTTCTTGGTGGTACTGCCGGAAGAACAGGCTTATAACAGATCTGACTCCTTGTTCGGAGAGAGACAATTGGGACCACTTGTCAGAATTTATTGCGTAACAGACCATGATTCGCGGTCAGTGCCTCCGAGATCCCGGAAAGGAGATCCCGCCAAGAAAGACAATAAACCGCCTAGTGCTAAAAAACGAGTAAAAGAATAGCTAGGCAGACCCGGAAACCCTGGGAACAAGGGAAGAGCTGAATTAAACAGGTCTGGTCACCTGCCTACATAGAAGAGACAAGGGGGACCACTTGTCAGAATTTGTTGCGTAACGGCCCTTGATTCGTGACATGTGTTCCTGAGATCCCGGCTGGGGTCCCCATCAGGAGAAACTATAAGTATCTCAGCCCCAAGGCTGAGAGGGTTAAGTCATTCTCTTGAGCATTCCTGCTTTCTTTCTGAAAAACACCTCAAACGCTTACTGACTTAAGCATCGGAGAGGTTTCCACCTAAAAATCACCGGTGGTCCTTTCTAACTTGTGTTTGTGGTGCAGATCAGGAGGGTGTTCAAGGTTCCAGGCATTCTCAACGTTGGTCATTTTTTGGGTTGAAACAATTGGCGCCATCTGTGGGAAGAATCTAGGCTAAGACGTGAGCTCCTTTTCCATGGCTTCCGACGGGTTACGCAGGAATTTGGTTGGAGAGCTTGGCGGAACTCCCAAATCCGCCATGCCCTGGGGCAGGCCGCTGTCGGCAGAAACGTCAACGGCGAGACCTGAAAGAGCAGAACCATCAACCGAGGCGGGGTCTGGTGCTGTTCCGCCTCCCTCTAGTGAAGCAACACCTACTGTTGGAGGATTATTTACTGATGCCCTTCTCCGGCAGCTGTCCGACCTCATCGGTAAAGCAGTAGAAACAGCCGTGGAGAAGAAATTTGCTGAAATGTCAACACCACCACCCGGCGATCGACCAGACCGGACGGTCCCAGTGACGGAAACTGAGCCACGGCGTCACCAGCGGGTAGAGCGGACTCCCCCTCAGGATAGAGATGAGCATTTCTCTACTTCCGATAGCGAAACCTCAAGTCAGATCAACCCGGGTCTGGCCGAGCAGATGCAAAGCTTGCAGAAAGAGGTAAGGGAGTTTAAGAGAAAAATGGCGAGCAGTGGGACGGTGCAGATCAGGCGAGGCACTCCGTTCACGGAGGAAGTCATGCGGGATGACGTGCCGGCCTCATACCGATCTCTGGGTTTTGAATACAATGGGACCACAGACCCGTGGGACCACCTGAGTAGATTTGAGATCGCAGCTACCCTGCATAAATTTTCAGATGCGGTTATGTGTCGGGTCTTCCCAATGACCTTTACCAAATTGGCACAGCTTTGGTTTAGCCAGTTGCCGCCCCGTTCTATCAGCAACTTTGACGAGTTTAGCTCTGCCTTCCTGCACCAGTTTACAAGTTGCAGGAAGTATCAAAAGATGCCGTTGGAACTGTTCAGCCTAAAGCAGAAAGAGAATGAGAGTTTGCGTGCTTATATTAATAGGTTTACGACAGCAAAGCTGGAAGTACCCTCTGCGTCCGAAGAACTGTTGGTGAATGCTCTGGCGCAGGGTCTGAGGAGAGGCGAATTTTTTCAATCGCTGGTTGTCAAACCAGCCCTGAAGTTTGGAGAACTATTGGAACGAGCTGAGAAGTATATTCACCTTGAGGAGGCCTTGAAAATCAAGGATGAGGGAGAAAAGAAGAGGGAGAGATATGATCGTGATGATAGGACTGCTGCAAAGAAGCCGAGGCCAGATCTGTCTGGAGGGAAACCTCGTTTTGACAGGTACACCCCTTTGGCAACTCCACAGGGTGAGATTCTGCAGGCCATAGAGAAGCATCCAGACCTGAAATGGCCTAAGACCTACTCACAGAGACCCAGGAAGGAAAGGTCTGATCGCTTCTGCCGCTTTCACAATGAGTATGGGCATGATACTGATCAGTGTACTCATTTGAAAGATGAGTTGGAAAGATTGGTCCAGGCTGGGCACCTGAAAGAGTACGTCCGTATGAGAAGAGAAGAGGCCAGATMTGGCAACAAGGGCTAYGRSAGGTCTAACCAGGGYAAAARAGACCAGGACARAAGCCGCTCYGATGGGAGACGAGCTGATCAAGCCCAGGTCATTCATGGGGAAATCCAGATGATCACCGGAGGAGAGCTGGAGGAGCATTCCAAGAGGACGCAGCACAGTTATGTCAGAGCCGCGAAAGACTTAGTTCGGAAATCACGTGATGTGGGACAAATGACCTCTACCCCTAACATCTGTTTCGGGTCAGAAGATGGTGATGGCATTTTGGCCCCGCACATGGATGCTCTGGTTATAACGGCAACTATCGCCAATTATAATGTGCGAAGGATCTTTGTGGATACCGGAAGTTCTGCTGACATCTTGTTTTATGACTGTTTCCGACAATTGAAATTGGATGTGGAGCTGGAAGAGGTGACTACCTCCCTAGTCGGCTTTGCAGGGGGAGCTCTGAAACGAATGGGAGCGATCAGGCTCCTCGTCACCCTAGGGGAAGAGCCTTATAGGGTGACAAGGATGGTTCGTTTCTTGGTTGTAGATGCGCCATCTTCCTACAATGTTATGCTTGGCCGACCTTCCTGAGCCAATTTCAAGCTGTAATCTCAAATTTTCATATGAAGATGAAATTCCCTAGTGAAGAAGGAACTGGGGAGGTAAGAGGTGACCAGTATGCGTCACGAAAATCGTATGTTGAGTGTATTAGACGAAATAGTGAGGAAGAGAGGTTGAGTAAAAAATCTCGGACAGAGCAGCCACGGCAAGAGCTAGTGAGAAGGGAGGAAGGTTTGATGCTGGTGGAGATCGTTCCAGGCGATGAAAGTCGAGTCCTCCGTATAGGAACGACTCTCAGCCCAGAAGTCTTGACAGACCTGGTGGCTTTGTTAAGAGAAAGTGCGGATGTGTTCGCTTGGTCTCCCAAGGACTTGGTGGGGATCGACCCTGGCATGATGGAACACCGCCTTAATATTAGTCCAGAGGCAAAGCCGGTGAAGCAGAAGAAAAGGAACTTTGGACCTGAGAAGGAGGCTATATATGAAGCTGAGGTGGAGAAATTGCTTAGTGCCAGACACATCTAGGAAATACAATTCCCAGAATGGCTCTCCAATGCCATACTAGTTCCAAAAACTCAGGAAGACTGGAGAATGTGTATTGATTTCCGAGACCTTAACCGAACTTGCCCGAAGGACCACTACCCACTCCCGAGAATTGATCAATTAGTGGAATCAACAGCCGGATGCGAGCTCCTGAGTATGATGGATGCCTCCCAGGGCTACCACCAGATCAGGCTTGCAAAGGATGATTGGAAGAGGGTTAGCTTCATCACCCCTAAGGGAACTTACTGTTATGTAGTCATGCCATTTGGATTGAAAAATGCTGGCGCCACATATTAGAGGTTGGCGGACAAAATATTTAAAAATCAGCTCGGGCGAAATATGGAGGTATATGTAGATGATATGTTGGTCAAGAGTGCCAGAGCAACCTCACATGTGGATGACTTGAGAGAGACATTCAGTACCCTGCGGAAATACAGAATGAAGCTCAACCCTAAAAAGTGTACGTTTGGGGTAAGAGATGGCAAGTTTCTGGGGTACATGGTTACTGAAAGGGGGATCGAGGCTAACCCAGAGAAAGTACGGGCAATTATGGAGATGCAGGCACCCAGGAACGTTAAAGAAATGCAGTGTTTAGCGGGACGCATCAATGCCCTGAGTTGATTTGTCTCATGATCGGCGGAGAAGAGCCTCCATTTCTTCCAAGCTCTGCGTAAAAAAGCTCGTTTTGAGTGGACCAAAGAATGCGAAGAGGCATTTAAAATGTTGAAAGAACACTTGGCCAGCATGACCTTGCTAACAAATCCTTTCCTAGGAGAACCCCTCATCTTGTACCTATCAGTTGGGCAACAGGCAATCAACTCTGTCTTGCTTAGAGAAGAAGGAAAGGTGCAGAAACCAGTCTACTACTGGAGCAAGGTCTTACATGATGCCGAAGTGAGGTATGTAGAAGTAGAGCGGGCAGTATTAGCTCTAGTAGGCACAGCCCGGAAATTGTTCCCATATTTTCTTTCGCATAGTATAATCGTGCGAACGAATTTGCCGTTGAAAGCTGTCATGGATAAGCCAGAGGCATCGGGGAGACTGGTTAGGTGGATAATTGAGTTAAGCGAATTTGATATTAGCTTTGAGTCCAGAACGGCAATTAAAGCCCAGGACTTAGCTGATTTTATGCAAGAAATGACCGGTCCTCCTGGAGAGCTGAAGAAATGGACAATTTTTACGGATGGCTCTGTCTGTAAACAGGGTTGTGGAGTTGGAATTATTTTAATGGATCCAGCAAGCGCGTCCACTGAGTTTGCTATCCGGCTGGGTACAACATTTTCTAATAATGCTGCTGAGTATGAGGCCCTTCTAAGAGGTATCCAGATGGCGAAAGACCTGGGTGCAGAGCAGGTGTGCGCCAGGGTAGATTCTCAGCTCGTTTGCAAGCAGATCAGTGGAGAATTTAAAACGAGAGAAGAAAATATGCAGAGATATTTAGCTAAGTATAGAGAACTCGCCAGATGTATGAAAGGCCTAACGGTCCTTCAAATTCCTAGAGAGGAAAACGGAAGAGCTGATTTCTTGGCAAAGGTGTCCAGCTCGGCTGCAGATTGTCAAGAAAGAGTTATTACTCTTTTACAGGCGGATGGAGAATTTGGAACAGAGCAGGTATGCTTAATTATTGAAGGAGAGGACTGGCGCTCTCCTATAAAGGCATACCTGGAACGTGAGGTCTTGTCGGAGGATAAAAAGGAGGCAGCAAAAGTACGAACTAGGGCTGCTAGATCTTGTTTATTCAAAGGAGAATTATTTAGAAGTGGATTTGGCCAGCCTCTTCTGAGATGCTTGGGCCGGATAGAAGGAGCTCTGGTTCTTAGAGAAATTCATGAGGGATGTTGTGGTAACCACATGGGTGCCAGAGCTCTGCCGAGTAAGATTTGCGGGCGGGGTATTTATGGCCACACCTACGAAAAGAGGCGGAGGATTTCGTACGTACATGTGAGAAATGCCAGAAGAACTCAATGCTAATACACAAGCCTGCGGAGGAGCTCATGACGATGAGCTCCCCTTATCCATTTGCCAAATGGGGGATAGATCTGGTTGGCCCCTTTCCGATGGCCCCTGCCCAGAAGAAATTTTTGATAGTGGCAATTGATTACTTCAGTAAATGGGTGGAAGCAGAGGCCTTGGCTAAAATCACGGAAGAGGCAGTTATGAAGTTCTTATGGAAAAATATCTTGTGCAGGTTTGGCGTCCCCAGAATCCTAGTCTCAGATAATGGTACGCATTTTATGGGTGCCAAAATCTGAGATTGGTGTGTAAAGATGAAAATTGAGCAGCACTTCACTTCTGTTTACCATCCTCAGGCTAATGGCCAAGTAGAGGTCACCAATCGTATACTAGTGCAGGGGATCAAGACCCGATTAGAAAGAGCTGGGGGTAGATGGGTGGATGAGCTGAATTCAATCCTATGGGCATACAGAACTAATCCCAAAGAAAGCACAGGGGAGACGCCTTTCAGCCTAGTTTATGGTATGGATGCAGTGGTGCCTGCCGAGATTAGCATTGAGACCTATCGAGTTCAGAATTTCGTTCAAGAACAGAACGAGCTCTTAATCTAGGATGCTCTGGACTTGATGTAGGAGAAAAGAGAACGAGCTGCTGTCAGAATGGCGCATATCAAAGGAAGAATAAAAGTGACATACGATAAGTCTGTGGTTAAAAGGCAGTTTTAGGTGGGAGACCTGGTTTTGAGAAGGTCCGATTTAGGGAAAGCCAAAGGAAAGTTAGATGCCATGTGGCAAGGACCGCTTCGGGTCACTCGAATTTTGGCTGGAGGAGCGTACATGATGGAAGAGCCGAATGAGATTGAGATCCCTCGTGCTTGGAATATTACTAATTTACGAAAGTTTTATACGTAATTGTAATCGTTAATGTTTATTTGTTTATGAAATAAAAGTTGCAGGTTTATCCTCACCAGAATAATGGCACGTTCACAATTAAGCCAGGATTGGCTAAGGGCGGATGCCCTCGATCTTGCCTGACCTGGTTGTCAGTTTAAGCCAGGATTG
>BMAC01000646.1:316436-329030 GCA_014905375.1 Phtheirospermum japonicum | reverse complement strand
GGATGCCCCGATTTCCTGACCTGATGCCCTGACCTGGAGGTCAAAGATGCCAGGCTTGGCTTATGGCGACAGTCCCTGGAAAAATCTTACTTACCTAAAACAAGTTATGCCAGGTCTGGCCGGAGCATACGCGCACGCGTTAAAATCCCGGACCTAGTTGCCAGGACGGGTACACCAAACGATTGCCAAGGCTGAACAGCCATAAGCAAGACTTAGTTGAAGACAAAAACCTTAAAAGGTATGTCCCACGACCCTGGAAGGGCTGGCACTCGAAAAACACGATTTGCGTCATCTAAACAAGATGAAGTCGATTGAAAATTTTACATTTATTATCATATTTCTGGCAAATAAGAAATTATTTACGACCACCAGAGAAATGTTCTTCCTTTTCACAAGGTCGAGTTCTTGAAGAAGGGGAGAAGACGCCATTGCAAACAGTTGGATGAAAATAAAACATACATGCAATATTTAAAGAAATCAAAGGCACGTGATAGAGAATCAAAAGTACTAGGGTTTCCGGAAATTCAGGAAACCCTAGAAGTTTTAGAGTCGCTATGAGTCGAAAAAAAACATTTTTCATTAAAAGACCTTCTGAAGTACAGAGTTCAAGATACATAATCACAGACAGACCCGCCACACAGGTAACCTACAGATCTGTTTTGAAAATAGAAAAATCTAAAAAAGCCTAAGTGTCCACTTCCATGTCCGCGTTTAGCTCTGCCCTCAGTTGGTCTACAACTCCCTCAGATAATCCTCCCGGAGAGGCCCCGCCTGGTAACTCACCCAGACCTGCAAAGGTTGGGGAGGGAGAAGAAGTAGGCGTGATCACAGCGAGAGTCAGGTCTGGGTGAGGCGCACAGATCTCAGAAGGATGAAGAACAGAATGGACATGTTCGGCAAATTCCACGGGCCCAACTGTATCAAGGCGGTCCAGGGCTGGATCATAGGAGAAGGAGGTCGGCTCGGGTGCAGTTTTCAGGATAATGTTCCGGTCAAAGGCGGCATCTAGATTAGCCTGGGCCCACTTGGCTTGCTCATCCAGAGTAAAGTGATAGTAGGCCACAGCCTCGGGAAAGAGCAGAGCGTACAGAGCTTTGGATCCAAGGAAAGCTTTCTTCGTCTCTTCCCGGGCAGTCTGGACCAAGTTAAGCCCTTTCTCAGAATTCAGAAACTCTGCCTCCCATTCTTTCTTGGCCTTAGCTAAGGCCTCGTCCGCCAGGCTCCTCATCTCCGCTATGGCCTCATCTCTGGCCTCAGATCAGGCTACTTCAAGCATTTTCTTTTGAGCCTTCTTCATCTCATCCATCTCTTCTCTCACCTTCTTTGTCTCCTTGACCTTCTCCTTAGCCAGGGCTCGGAAGCCCAACATTTTCTCATTAAGGGTCTTGACCTCCTTAGCAAGATTGGGCTGGGCCAAAGACCTGGTCGCCCTAATAGCCATAAGGGCTCTCTTGGCTTCAGCCTGGGTGTAAATAGTGAGAGTTAGAAAAAAAATTTAAAAAAAAAAGAGAAAAAAAAAAGAGAGAAGAGTTGGGAACTTACCCGAGCCTCGTCCTGACACCAGGATTCCAGTAGTTCTCGGTCGCTCAGCTGTTTGAGGATGCTCATATCCTCGGGGCGCATTGCCCACTTACGTGGCGGACGGCCACATCGCCCAAGCAATTCAGGACTGGAGTCCTGCGGGGAGGGCCTGAACTGCGGGTCACCAGGACTGCCAGAGCTGCAGCTGGAATCGTGGGAGTTGATGAAATGACCACCCCTCTGCCCCGACCGGAACGAGGTCTCTTAGTCAGGGGAGCGTCATCTTCCTCGAAGTCAGACACGACGTGCCTGGCAGGTCGAGGACGTGGCAGAGACGCGGAAGGAGGAGGATTCTGGACTGGGAGTGCAGGAAGAGGCCCTGTTTCCTGAACTAAAGGCTCTGGAATAACCTCCTTGCCTTTTCTGCTTGCTTCCTCAATCATCTGGCGCATTATGTTCTCTGAAAAATTAAAACAGAAGACTCATGAAATCTGATATGATATGGTAAGACCTGATTTCACTAAACAGGAAGTTCTTTACCTATCTCCTCGGACAAAGGACCTATCTTACAGGTCTCATTAAAAAAATCCAAAACATGGGGGAGGAGAAGCTCATTGGCGTTAACGGGATTGTCATTTAAAATAGAAATGAGCCTCTGGATTCGAGGAGGCCTGCCTGCTGCGGTCAGGAGTGGATAGACAGGCAGTTTTTCTATAGGCTTGGGGTCAAAGCCCCAATCCCCATCGCAGTAAACAAAGAAGAATTTTTCCTCTAGTCCTTGTGGGAGGTGGGAAGCTTATGTATGAATTGGACCTCAGGTCTGGTTGTGAGGTAAAAACAGCCCGGGAAAGCGCTCTTCGCTTGGAAGAGCTGATAAAAGGTAATAGCTGTCGGGTCCTGACCCGCGTATCGCATAGCCAGGTTGTAGCATACCATGATCTTGAAAGAATTGGGGGTAAAATGGAAGATAGGGATTTAGTATATCTGGGCAATCTCCAGCATCAGGGGGTTCACCGGTAAACGTAAACCCGCCTGGAACTGATCAACATAAAAGGGTAACCAGCCTCTGGTGCCTGACAGGCTAAGATACAGGCCGGCAGGCAAAGGAGATCAAAAGGGTCGGCAATTTTGTGCTTATACCTAATTTCCTCTACGGTCTTCTCACTAAGAATATAGACTACCAGCGGATGACTAGGGTCCGCCGGAGGATATTCCAAGCCTGAAAAGTCTGAATGAGCGGGTCCCGCTGCCTGAGAGGTGGAAGGTGGGGAAGTCATCGCCGCCTCAGTGGCGGCCAGCGATAGAGATGAAGAGGCGTCCGCTGTCTCTGGAGCGATGGATTGAAGCGGCAGAGGAGTTTCCGCCGCTCCAGGAGGGTTTGGTACCGATGGAGAAGGGGCCGCCGTCGCCCCTAGGATGGTAGATGGCGAGGAAAGAGAAAAATCTGCTACGGGAGATGAGATTAAAGAAATTGCGAAATTGAAGGGTTGAGGAAAGTACCTGGTCTATGAAGATCGCCGGAAAAGGAGAATTTGAGAATGAGTTTGGGAAATTACTGGAATGTTGGAGGAGGGAGAGAGCTCGAGAATTTGAAAAAGTAAGGAAATGCAAAAGGTGAGAGGAAGAAAAGGAAAGCGGGAATAAAAAGGCAAAAAGGATAAATTTAAAATACGAAAACCAAGGAAAGCGGGATTTGATGGGATCCGCGCATTTAATTCGGGTAGGGGAACAGTACCCAAAGTGATGCGCTGGGTGTACTAGTTGACCTAGGGCAGGTCACACGTCGCTGACCTGTCAGTACTTGGAAAGGCGTGCGAGTAAGGTAACCGTTTGGGAATACGAACCGACACCACTAATGCCAATAATTAGATTTGGTGGTCGAGCGTGTCTTTCGGGATTCGTGTTAGTACGAGAAATCATAAAGGGCGTGGGCCCCCATTTATTATCAAAAGAGCCCAAGCGTTTTACGGCTCTACCTCAATCTTTTCGGGGGGAGGAGTTGATAGGGTAGGATTAGTAAGATCTGGATTGAGGTAGACTGGGGGTTAATAATATAAGAAAGGGTGGCTCGCACATGAGAAACCTGATTAGACTTTTCTCTTGGGTAAGAGCTGGATGATCTGATGGTGTATCCAGAGCAGGAGTATTCCCTTGACCGGAGTTCTTGGTGGTAGCCGGAAGAACAGGCTTATAAAAGATCTGACTCCTTGTTCGGAGAGAGACAATTGGGACCACTTGTCAGAATTTGTTGCGTAACGGCCCATGATTCGCGGTCAGTGCCTCCGAGATCCCGGAAAGGAGATCCCGCCAAGAAAGATAATAAACCGCCTAGTGCTGAAAACCGAGTAAAAGAATAGCTAGGCAGACCCGGAAACCCTGGGAACAAGGGAAGAGCTGAATTAAACAGGTCTGGTCACCTGCCTACATAGAAGAGACAAGGGGGACCACTTGTCAGAATTTGTTGTGTAACGGCCCTTGATTCGTGGCATGTGTTCCCGAGATCCCGGCTGGGGTCCCCATCAGGAGAAACTATAAGTATCTCAGCCCCAAGGCTGAGAGGGGTAAGTCATTCTCTTGAGCATTCCTGCTTTCTTTCTGAGAAACACCTCAAATGCTTACTGACTTAAGCATCGGAGAGGTTTCCACCGGAAAATCACCGGTGGTCCTTTCTAACTTGTGTTTGTGGTGCAGATCAGGAGGGTGTTCAAGGTTCCAGGCATTCTCAACGTTGGTCATTTTTTGGGTTGAAACAATTTATCAATATAATAATAATAATTAATATTATTATTATTATCACTATTATTAATTTTGTGAATTTAATTAAATATTACTTATCAATTTCTTTTTTGCTTCCAAAATCTCTTTATTCGGAAATTGTAGTTCATTGCTGCTACTCAACGCAGTCCTCGCCAAAATCAATAAACATGTCATTGATATTCCGCACTATCCCCCTCAGATGATTGAGTCGCACAAGAATGAACAGATTAATTCTCGGAGCTATATAAGAAATGTCGAACTAAATTTGTTTTCTCCCATTCTGGTATGCTGTTGACA
The DNA here is from genome assembly GCA_014905375.1 of Phtheirospermum japonicum. Classification (NCBI taxonomy): domain Eukaryota; kingdom Viridiplantae; phylum Streptophyta; class Magnoliopsida; order Lamiales; family Orobanchaceae; genus Phtheirospermum; species Phtheirospermum japonicum. Next base: position 324,455 of record BMAC01000646.1, on the reverse strand, counting down.
TATCCCTTGCGCCCCATGTAGTGCGAATACTTATTCATTGATGCACTCTCCGAATTTTTAGTTCTTAATTCCTGAAACACAACCAAATATTACAATAAAGCTAAATAAAATTACAAAAGTCAATTACAAGAAAAAACACAACCAAATATTACAATAAAGCTAAATAAAGTTACTTACCAAAAACTCAGTAGTATTGCTACTTTGAACGAACTTCGACCAATCATCTTTTTTGATTTGCCCCTTATAAACTTCATATGGCGGCCTCTTGTCTTTCCCCAATGCTATAGTCTGAAATATATAATTGGATCGAATTTTACTTCTGAAACCTCTATGCAATTTAGCCATCTTTTGAATTACGGTCCCCTTCTTCGACTCATCGATTACATAATCATGCTACAAATAAAGCACAACATTACAAATCATCAAGTCAACGATAATTACCTAATATCATCAAAACATCACTATGTTGTGTCAAGGTAGAATAGATGCAAATAAGTTATCTTAAGAATCAACAAAACGTAACTTTGTTTATCTCATAAAATAAAATAAATAAATAAATAATCATGAAAATTTTAATTTCGACTATGACCTCGATATATAAGCAGTAGAACGCGAATGCATTATAGCACTAATCCAAACCCAAAATCCATACCATCTCACAAAAATATGTATAGTTGAACTTAAAAGCAATTGTAGTTGAACTTAAAAGCTAATAATAGCAGGTCTACAAGTACAAAGTCATGTACACACAAAATATAGCAAGAACCGCAGGAAAATGAGAAGATCTTATATATAGTCTAATTAAACAAAAATAAACAACAAAACGATTAAATCTTAATTCCCAGAAAATTTATAAGTAAAGCAAAACTAGCATTCTTTTACAGCTAAACAATTGAACTTTAATTGTCTTTTTAATTCCCAGAAAATTAGGCATGGCTGATCAAATATATCAGAACTTGAACACAAGTTTCTCAGGAAGATACAAAACTTCCTCCCTAGCTATAAGAACTGGTTGTATCAAACACTTAGATAAAAAGTTAGGTTGATAAAATATTCGACATTCAGTTCACATGTACAAGTCAAGTAAATAACACTTTAGAAAAATTGAAAGGCAAGTAAGTTTACTGAGCAGTAGGCATATTTGTAGTAATCTTCTTTTTACTGCCACACTTAACTTAAACAACAACATTTGCAGATATATGTATATATCGTACTTAATAGTAACTGAATAATTAAACCAGGCCTCAATTTTTATGTATAACGGAAAGTTATCATACGAAATCTTTCGTATTCTAAAACACTAAACACCTTCACAATCTTTTCACTACTAGCATGAAAATAGACAATCTTAATTACAAAAATAATTCAATTATTTTCAGATTTACAAATACCCTCTCACATTTATTTTTCTATTACAATTCTTTTCTTTATTCTATGATTATTTTCCATTTTAAGACCCCCTTAGAAATCTACTAACTATCCTAACCACACACATCAAATATATGTATCTTTTTATTTTTAAGATAACGCAACTCTATATGAAATTTTTTTGAAAAATACTCATTTACTAACCCGAATCTCAGCCCACATCTGATCCATCAAGTCACTAGATACATCCTCCCACTTCATGTTGATATTAACCCTTGAACGTACCAACATGCCAAGATCGGTCATGAATGATGTCGCGTTATCACCGATCGGCTGATCATTATAACCCCATCGATCCATTATCTTTGGCTGTCCTATCTTGGAACTGGATCCCTTGGCAGGTCCCCTCCCCCTTTTCCTTTTCCGAATGGGCAATGTCCCTGTCTCTGTGTCATATGTATAAGTAGAAGTATGCTGCTTATCTATATCATCCAAGTGATGCTCTTCGCCTTCGCCGCAGGAATCCATACACCTGAAACAATTAACATATCAACATAAATACAAGACCAAGTGTGTTATTGACAAGTACTTTAACAAAAAACAATAACAAACATTTAAAAGCAAAGTCGAGTCAGATAAAAAATAAATAAACACACAATGATATTTTTTTATCATTATTTTATAAGGAGATAAGATATTGTATTCATATTATTATAATTAATTATGATATTACTGAAAAATGACAAACTTACAACTAAGATATGAATAATCCCTCGTCATGTGCCGACACAAATGGGAGATCATCCTCATTATGATCACCTTGCACATCTACATGAGGTACACCTATAGAAAACGAGGGTATCTCATTTTCATCCATTTCAACCTGCCCTTCAATCCCAACTATCTTTCGACTTGCTTGTAAAACAACTGACCATTTGTGGTCGGAAGGATCTTCCACATAAAACACTTGTTCCGCTTGCGATGCAAGTATAAACGGATCATTTGTGTAACCTCCACGACCGAAATCCACTAAAGTGAAGCCCTCTCATCATGTTTAACACCCCGACGAATATCAATCCATTTACAACGGAAAATAGCAAACTTTAATTCTACATAGTCTAGCTCCCATATTTCCTCAATTCGACCATAATATGGCATATGAGTAAGAACAGTGTTATTATCTGATGTGCTAGAATAATCTATCGATGATGCCACTAATGTTACTCCACTATTTTGCATTACGGATTTTTCGTCCTGACGAGAAGTGTAAAATGTATAACCATTGATGCCATATCCTTCATATGAATAAACTGGTGTTTTCGACCCGTAAGCTAACCATTTCAAGTCAGATCCTACATCGTCATACAAGTCAGAGTTTTGTGAGAAAATCAAATCCTTAAACCACGTTGCAAATGTTTCATTATGTTCACGTGCCAACCATACTTCACCTCTCGCGGGATTATGAGATTTCAAAAGATTTTGATGTTGTTGTATATATGGATAGATAATTTGTAAATGTTGCAGTACAAGAAGATGGGATTTACTTTGTAAATGATCTTCTACATTTTGCATCTTCTTTCGTCCAAGTGTACCAACACCTTGCAATCTTCCTTCGTGTTTAGACTTAGGAAGTCCTAAGTGATCAGCATTCTTCAAGTAAGGAGTGCAAAATTCCAACACTTCTTCATCAATTACTTCTCTAATAATGCTTCCTTCAGGACGCCCACGATTTTTCACTTTAGACTTCAAGCTTCCCATATGTCTTTCAAATGGCCACATATATCGTAAAAATACAAGACCACATACTTTGATTTCCCCCTACAAAGTGCACAACAATATGTACCATAATGTCAAAAAATGACGGTGGAAAATACATCTCCAATTGACAGAGCGTAACAACAACTTGACGTTGCAACTCATCAAGTTTCTCCGGATGAATCACTTTGCTGCATATAGCATTAAAAAAAAATCACAGTCTCATTATTGCATACCTCACATGTTTAGGAAGAATCCCTCGGATAGCAACCGGAAGAAGATGTTGCATCAAAATATGGCAGTCATGAGATTTCATACCAACTAATTTCGAATATTTCAACGACACAAAATTCTTGATGTTTGAACAATAGCCTGAAGGGACCTTTATTCTATACAAACAATCACAAAAAACTTTCTTCTCGGATTTCGTCAAAGTAAAGCATGCAGGAGGTAAATAATATCCTCTATCCTGTTTTTGTGGTGCCAACTCCATTCGCATCTTTAAATGCTCGGACATGTCTTTTCGAATGTTGAGACCATCTCTGAACTTTCCAGGAATGTTTAGAAGTGTTCCAATAATAGCATCACAAACATTTTTCTCGATATGCATCACATCTAGACAATGTCTAACAGTTAAATCCTTCCAATAAGGGAGTTCCCAGAAAATAGATTTTTTTTCCACAATCCATTTTTGGTCGGTTTGTACGGTTTTCCAAAAACCGTATTCAAGTCTTTCACTTTCTCGTACACCTAAAAACCACTTAATGGTAAACGTGGAACCCTAAGCTCAGTACGACCATTGAAAGGTTTTTTTAACCTACGATAACGGTGGCTAATGGGAAGAAATTTTCTAAAATCCGGGAAGACATTATTTTTTGCAGTTTGGAAAGTGAAGATCAACTGTATCCTCTTCACATATCGGGCAAGCTTTGGAACCTTTGGTTGGATAACTAGATAGGTTTCCATAAGCGGGGAAATCATTAATGGTGCAATACAACATAGCACGCAACTGAAAGTTTGTTTTGGTGTTCACATCATAAGTAGATACACCTTCGCTAAAAAGCAATTTGAAATCATCGATAAGTGGAGCAAGATAAACATTGACATCGTTGCCTGGCTGCTTTGGACCAGAAATTAGAAGAGAAAGTATAATGTACTTTCGTTTCATCGACAACCACGGTGGCAAGTTATAAATTGTCAATAAAATGGGCCAAGTGCTGTGTTGACTACTTAGAGTGCCGTGTGGATTCATACCATCTGTGCATAAGCCAAGTCTCAAATCTCTATGCTCATTCCCAAATTCTGGGTGTTTCAGATCGATTTGCTTCCACAATGGTCATCGGCCACATATCTCAAGAATCCATCTTTTTTTCGATCTTCGGCGTGCCATAACAAAAGTTTTGAATCTTTTGCATTTGAAAATAACCTTCTGAACCTATGTATTATCGGAAGATACCACAGAATCTTCGCTGGTATTCGATTCTTTCCACTTTAAGTGACACCGGATGCATTCATTTTTCTCTTGTACCGTGAAAGATGGCATCTTGGACATTCATCCAAATCCTCATACACCTTACGATACAAGATACAATCATTCGGGCATGCATGAATTTTCTGAATTTCTATTCCTATAAGGCACAATAGTTTTCTAGCTTCATAGTTCGTTGAAGGAAGTGTGTTCCCAGGAAACATTTCTTGAAGACCTTCCAATAATTCTGTGAAACTCGTATTAGTCCATCCATGCTTCACCTTCATGTGAAATAATTTCAATACGGCAGATAACTTGGAGAATGTTGAATTTGGACACAAGGGAAGCTTAGCCGCAGCCATCAAACTTTCATATGCTTTCGGTTGATAGTTGAAATTTTCTTGAACATCAGTCACCAAATCATTGGTTCGATCATCTTCAAATCTGTCGCTTTCACTGTCATCCGCATGGTTCGAAACATCTTCGTTATGAGCACCAATATTACTAGTGTTCGCAATCTCATTTGCCTTCCTCTTCAAATTTACAGAATATGCTTGTTGAGAAGCATTAGCATCGCCTTCTATAGAAACCTCTCCATGAAGTTTCCAAACATAATAATTATCTTTGAATCCTCGTTCGAACAAATGTTCATAAATTTTGTACACATCCGTTTCCTTACTCATGTTGCGGCAAACTGAACAAAGGCACAAAATCCTATCATCTCCTCGTTGTTTTTTATGCGCAACGGCTTTTGCAATGAATTCCTCCACTCCTGACAAATATGTGGTAGTGTTCCGGAGCCCGTACATCCAACTTCGATCCATCCTTAAACAAGATTTTGAGTCATAGAGGATTGATTTAGGTGGACAAATAAGAAAGGGAGAAATGAAAAGTTGAGCTGTGAAGTGGGCGTTGCTAGATGTAGGTGGACAATATAGTACGAGTTTATTAGGACTGTTTTCTTAAATTAGATGTATTAAAGTTATTTATATTGATTACAATGGTGATATGAATGATTTCTTACTTAATGGTAGTACATTAAGTTGTATTTATCCATTTTTATTAATTGCTTATCCTATTTTTTTATTTATTTTGAATCATAGATGGTAGGAAGAACAGAAAATGATGTGAAAAACTATTAGAACACAACACTGAAAAAGAAACTCATGCCCTCAGAGAGTAACTCTCACACTAAGAGTAATACCAAAATCGCCCCCGGCTACAGTCACTACGACCACCGCAATTAGCGACAACGAGACTACTGTTTTCCAAGCATCAACAAATTCACCAACCTCTTCTGACCCATTCCTAACAGACAACACAACTGGCCAAGTGAATCAAAATTTCTCAAGTGTTTGAGCCCATAAATTCTAGCTTGCCAAGATTCATTTGTGAAGGGTCAAATAATTTTTCAAGTGCAAATAACGAATGGCCATTTTCACAACCCCACCAAGATTTAAGCACTTTTAGGCCATTTGGTTTTGGGATAGATGGGAATTATGGAGCCGATGGGATTTTAATTGATGAATACTCATGTGAAGGCTTTGTAGATTATAGTAATGCAGATTTGTTTAAGATTTTTAGATGAATTATCAAATTTTTTTAAGTGTATTTTGACCTATTTCAGATTTTATAAAAGACTTTTCCAATTTTTTTAAAGTTTGTAATTTAAGTACTTCCTTACATATTAAATAAATTCTGATTTTATAAGACATTTTTCAAAAAATATAAAAAATATCAATTATATATTTCTTTTTCTTTACATTTAAAATAATCTCAGATCTTATAAAATATTATTCCAGATTTTTTTAATTCTATATTTTTCTTACATTTTAAAATAATTTATTCTGTAGAAGGCATCATCTTTATGAGAAATGGGGCGCACAAAGCTATTCTGCGCCGCCGGTGCCCAGATGGGTTGGCAAGAGGTCAACGGAGGATATGAAGGCGCGGATTAAGTTCTAGGCTAGGGCGGTGGCGTCTAACGTGCGCTAGGAGTGCTGATGATGATTAAACAAATTTTCTTTTGGTTAATGAAAATAATAAGTGATGATTATTGATTAGTTCTAATCATGGTTAGGCATAGGATCCCATTGATATTGGTACAGTTGGTGAATTGAGATGCTTGTTATTAAATTGGATTTATTCAATTTAATGGTGCAGCGAGAATTCGTTGTAACGAATTGTATATTATTAATCTACGTGTCGTGTAGATAATTATAGCATTTTGAATTTCTCAAATCCATTTATTGGTGAGTGAGAAATAATGCTTTGAAGTTGAACGGTTGCTTATATGTATTAAAGTGTGTAATAAAGTCTATCCCACATTGGTAGTTATCCAACGTGGAAGGGAGTTTAAAAGTGTTTAACTTCTATTGATTGGACATCAAGTGGGCCCAGTGGGTTGTGTGGACTTTGTGTAAACGAAGCTCACGCGGGCTCCTGGACTTGGGTTCGCTAGTCCGCCTTCGGCGAAGCCGATGGCGGAGCCGAGCGGATCCGAGCCCGAGCCCGGTCCCGGACCTCGGTCCTGGGCTCTGGGCCTGGGACTTGGGACTTGGGACTTGGGTCTTGGGCAATTGGTCCGATTGAGGTGGGCCGTGGGGGTGGTCTGGGTCAGCCCATTTGATTTTTTGATCGAACACGCTCCAGACACACGCCAGCATGCTCCCGGCACACGCCAACACACTCCTGGCACGTTAGTATTAATAAATCTAATATTTTGTTTCATGTTTTTAATTTAAGGATTGGATATCGAATCAAAATCCTTACTCACCGTTGGAGTTCGATGAGATTCGAAATGTGTTTGCAAGATACTTTATTGACGTTCTTCTAAATTCTTAATTGTAAGCATTTGTTGAGTATATTGATGAGATTGAATTGTTATGATGTAAGATGATATATTTTAATGATTTTTGTTCGATATTTAAGACATTTGTTGTTTGTTTGAATAATTTGAGTTTGTTATGAATATTTTGGTTTGTTTGGTTTGTGCATTTGCTATGAAAAAAATGATTTGCAGGAATTATAATTAAATTTCTGGAATTTAAGATTTTGTGAAATTTTAGTGCAGAAAGCAGGGAAAAAAAAACAAAAAAACAAAAGTGGCGGTTCTAAAAAGAACCGCCGCCAAATCTTTGTACTTTAAGTGATGCTTCGAAGTAGGAAGCGCCGCCCGGTCCTCGAATGACCTGGCTTGGGTTATAAGAGGCAGTTCATAATAAGAACCGCCGCTCGGATTTCCGTTGTAAGCGGCGGTTCTACGATACAAACCGCCACCCTGTTCTGTTTTTGGTGTCGGTTTCAACCGATTTTCAATAGTTTTGGTGGCGGTTCGAACTAAGAACCGCCACCCGGAGCCTATTTTAAGCAGCGGTTTTGAACCGTCGCCCGATTTTTTTTACTTTAAGCGTCGGTCGTATTAGAGG
>BMAC01000646.1:266615-306303 GCA_014905375.1 Phtheirospermum japonicum | reverse complement strand
AATTCCAACAGTCACCAATAATATTATAAGCCGCGGTTGCTTTTGAAACCGACAAACAAAAAAAAAAAACAATCGGGCAACGGTCCAAGGGGGAGCGTCACCAAAAACACACCGGGTGGCGGTTCTTTAAGAAACCGCCACTTATAGAGCGCCACAAATACTGGCTTCGGGCGGCTTTTATTTGGAGAAGCGTCACCAATAAGTTCGGCCTCTTTTGGCCGCGCTTCAATAACTACCACCCGGACTCGATTTTTTTTTCATAAGTGACGGTTCTTTGCTAATAAGCGCTACCTTTGCACCTTTTGCAGCGGTTTCTCGTTGAACCGTCACTTATGCACCACCTCTAATCGAATTTTTTCCACTAGTGAACACTGCCTGTTAGTTCGCCGCCGCTCATCTCCCAGGACGTGGTCCCTGTACCAGCACCCGATTATTGATGTTGGCTCCGGTGATTTGTCACGGACTCCAACATCGCCCGCTGATGATCCTATCTCATCCCCACACACTAAGTCAACCTCATTTTCTTCTGGAAGTGCATCAATTACATCGGTTACCTCCAATAACTCTGCAAGCTCTAGTGAAGCTCCTTCTCAAGGCATTGAGATTGAAGACATGGAACCAATCTCCATGAGGTTCTTGACTACTGGAGCCGAGGAGCTGTTCTCCAGATTTCAAAGCAGGGGCATGATAGCTGAGCGTCGCGTCCCAGTTGAGGTCTTTGAGAAGCATAATTTGATTGCTTTTTTCAAGCACGGAGGTATGTTTTAGACCGTGTCCACTTCTATGCCATGTGTTCGTGATGTTGTGCACTTTTTGTCTGGCAGTATGGTGCATGAGTGGTGTGAGCAGCTGGCTACCACTCGCTTGACTTCCCTGTATACCGTCTTGCACAAAGTTTCTGTGTGCAATTGGGTTTCAACCAAGAACGCCACTGTTGTTACATGACCCCAGGCTTTGTTCCTGTACAAGCTTGGATGCGGCATTAAGTTTAACTTTGGACAGATGGTGTTTGATATGGTCACTCGGTTTGCAACAACGAATGCCACTTCCTCTTTCTGCTTTCCATCCCTTATATATAGCTTATTGGAAAATCAGAATTTTCAGCCTAACCAGGGCGATGTGTTATCTGAGGAGCCTGAAAAGTTTACTATGCGTGCTCAGCACCTTACTGGTGTCCGTGTTGTTGATTTGCCTTGGCAAGCGCCCATTCGGGCTGGTGTTGTGAGTGGTGATGATTCTGCTGTTCCCACCACTAGCACCAACATGGTTCGACTCCCTCCTCATGTTGTGCGTGTTCATCTTTCTTTACTCGACAACCAAATTGCCCAGCTCCAGGCGGTTCGGGGTTCCTGGTTGGGGGCCCTTTTGCTCTCTGAACAAAAAGGGGGAGAGAATGACGCCGCAAGTGATGACGACACTGCTGATGCTGATGGTGTAGCTGCTGAGGTTTTGTCAGGTCTATCCAAGAACGACGAAACGTAAGAGGCTGTTGAGGAAGAAGAAAGCTCAAGGTGAAGGAACTTCGGCATCCCCTCGTCGATCGAAGAGGAAGTGCAGTCAATGAGTTCCTTAGCTTTGTATTTTATCTGGTTGTTTTAATATTGGTTTGTTTAAACAATGTTTATTTAGGGGTAGTTCTGTAAGTTTAAATTTTAATTTCTGCTTGCGTCATTTGTATTTTGTTCAGAAAGGCAAAATGGGGAGATTGTTGAGAATTTTATTCTTGTCAATAATTCTTTTTTAGTTATTTGTCTTTCTTGGGGTCAAAATATTTTAGGATTCTAGATTTACTTCCTAAGTGGAGATTAGGGCTTTATTTAATTTCCTTAGGTTATCTCTAAGTTGTCCTTCAAGTCCATGAGTCTTAATTATTTATAGGAGAAGATCAAGACGCAAGCAAAATAGGCGTACAGAGAATAGAAAAAATCGTAGAGAGCACTCGAAGATTTAAAGAACAGAACGTAAAGCACGGAGTCTACTTGGAGCTGCAATTCAGAATCAAGAGATTTTCAACGTTGCGTAACCGACGGAGGAGATCATATCAAGTGTAGCGACAAGTATTTTGTATCAAGTGTTGATACATTTGTTTTTCATATATTACTTACATATTTTGTAATTGATCTTGAACGATTAAGTAATATAGTTTACGGGTTTGTATACCCAAGTCCGTAAGTACATTTACTTACGGGCTAAAAGTTTGATTGTTGTGTTCTATTTATTATTTATTCCGCTGCTGTTTAAATTCGTACTCTGGTTGATGTTAGGACGTTGATGTTAGGACTGGTGTTGTAACGTCAATCACAACATCTGTTGTCTTACAAATTCATATTTCTCAAACTAGTGGATGTTATGTCTGGTAATAGTTATCACGAAACTTAATCAGTTTCCAAAATCATAGATTTACAAAATAACAATGTGCCACATTGAAAATTGGCAGTATAGAATATTTTTTACATGAAAAATCACCTCTGCTTTAAAAAACAGTTCGAGCTCCAGAAATGCTTAAGCCAGTCAAAAATAAATTCCACATGCTGCATTGTTTGTCTTCTTCAAATGGTTTGATATTCAAATCTTCTAACCCGTCACAGCATTTGGCGGGAAAACCTTCTTGATGAAATCCAAAAAACGCTTCGAGTAAAACGTGGGGTCGACAGCAGAGATCGACACAGAATCAAACTGAATGGACTTATATGCATGCTCGATCCTCTTACTCATGTTATACTCTTGCAGGATATCGATAACGCCTAGATACAGGACAACATCGTACGCCTCGTGAAACGTCTCTCTCGCCTCTTTTCCAGGAATCTGCTCCGCTCTTGCCGGCATGTTCACGCCGAGCTGGATTTGGAGCCTGTCGAGCGAAACCGAGAGAGTTTAAGTAAAACTTTCACTGCTTCAATTTCTTGACAGATTTTTAACCTTTTTGAATAAATTGCAAAACTACCCCTCAAGTTTAACTTAATTACTAAAAGGCCAAAAAAATATCAGTTATCTTCCAAGAATCCACATACCCACTTGATATTTGTTTCTGTTTTACAAATTACACCTATTGAGTTTATTATTGTAATTAGACTAAACTACAGGGGTAGTTTTGTAATTAATGTAAACAATTTAAGATGAGTGGCAGGTTAGTAGTACCTTGCTGTACCAGGAAGGAGAAGATCGACTTCCTCGTCCCCAGTCGAAGATGTTGCTCTTAATCGGCTGCCCCTAATATGTGACCCCACGATGACACTATTATCATCAGCTCCACGGGGTACTAAAACGAGCCCTTGTGGAGATATTTCGTCCTCGGTAACCTCTGAGGTCGAAAATCAGCAATTGATACCATTACTTATGTCTACCAGATAATTACTTAATAATGATAAATATTACAAATGTCCCATGTGGTTTCTAAATAAACCAGCAACTCAAGTTCTAAATACAATTTAGGGATAATCATAAAGGCTACCCTTAAAGCTTGATGAAATTATAAAAGTATCCCAATTATCATTTAAAATTACAAATACTCCCTTATTATGCAAACTCATTAATCGACTTATTATGCAGTACTTACCATTTTCGGCAACAATTCCTAACCCCTCGACTGACGTACGATGACTATAAGACATACGAGAGCGTAGGTGTTGGGGTGCTCGGTAATGAACACCGAGCAATAGGCTGTAATCCATTATGCGCTGCGATTCCAAGAATTTACTATCAATTTCAATCTGCCTGCATACAGTGAAAACAAAAGGCAGCATTATTATAAACAAATAAACTATGTGAAATTTTAAAAATTAATAATTATTAAAAAAAATCACAGATAAGTGATCTATACTTCATTTAATCAGTTTCTAAATTAAATGGGGTCTTGAAACACACACACACACTCCACTTACTGTAGGAGGGCATCTCGCCAAGAAGGTTCTAGATAGAAGCAGTAATTTAAATCGAGATCCTTAAGAATTGTGTTCTCGTCGATTTCGACCTTGTTGGCTGAACGTCCCAACGAAGAACCTTTGAGATCAAATCTTCGGTGGATTCTCAACTCTGTGCAGAACATATTTCCCATTACTACGAACCGGAACTGCAATAGTAAGCGTGAAATTACACCAAGTGTGTGTGTGTGATAAAATAAGAAATGCAATAAAATAGCAACCATAGACAACACAACATATATTAAATCATGATGAGGTAAAATTTGAGTTGACGTATCGTAATTGTTACCTTTTGACCACTAGAAGGTTTAATCCTGTGCAGGCCGAAGAATTTAGTTATGAGAGTGTTGTCATATCTGCGCACGTGGAGATGATAGTTTGGAAGCATTTGCATCAAAACCTACAAGTTATTAGATCTTTCATTTATATTTTAAGTCGAGCAAAATGCATCTCTAATCAGAGCAAACTCACATCTTGAAATTTTGTAAGGAGCATATATCGAGTCATATTAAAATATTTTCATGAACTGATCAAGTCAATCATGAATAAACACACTTGATACATTTTAAGATTGAGCTTTTCACATCATAGTATCAAAAATGTTAATTAAAATAATAATAATAAATAAATAAAATTACATTTATCTGTTTACACATCATAGTATCATTTTCGGAACTCTTTTATTTGAACCTCTTATTGCTCGTATCGACACATATGAACACACTCACATTTATAGTATTTATAGGGAGTATAAAGTCCTGATGTTAAACCTTAACTTCGGATTTTCGCAAAGTCTTGATCATAAAACGATCGTCCTGAGACAGGAAAAAGACGCTGCCACTCTTCCCTGGAGACGAAAGCTCCCTTAAGGTATCATTTCCACATATCGACATCATATAATCAGCCGCATCAATCTCAAACATCTCTCTCAGATTTCTACCCAAAAAAAAACTAAAATTATCAGCCAAAAGTTGACAATAGCTTATTATAAGTGTGTGCAAACAATTTGAACCATTAAAAAAAAGGGTTGACAACAAAAAACCTGAAAACCATCGGACAATAATCTTTCCACTTGAAATCATCGGACTGATGTGGAGGCGTTAATTGTGAACCCTCTTTAGGAAACGTCATCCAAAAGCTTGCACGAGGTCCAAAATCACTCGTCCTAACTTCTCGTCTAGGTATCGGAGTAATTTTCCCAACCGTATATCTAGTCATACAAAAAAACTCAATTTAAAAATAAAAAATCAAGAACGACATAAAAAGTAAAATTTCAGCTAAAAATGAAAATACACCTGATTCCAAGCTGTAAACTCAGCATTAAGTCGTAACTCCGATGCCCCTTAATAATCTGCTCGCCTGGTTTCTTAATCTCCTTCACAAGCCTCTCTTGCCTCCTCTTCGCCCGCCTCGACGATGGCGAAAACCGATCGCTCAACACTATCTCGCTAATAAGCACCCCTTGCATGTACTCCCTCTCCAAAATCGGATGACTCGCCATCTCATCCTCGTAATTACCATAATTATCCCCCGAAACACTCCGGTCGTGCTCCAAAGCCTTCTCGATCGACACCTCCATACTCCAACGCCTCTCCAACGCGACATTCCTCGCCCCAACACTCGACACCTGGCTCTGCTTCCTCAAATCAGGCAACAATCCTTGTTTCCTCAGCGCGTCGAGGTACAACGTCTGTCCAAACGGGACCTTACTCCCCTTCGGGTAAAATGTGCCCTTCCCGTCCTTCAACCCACGGGTCCACGTCCCGACGTAACAACCGCCGTCGATCCACGTGTATATCCCGAACCCGTGCATCGTCCCGTTCAACCACCTCCCCTCGTACGTGTCCCCGTTGACCCAAGTCAAAGTCCCCTTCCCCGACATCCTACCGTTTTTCAAATTCCCGAGATATAAATTCCCATTGGCCCACGTGTACTTCCCCGGGCCCTCGGGCTTGCCTAAGATCCATGACCCTTCGAACGTGTCACCGTTTGGGAAATGTTGGTGGCCGAGTCCGTGCTTGAGATTTAATCTCCACCGTCCGTTGTATTTGGTGCGGTCGGGTTTGGTGTAGGTCCCGGAGCCGTGCATGTAGCCGCCCGAGAACTCGCCCTCGTAAGTGGAGCCGTTGGGGAATTGGATTTTGCCGTGGCCATGGCGGGTCCCGAATTTCCATTCGCCAACGTATTTGCAGCCGTCGGACCAGGTGTAGTTACCCGAGCCCTCGGGTGCGTTGGCGAGGAGCGATCCGGAGTAGCGTTCCCCATTGGGAAGAGAGATTTCGACGGTTAAGTCGGTTAAGCGGTTAGATGCTATGGAATCAGGGGATTTTGTTCGGTCGGACAAGGAGAGTGAGTTTTCGACATTGGTGACAATGGCCAAAGGGCTAGACATGCAAAATGCTTATGAGTGTTTAGTATATAACTGAAAAGAGAGAGATTTTGTTATAGAAGAATACATTTCAATAAACCAAACACAGAACAGCGCAAAAAAAAAAAAGGGAAAGAACAGAACAGAAAAGGGAAAAACATACTGTTCTTACAATGTTGAATTTCACTTGATGAGCTCAAACTGCTTTTCTTTTGTCCTGCAAAATTTCAGAGAACAAAACAATGTGAAATTTAAATTCATGGCTTGAATTGGTAACCTTCATTCTTGAAGCAAAAACAATGTGACATTACAATTCTTGACTGGAAAGTTGACCTCCATTTCAGAAGCAACAAACGACTAAAGAGAAACAGATTAAAAATAAGCACTAAAAGCTGATGCTAAAATAAATAATTAAAAAAAATAGTCAACTTTCCAAGATTATGTGGTACATGTCATGAAAGCAAAGAAAACCCACTAATATGTTCTTAGATTACCCCTCCCAAAAGATGAGTAAAGAAAAATGAGCACAAAAGAATAAGGCATTTTTTATGTATAGTTTACATGTGGGGCAAAAAAAAAAAAGCAGCCCTCAACCCCAAAATAAAAATAACGAAAAAAAAAGGGGCATACCTTGAATGCAAACGAAAAGATGAGAGAAAAGAAGACAAAAAGAAACAAGATCCTCTGTTTCTGTTTCTATATTTATGTACAATTTTCAGTTGCAGGCTATGTGATGGATTATATGCCAAAAGAAAAAAAAAAAAATGAAAATCCAAAAAATAAAAAAACGGATCCAATCCCAAGGAACTGAAGACTGAGTTACTTAAAACTGCATATAATCATTGATGTCAATAAAATAATCTAAGTATGATATCTTATTACAGGTAATTAAGATGTACATGGAAATAGAAGAGCAATTGAAGTCGCTTTCAAGAGTGATGCACACGGTGTGAATGCATTGAATATAGTTATCCGTGATGCTGAAAATTTAAGAAAAGTACTAATACCATTAATATTTACCTTCATTATCATCCATTTACAATAAGTGTTATTTTTAATGAGAGCAAATTTTATTTACCTTGATTATCTTCCAACTGCTGTTCCAATTGCCATTTATTTTCGCTTAAATTACAATAAATCACTATAAACAAATTTTAATGACAACAATATCTACGTGTATATTGCCACCAACAAACATCAATTTCAAGATTTGGTGTCATTTCTTTGCTAGTGGGCCTTGGTATTTTTCTATGGAGTGAAAAATAAAAAATGATTTAGGCGGCCAAGGCCTTACCACTAATAAGCACTTTAAAAGCAAGTCACAAATGTGGATTATTACTTATACACCTTTTGTAAATCATATATAAGAGGGAAAGACAAAGCAAGTCTTTCTAGAAAATCTAACTAGTTTTGTGTACATTTATTTATAGTAAAACCAAACCAACTCTCTCCTCCTCTTCCTCTTTGGTTGTTCAATAGTTCTAGAAAGTGGCATTAATTAAATAGCAAAAAATTGAGGAGTAGATTTAAAAAATAAATCTGAATTTGATTCAATTGGTGGCCCTAATGTAGGGCATAGAGGCCGACCGCCTCGGGCCTCGATTTATTAAATTATTAAATATCTATTTTATTTTGTTTATATATAATATAAGAACCCATATATTTATCAAATACTAAAATATCTCAATTCCTAATTAATTGACGTTTTGACTTAAGATTAAATAATTAAGAATTGTATAAATATGTATAATTATCTTTTACATAAATAAAATTCTTTTTTATTTATATCTCTCCCATACTTACGTGTGTTTTTTTAATACTTACTTTCCGTTTCTTAATAAGCGTCGTTTTAGAGTTTTTGTTTAAAATTAAAGAACATAATATTTGACCAATATATCCTCGACCAATTAATAATATTCTCATTTAATTACTTTCATTCTTTCCCTTTACATATTCTATTACCATAAACTTGTTTATATAAATTAAAATAAGTGAGGATAAAACTGGAATAAAGTGGTAAAAAATTCTAAAACGACACTTAATTTGTAATAAAATTGAATCTCTAAAACGATAATTATTTTAAAACGGAGGGAGTATCTTTTACAAAATATTATTGATATTATAATTATGGTAAGGGATAAAGTATGCAGAAAAGATAATAAATATCGTAAACGTCATTTAATCAGAAAACTGAGAAAGTCCAGAACGTAGTTTAATTAGAACGAAGGGAGTATATGTATATTATATTATATGTGGTTATTATTACTATAAGGTTATAGTATTATATATTGTACACTTCTTGAAATTTAAACTTAAAATGTTAATTAAACCAAATAGAAGAGCATTTTAATTGCCGGTTTGCTATATTTCTCGAGGAATTTCTTAATCACGGTTCACAACAAAAAAGAATATATATATATGTGTGTGTGTGTATTTGTCTACTCTCTATTATTTATTTATTTTCTTGCTTTTTCCCTTAAAAGAAACTTTTGTTATTATCCAAAAACAAAACATAATCATCTTGAAATTAACACGATTAATTGTAATATTATAAAAGTTAATCCTTTAGTTATATTAATTGTAATATTATATAACTAAACGGGTTGGACAAAGTGGATTAGTCCACTTGTAAACCTTTTTGAGAGATTTGATATGAATAATAAATAATTAAGGTTAGTTAAGGGTCTGACATTAATAATTGAAACTTTGAATAGATTACGATCCTTAAGACTAATTGAATTAAAATTCGTTGGGATTTAAATATTGGTATTTATAATATTGATTATTCAAAATTTAAAATGTAATAATCTTTGTTTGTAAATTGTATTTAATGTCAAATTATGTCTGAAAATTAAATGATAATATATTATTATATAATATTTAGTAATATTTACTTTTTAAATATAATGATGATGTAATAAAAGAGATGAGTGTAGATTAGGAATAAAAAATAGTTGGTTGTGAGTTAAAAATTAGAGTCGTAAATCAAACGACGATTGAGATTCGTAATCCCAATTCTGACATTGGGAGTTTAAGACCACATAACCTCTATAATATTCTAAATACATGGGAATAAGGAATAATGTTATTTTTATTATAAATGTGAAATTATTTCTGAAATTTGAGTTTAACACAAAACATCCCGGTGAGTTTTGTCATCGAGTAGGGGCCAACCGCTGTCCAAATGCAACTCGATCCATTGCCTTTTGCTGTACCTATAACTAACTCCTTTCCTTAAATGTCAATTAATAACTTGACTAACAGCTTGAAGAAATGATAATGATAAGATAAAGTGTCCCAAAGGATCCTCTGTGCTGCACTCCACCTAACCTATTATGCAGCCGGAAGCCCAGCCTTTCAGACCATCACGTGGGTCCTCAGCGTAGAAATATAAACAGGGCGGATCCAGAATTCTTAAGAGAACACTTATTAAAAAGACAAAAATAATTTGATGAAATGGTGAGAATCGGCTCGTGTTATATCAAGGGAAGAAAAATTATATGTTTAACATTTTTGGTGTTACGATAAATTAGAGAGAATATGAAATAAAAAATAAGAATGAATAAAAAGGAGCTAGAGAGGGGTGAAGGAAAATAAGAAAGATATATTTTTACTTCCAAGTTGGTACCATTAGTTCGTGAGAATATGAAAAGAAAAAAAGAAAAGGTGAGGAAAAAAGAGAGAAATGGATGATATATTTTTTAGTTTTATATTGTTATTTTTTAAGGTAAATAATGAGAAATAGAAAAATAAAAGAAAGAGAGAGTGGTGCTGTTTTTAATTCTATATTTATGAGAAAGAAGAAAATAAAAAGAAAGAAAAATGAAGGATAAATAATATATGAATTAGTGGATAAAAATAAAGAAAAAGAAGGAAACTAAAAAAAAACAAATGAGAAAGAGGAAAATAATAGAAAGATAAAAAAAAATATAGAAAACAAGAGATAAAGAGTAAGAAAAAAGAAGGAAACTGAAAAGAAACAAATGGTAAAGAGGAATATAAAAAGAAAGATAAAAAAAATATAGAAAAATAAGAGATAAAAGAGAAAGAAAAAAGAAGGAAAAATGGGCAAGAATAAGAGTTGAACCATGAACCACTTGGGAAAAAGAATAAGCAAACTAAACACTAGACCAAGCTACATATTTATAAGTTTTTGGAAGCCAATATATATATAACTACAAATAATAAAAAATCATAAATAGTATTATGGTTTTGGAATTCTTTTTTGGGGGGACATGGCCCCCTCAAGTATAAAGGTAGATCCGCCCCTGAATATAAATATATAAAATATATATATAAGAAGTAATTAATCTGTAAAACTAAATAATTAATGATGCCTAAGAGCATTCCACGATTTTATCTTTGAGCTTTTCTTATTAAAAACTTAACCTAAAAAGTTTCTTACCACTATGACAAATATCTTTTTTTACAAATAGCATTTCTTTATTTAAAGAGCTTGTTTTTTCATTTTGTTGTGGGTATCATGTGACACATTATTTACATTTTTTCTTCTTCTCATTTTATGTAGTAATATAGGTTCTGATATTATAGTAGGACCCATAAAATAGCTTTTAGTTTTATTTTTAATAATAGATACAAATTTTGAGATTTTTATATTTTGAGGTGGCACGTTAGGATAACAAAACAATTTAAAAATCATCAGATAATATGCTCGCTTGTCTCTTTAATTTCCATATCGATCAGTTCGTAGTCAAAATAACTACAATCGTATTAAAAGTAGAGATAACTAAATGTCGATTTCGAAGCATTTCTACGAATGCCTTTGTCCTGCCACGAAAGTTCAAAGTTGACATGGTTGAATTCAATTTAGTTGAATGATATGATTGTATTTATCTTACATTACAAAATAAATATACACCATTACTTTATATAGTGCAATCAGGGCTTATCATGTGGACAGAGACACAGGGGACCTTATTCAATTCCAATTTCAATAGTAATTCAGATAATGTGGCTTTGTGCGTACCACAAATTAGGTACTTAGTTAGATTTAGCAAACCTAATTATAGAATGCTTTTTGCGTCTTTTATCATTAAAAAAAAAAGCCAAACTGTGAGGCGATAAGCACTACCAATTTTTAAGGTCCCATGATAAATGATTATCACATGTCTCATGCAAGATGATGATTTCTTGTTTTCATGATTATAACACTAGGGCAGAATGCCGAATGCCATGTGAGCAGTTGGTAGAAAGATGGAGAAAAGGGAAAAAGAGAGGGAGAAAAAGAAAAAAGTAAAAATAAAAATAAACACACACCTAACTTTGAGAAGAATGGTTTGAGAGACTCACGATCAAGATGTTGGTTTGAGATTTATTAGTATTAGTGTTCAAATGTAGTTTCTTCGAGGATATTAAGAAGAAGAAGAAGAAAAAAAAATATTGTATTTAATGAGCTTAAACCTTAAGACATAAAAATATATTTCTCCGTTTTACAACTACTTCTCAAGCTAATTAAAACAGAAATTGAGATATATGTATCCATGGTTCTCAAAAAGAATAAAAGATCAAATTTAGGGCAATTTATATCATGCATCCACTTTAGTATATTTCTCATGATTTGCATATTTACATTACTTCTCTTTCATATTCATATGACTATATAAGAAATCAGTATCCACTTTAGTATATTTCTCATGATTTGCATATTTACATTACTTCTCTTTCATATTCATATGACTATATAAGAAATCAGTGATAAATATGTATTTATAAATTTATATACTGAATATACAAGAGATATATTCATCATATCACTTGTATATTTATCCAAGTGCATGATGTATCATGTACCGGGGGAATGATATATCAACTCTCAATTCAGGAGTGTTGCCAAAAGTTTGGAAAGAAAGAAAAGAATAGAAAAAATGATAGAAAGATTAGCTTTATGGTCGTCTAGCACTCCAAATTAAATTTAACATTGTACGTTTTATCCGACTAAATAAGATTATCTACAACAAGACATTGATATTGAAACGTCGACACCAACCCATTGATGTGAAACTTATTATCTAAAGCAAGAAAGATAATCTAACTAATCATCAACTAGATTGCTTAAAGATGTTTTTATGTTGCTTTTAAAATTCACTAACACATCCTAATTCAGTCTCTGTCGCATACGAGAAGTTACAATATAGTAACAACTATTATTAAAACTGATCTATTGACTTTAAAGAAGATGAAATAAGTTTGATTAAATTGATGTTGACGTTGGCCGCCCAATTCAATCACTGAATACAATTTGTTTTAATTACATTTTGGTACGGCTAATAATTAATAAGTACTTCTCCGTCCAATTCTAATCTGTCGTAATTGACCATCTCATGGAAATTAAGAAAAATTATTAGCGTTATAATTATAAGTATCAAATAACTATAATACCATTTTGCTTTAAATAATAAAAATAGTGGTAAAAGTAGCAAAATAACATTTGATTTTTATTGAAAAAGTAAAAATAACAATGATTCTCGGTTGAATATGTAAATGAGACGGATAAAACAGAACAAAAGAAATTTCAAATTGCGATAGAATGGGAAGGAGTGAGTAACTAATTACCAAAGTCTCAAAGGTACCACTATCCAGTGACATCAAAATTAATAGAATTTGCTTTTGTTAGGCATTTTAAAGTTTACGTAACAAAGGTGTTCATTATTAAGCCTGGACACCATAATTATTAGGTACGATTGACAGACAGATCAATTGATCCTTTCTAACATTTGTAAGGATTAGGTGATAGGCATACACCATAAGCCGAGTCCTAGCCTAAATTAGGGTTTAACGCCTAGACAGGGTCACGGGAGATATAGATAAGATTAGACGAGGACTGATCGGAAGAAAAACGTCGTAGGCCAATGAAAATCCACACACCTTGGACATTGACAACTGTTTTTAGAACGATGATTTTTAGTAGTGATTAAAGGGCATGAAAATATGCATCATCAATCTATTCAAAATGTATTTAATATTGAATCAGCAGTTCAAGTGAAGATATGAAGTTGAATATCACTTGGCCAAAAAAAAAAAAAAGCTTATGCATGTGTTATTTATTATTATTGTCGTAAACCCTTGACGGGAAAGTAGTAGTAGTCATTCTACACAAGGGCTACGATAAATATTATTCTCAACATGTTCGTTTTAATGAGAAGCCTGAAAGGAGGCTAAGATACATCATACATTTAAGAAACAAAGTTTAAGAAACTGACAAAATGCAACTTGGAAAATTTAGAAGCTCTGATTATGACAGGCAACTCAAGTCAGCAGTCACCTTAATATCTGTAAATGAGATCCTTCCAGGCATCCTTGTTTTCTGAATAGTACTTAATCTCAGCCTGCGTATTTTGATGAGCAAAGTACAACTCTATTACCTTGATCAAAACCGAATAATGATAATACTAGTAGTAACTTAAAAAATAAGATGCATTTAACTTTCATGAATGAAATTACTAAAAAGCCGGTCAAGATTTTATGATTCTGTGCTGTCATCCTGCATCTTAATGACTGAATGGAAGGTATATCAAACTAGCGGGAATTTGTATCAGTCCAAGAACATAGACTAAATTGGGGACTGGAATTTCCAACTCCAAAACCATATGGGCAAAATAGATAAACTATTTCCAACGCACTCGTCACGAAATTATAAATAATAATAATAATAATTAATAAATAAAATAAAATAAAAACTGTACGGAAAAAAAAAGTATGCAAGTTCATACCTTCCTAACCCCTTTAATAGCAACCAAGAGCTTTCCACCAAGCAAATCTCTCAGCACTGTGTCTTTGTCAAGGGCTTCAACAGATTCAGAGAGCGATTGAGGCAGTCTCTGGACTTTATCTTTGACATTGTCAGGATTGTCATCTGTCAAGGCAAAATCACGTCAGTTGTCAGCATAATGTGAAATAGTAAAATCAGAGAACAATTAGGCGGTGGTGGAAAGGACGAGAAACCAGATGGGTGATTTTATATAAAACTGTAATGTTTCATAACACAAACACAATCAATTGTGCTGAACTTGATGTAAATAAACAAAATTCTTCACCAAATTATTCCTTTCATATTGTTAACATGCATAGATATGCAAACATAAAATGCAACAAATAATGGTATTATCGGACTTATTTCACCAACACTCACATTTCAAGCTAAGAGGATATTTCGGAAAATAAATACAGACCATTAGAAAGTATAGGATGTCGAGGCACACTAATGTCAGAACATTAAGCGGCCGGAGGTCCTCTAAAACAAAATCTTACAATTAAGAAAAAAAATATATAGAAAACTCGGAAAAAAAAACCCTGAAGAACTATTTAAAAAAAAAACACTAAAGAACCAAAAATCTGAAGGAAAAAAGAAAGAAAGAAAGAAAAACTGAAAAACAAAAACTTGGGCCCTTTTTCTAGGATGCTAGCCTCTTGTAACGAAAGCAATTACGATTTACAAATACCATATAACAATCAAATAGTACGTCCTAAAGGCGCAAGTAAAAAGGAAACAATGATCTGCAGATCAGACATCCACACTAAATGACGCGCAAATGATGTCATAGTTTTGAGTGTCACTTAGTCTTACCAATAGGTTCAGGCAGAGTAGGGTGTCCGCGTAGGCCATCAATTCCCGCAGCAATTATGGAGGCTAGTCCAAGGTAAGGATTTGCACAGCCATCGAATGCCTTTATCTCGAAATTGCTTACATGGCCATCTGGGGTACCCGGTGGGCAAGCAGTTCTGAGAGGGGCTTCTCTATTTTCCGTACCCCAGCAGAGATATGCCCCACTCCATGTGTTAGGTTGTATACGATCGTAACTAGAGGTCATTAGAAGTTGACAAGAAGGAAATTAGATACATCATTGTTTTTTATTCATCATACAAAGAATTAACTTGCTCGATATCATCTTTAGGCTGCAAAAATTTTGTGCTGCCCCCATAGAGGGAAAAACAGATTGCAAAGAACTAGGTTCCTGAAAAATAAAAACAAATAAACTTGGCAGCATTAAAAGCTAAGATAAAGAAGGTCACACAACATAGCCTTCTTTTTGGAGAATGTTTACCTATTTGGAACTGGTGCTGTAAAAGCCAATATGGAAGGAAGATGATTCAATACACCAGCCATGAACTCCTCCCCAATTTTAGAAATTCCATATTTAGTTTCTCCGCTGCGCGCCATAAACACATTTTCTCCATCCTCAGACAAACTAATGTGTACATGTGATCCAGAGCCAATATCATCAAGCCTATACCTATGAAAAGAAGAACAAACGCAAATTTTATCAGTGTGGTGCTAGAAATTACAATGATCGTCATTGAAAACAAAGAACACGAAAGTTTTCCAGGTAGGGAAGCTCAAATCATCACAAATAAATTCATTCAAAGTCGAGGAGATATTGCAATCTAATTTACAAAGAGGGTTATTTTCCATGCATAATTTTTATAATAATAGTAATTATTATTATTATTATTATTATTATCATCATCATCATCATCATCACAATTATAAATTGGAAATTGAGTTCATGACGTCTTAAAGACTAATTTCTTTTAGTATTTGAAATTATGACAACTTTTAATAGCTCTCTAGAAATCGACAAAAGCTTTTGGTTGCAAAACAAGAACATTCTGACCCAAATGTAATACATTTGTAATAAACATTGATATCAAGTACTTTGAACAAATAATCATATGCTGACTTTAAACTAGGTCTTTCCTGACATCAAACTTTTATAACCATTTATTTTCAAAAGTTAGTATAGAAATAAAAAATAAGTTATCAACGAACCTCTAGAATAATATCAATCAGCACCTCAAATCATTATGAAGCTCAACAAGATTTTCACAAGTGACTATCAAAAAGTAGTTCAATGTAGTATTATTTCAGAAAATCCAATACACTAGCATCTGGATACCTACTTAGGTACAAAAGTCGCTAATAGCCCATGTTTTCTGGCCACAGACCGAATAACCTCACGCGTGTAAACTAAATTGTCAGCTGCTTTTTCACAGGTTGTGTACCCCAACGCGAGCTCAAATTGACCACGCCCAGCTTCTGGATGAATCTACATTATTCCAAAAAAACAGAATATAATGGAACCAGTTTCGCATTCTGGTTGAGATGAACTGCCTAGTGCCTTGAGCAGCATGAATTAACAACTGTCTTCTTCCAAGTATTTAGCTATTAAGTTCTACCTAAATGGAAATCAATAACATGTATCTTACTAATAATGTAAATAGCTTTCGGTAGTCAGGATTACTTTATTTGAAAACTCTTATACGTCCAAAACGAATACACTCATAAACACCCCACCCTAGGAGGTTCTCTAGGAAAAAACTGAAATCACAGCTGTAATTAAAATAAAAAATGACTACCTTAGATGGTTTTCCTTTCCAGTTAGAAGCCAAAAAAGTCTTGTGACCATTCTTAAATATATCCATATCCAATTTTATCTCAGGGGATATATCAATTAAACTATTACTGAAAAAATCTCATTTCAGAGAAGCTAATGGAAAAATATATGTGCAGAGGTTTGACAAAGTCAAAATGTACACAAAAAATTAACCCAGCGCTGGGGAGTACAAAGAGCAAAGCAACGACTGTTTTAGATTATTCGATTGTGACAATTAGTTTAATTTTAGGTTGAATGCAATGTCATATTATTAACTAAGTACATCTGTTTTGATAGTTGAAATATGCAATGACTCCAATCATAAAAACTTCCAGAGTCCCTTTGTAGAAAACTCTAGCCCAAAAAAAAAAAAAAGAAGACGTATGTACCTGTTCCACTACAATATTCAAGGACTCGAGAGAAGCTACAATTTCATTGAGTACAGGAAAAGCAGCATCAAATGCTGCTGTTGAGCAGTAAGGAGTTGCATCAAATGGGACCCAGTTTTCTTTCCCATCCCTACAAGAGTTCATCAAGTCACAATCAAGTCATAATTCACAAGGATAAATTAGAACAATGAAGTAATTAAATGATCCTCTCACATACACTAGCACACTTCGTAAGAGATAAAACTCATTCTCAAAGCCTGCATTCATTACCTGCACAAGTAGCATTTCCACATAAGATTGTACAAAGATTTATAATTCAAACAAAACAAACAAGATAATACCAAGTTAAATTCATCTTTTAGAATTTTTGACACTCTTTTCAGTGTCTCTCTTGGGCAATACTCCCATGGCATTCCAGGTTTAAGATGCATGTCAGCCAGAACCATTTCCTGCTCTTTTGCCCTGTGACGGAGAATGTAAAGAAACAGAGAGAGAATATTAGCAACATACATATACGTCTACGAGGATCATCTAGATCACAAGTAGTTATATGCGACTGAATATGTTAAGCAATGCAAAGTGGTGATTGCTATCATATGTGACATCAGAATTATGCTCTTTTCCTACCAAGGGATTATGATTTTGGTTGATAGATCAGGAATGAGCCTGATTTCACCCACTCCACTTAGACTAGTTCCATCAGCAGGACCATCCATGTGGGAGGACATCGCCATAGATGCGCAGGTTAAACCAACACCATTCTTCGTCACAAGATCATGGAAACGTTTTTGAGGAATCACCTGTTACATAAATCAGAAATCGTAATACAGCTGATTCTTGTAAGAGAATCATTTGAGGTTGGCAACAACCAAAGTTTAAAGGTAATCAAACACTCATTTGGCATAAGAAAAAATTGAGGCCCAAGGTTACAACGTATTAGCTTTTCTACAAAGATAGTTTAGGAATTGAGGCCAGATTGAAAAGGAAAAAATGAAAACATCACGATTTTTAGCATGTCCTGAAAGCCTTTAGTTCAACTTTCTCGTGTTAGAAAAAGTTTTCTTGAAACTGGATCACTGTAGTAAATGAAGAAAGAGTTCTATGGAAACAGAGCTACCCAGGCAAGAACAATAGGCTTACGCGACATCTATGCTGTCCAGAAGCATCAATCCAAAGAATGCGAACATATGCAACACCCTGAGCAGAAGCATTTATGTTGAGCTTCACTGGAGGGGATGCAATGTCATTTGAATTACGAGATTCTGAAACGGGCTTGATCTTGTACAACTGTCTTGAATTTTCAGAAAATATGTCTTTAGCAGCTTGGACAGCTTCGGAAATTGTAAGATCTCCATGGATGCATGAATCACGCAGAACATCAAAAACAATCTCGCGTGCTTTCTTCGCACCTGTTAAGACAGCAACATCCAGGTTTAGTAACAATTTTCCACTAGAAACTAAGCTGGAACGTGATTTTTGGCTCGCAAGAAACCTAAAATTGAAGTGATAAGAAGCATGATATTGGTTAAACCAACCTAAGTAGAAGCTCTCAGGAAAACCGCAGCCATCAGTACTGAACATCACCTGCAAGATGCAATATATTATGTCATACTGGTTTCCAATGTGCAGAAAACGCTAAGTATAATCTCAGAACAAATCCTCCCACAATGATGCTAACCTTCTTTATTGGTGCTAGCTCCAACAGCTCTTTGACCGATGATAGCATCCCATGAAAGCTAAGTTTAGGCACTGCCAGGCCGAAGTCCAGATAGACCTATGATTAAAGGTGTCAATTCTACAAGATAAAGCAGTGGTTCTAATGACAAAATGTTATGCATATAATATGCACAACAACTTCCAGAACATACCTGAGGGTACACAGAGGCCAAATATGACGCCTCTTTGGAAAATGGGTATGACGCGTGTAACAAAACAATTTGACATTTGCTGAATCTCTTGTCCTCAAGAAGATTACGAAGATGAAGGGGATTGGATAACCTTAAATCCAGATCTTTGTCTCCGAAGCTACAGAATAATAAAACAATTAGTATCCTGTTTTTAACTACTAAATAGTATTACGGGTAACCATTAGTAAATGTCAATTGGTCTATGACAAAAGAGAGGGAGAAAAAACTTTTGAAATCTTGAATTAGCTAGCGTAAGTGTTGAAACCACTCAACTTGAGATAAAAGAAAAAAAATAAACCACCGCATTACCCTGTGTGTATCTGCATCGGCAAGTCAAGATATTGGGCAACCTCCAATGCATGGATGAATATGTGATCAATAAAGTTTTTATTTGTGATGCGAACAGGCTTTCCAGCTGGAACGACAGACTGTCAAAATGCTGCAATATCAGATAACAACACAAGTCCATTTATGCACAAACATACCTCGCAAAACATCATTAAGGCCCTCACTGGCTTCTGTTTTTGAGATATTTGTATTAATTTCAAGTCCGCCGCGATATGCAGCTATGCTTTTAAAGCCAACGATGTTACCAGCATGTGTAATGATCGATAAGGAAATCAATGAGAACCTGGATATTATTTCTACATAAGGTGGCGCCACGAAACACTTAAGCACGCACAAGGAAACCAAAAGGATATGACTTCAAAGTGTCCACGAATATTTCTGTGAACGACTCCAGTGTCCATTCAGTTCCACGTGGACTGCCCTAATCAGGATTTCATGAAGGAAAAAAAAAAAGGAGCATAAAGCCTATGGACCCACGGGTAGTGGATATATGAGTATGTCAAATAAATGTACCTCATCAAGAATCTTCTCAGCCACACGTTCAATTCTTACTATTCTACCAACGAATGATACAAATTTCTTGTGCCACTCAATTTCAAGCTTTTTGTCTAACTCGAGTCCATCGTCAATGAATATGGCAGATATATTAGCAGCTTTAAGGCACTTGTCAGTCACTGATTCCACTCCAGATCTGGACCGGTACTCTTGAACGGCATCCAACGATAAGTCGTCGGACCCATAAAGCTCTGCGATCTCTCTCAAGCTTCTCTAAAAGATTTAACGAACAAACTAACTCTGTTAGAAATTAATTTATCGATATTACCAGTCTACAAATATGAACGTTTCAGAAAATGCAAAGGCAACGACGGTGTATGTCATGTCAGCTCGAAAGTCAATGAATCGATTTGTGAGATGGGTTAAAATGTGAGAATCTCAAACGGAATGGAATGAAGGCGTTAATTAATATACAAAAACGCACGCAGTCGTGATAATATATAACCGATGAGTAGACGAGCTTTTTTCACCTTGAAATTGATGGTGTGGGGTGCGTAGGATAAGGCTTCGCCTGTGGCCTCAGAGAAGCAGTTGAGGAAGGGGAAGTTGGAGTCCACCGCAACAATGTTGTGCGCGTGGGCATCGACAAGCTCCGCTGTATCCACCGCCGTTTTCAAAGCCGCGAACTTATCCATTCTCTCTCTCAGAGCTTTTTTGGAAAAGAGAGTGTGTCGGTATACTTTATGATTGAATATTCTCTTATTTAGTCAAAGCCATTAGTGGTATCAAGCCTAATTATTACTATACCCATGTGCAGTGGACACACCCCTTAAAACGAAAACACGTCCAAATTTTGACGTGTGCAGAATCAATTTCGCTATTAGTTAAGTCAAGAAAAGCTAAAAAGATCTACAACTCATTTATTAAGATCAAACTAGTGTAAAAACCCGCGAAAATCGCGGGCAAATCTAATAAATACAAAAAAAAGCTTAAAAATTATCAAAAAAAAAAATTTTTAACAAATTAAGAATGTAAATTATTAATATCAAAATATATATATATATATATATATAAATTTCGAAAAATACTTATTTGTAATCTACATTAGCTATTTTATTGATAATAATATAATTTTCGTCGTAACAAAAGAAATTTCAACCCTTACGCTCAAAAAGAATAATATTGTAAAACAAAGATGACTTGTACGTTATACGGGAGTTAAAAAATGACACTTTTGAAAGTTTTGTAGTAATTATAAAAATAAAAATCTTGTAATACGATCGTATTTAAACCTTGTATGGCGTCCTGTTCCAATATAAATATCGTTAAAGTACTGGTATCGTTCTACTTATTTTTACATTGTTGTTCCTAATATGCGATTAATTTTTAAGTATAGGAAGGAAAACAATGTCATTACTTAGATAAAAAAAAATTAAGATGTCATATATATAACTACCAAAATAATATTTTATTAATGAAATCAATCAATTTATTATTATAAATCAATCATTTTATTTAATATAGTAAACCTTTGATATTGACATTAGTCTAGATAAGGTAATAATATTTGATTGATTTATCATAAATATAAAACCTAGATCACAATATAAGTATATCCTTAATTCTAAAATAAGATAACCATATATGGTACATTGTGTATTTATAATTAACATGTCTAATCATTTAAATTATTCTGTTTATATATTCGATAATCAAGCAATAATTACAAAATTGTGAATTTCGAGTACTCTACGTTGACATTAGTATAAATTTCGGTCAGATAAATCTATTTGCAGAGGTCAATTTATTTTTTTGGTATAGTTTATATTTCAAGAAAACTAATTTTTAAATTTTGGTATATAAGAAATCTAATCGTATGAATATATGTATATATATGAATTAAAATAGATTTTGTGATTGTGCATTTGTAATGCACTTGACTGTGCATGGTAACCTTTGTATGTTTAAATAATTAATTTAGCAAAAGACCAATCAACTAATCTATTTTCAGATGTCAGTTTCTTCTTCTATTATGATTTATTTTTAACAAAAAATTGTATTTAGAATTTGGTATATAGAAATCTAATCATATTAATAAATGTACATTTAATAATTAAAATATATCTCGTGATTGTGCATAACGAATGCATGTGATTGTAAATAATAATATATGTATGTATGAATAATTAATTTAGCAAAAGCCAAACAGTTTAGAGTTAATTAATAATACGTAAATATATGTATACAATACTCGAGTTAATATAAATCAATGTAAATATATTTACTAAAATATATTTTTACCGTGGCCAATTTATTCATTTATTGTGGTTTATTCTTTTAATTATATTAGATATTGTGGTTGTGAATAATTAATGCTCCTGATTGTGCATAATTTAAATATGTTTGACCAATTCATTAAAAGACCAATTAATTTATAATTAATTGATAACATAAGAATTGATAGATACAAATTTAGAGCCTCCACAAAAGACCAATTAATTTACAGTTAATTAAAAATTATTATATTAAATACATCACTTCTAAAGCATATAAGCTTAGAACTTGATAATACCTTGTAATGACACTAAAAACAACATAAAAACATAATACGAAAAATATGAAAAGAAAAACTAAATTCATTGAAATCAGAAATAACGAATTAACATTCAACTTCAAATGGGATATAGGTAAATTATTTGTCGAAAAAATATTCACAAAAATTGCATTAAAACTAATTAAAAGCTTCAATCATACATTTGCTAATTAAAATAGATGGCAGCACCCTCATGCTTGACTTTAACATTTATTTTTGTAGTTGATAGCTGGGATTCAGAGTCATCAAAACCAATAAAAATAATCCTCTAAATAAAGTATACATCCTTCACTCGATGGTGTTTCAAAATCGCTGCTTGTTCCACTATCTCAAATAGATGAAATCATGGTCTATATGAAATTCAGGAAGTTAAAATTATTATAATATAAATAGTGAAGATGTAAGCATAATTGAAGAACCAAAGTTAATATATAAGACATGCCACTTCAATTTCTCTAAACGCATTATCAATAACTTCAAAATTAMAACMACCGATCTCAGTAGGGTATCTACCCAAAAATGCATCAAAAAATATTAATTGGTTACATGTTTTAACAATGTATAAACTGGTATGAAAATGCATACAAAATAAATTGAACACCTTATTTGATACATTAGTTGAGAAAGTATTGGCAAGGTACTTTTTAATTACACTTTCGACCCGAGTCGTCTTGTCTATTGTATAATGCCTTGATGGCATTAAAGACTATATTATGATATATAAACAACTTGTAGAAAAAGTCTTTACCAACAAACTGTTCAAGATCCATTGCGAAGAACTCATAGTTAAGAGAAAGAGCAACAAACGATGAACTAATAAACAAAAACATATAACTCACCATTTCTCGATTGAATTTTCTGAACTGGACACACCTTCGATTTCCCAAGTCGTCGCAATCTCAGATGCAATAAGCAGAAAAAGATCGGAGATGGATAACTTATTCAAAAAATCAACAAAGTAATAATAGAACTTAAGCAAAAAAGAAAAGCAATCATGTTATGAAAATAATTAACCAAAAATAAAATAAAAACTGATTTGATGCAGTATTAGTTGTTGAAAACAATTAATTCATTTGGATTAAAAAAGAGCCAATTGAAGCAACATATGAACCAAACAATATGAACATGTCACTAATAAGTTATTGGATGAAAATAAAAAATTATCGACATCAGAATTGGATCCAATCCTTGAACAGATGGGGTCGTTGCAAGTTTGTAATGAAAAAACAAATAATATTTATTAAAACAAAAAAACACAAAAAATAGATTACTCAATAAAAATGTTAAATATTATTAACAACCCAATAAAAATGTTATTTTAATTTTTTTCTGGGTTTTTAGTTTTATTTTTTCTTCTTTAGTTTTTCAAGGTATGTTTTAGTTTTATTAGTAAGAGTTTTTTGTGTGTTTTTTTGGCTTTTGAGTTTTTATTTTAATGTAGCTTTATAATTTTTTTTTTTATTATTATTATTATTGAAATTGGGTTATAGGGGACTTGGTCTTGTTATCAAACGATCTGACATGAGAGTGCCTTCAGCAAATATAACATGATATGCAATCTCGGTATACACAGCAGCAGAGAGAGCACAAACCATACATACCCGGGAATAATTGCAAGTCCTGTTTCTGGCAACCGAGCACTGCATCTTCCCCTGTGCCAACATTGATTGTGAAAGTATCAAGTGAGGGAGAGGGGGGTGGGGTGGGGGTGGGGGAGTTGTTGGGGGATGGGTGGTTGAAGAACTGCAGCAAAAGTACAGATTACTATATTTTTTGTTCACATAAATATATTAACTGACCACATATCCGAAGATCACAAGATAAAGCCATTTCAAGCCCACCCCCCAAAGCGGCACCTTCAATGACAGCTATTGTAGGAGTACACAGTGCCTGAATATCAGCATAGAGGACAAAAACTGTAAGTGTGTATCTGTTTTTATTGTGTTAAAACACATACAGAAAGTTCATAATTGAGCACAAATACAAAATATAATAATAATAATAATAATAATAATAATAATAATAATAATAATAATAATAATAATATTAATAATACCAACAATAAACTCGAAAATTGTTCGTATTCGATAATTGATCATATCAAGTTTCACTTGATCTATAATTTCTTTTAACCAGCGATTACGCGGGTATTGATAAGAAAATTATAAAATTATAACATTTATTAAAGAATTATTAAGTTCAGGAATTGAATACTAAGTACAAAGTAAAAAATTTCAATATAAATTTTGAAAAATTAACTTAGAAATTATATTATTAATATAAATAGATGCAAATTATGGTGTTTTTTTTTTCTCTTTATATCAACTCTTTCTGAAAAGAGGTTACAGTTTGAAAAGTTACACATAATTATAACACCAAAAATCATATTAAAATTGATAAGCTTTCTAGTCGTGTAAGCTTTTTCCTTAACTATATCCCTTATGCTTTGCCGCATTTAGCTCGTTGATCATCTCTTTTAGAGGCTCCGCCCATACGAATTGCGAAGGATAGATAAAAAAACAAAACAAAATAAAATGTCTGAACAAAATTAGATACAGTCCAATCTTTATCCATCGACATCTTAGACTTTTGGACTCGACAAAAAATACCTGAAGAACAACCTCCTCCTCGAAACTTTCTYAGTATGCTAAACCTCCCCATGTCCTCCCATACCTTTATTGAACAACATACATAAAGAGGTATTGTATGATCAGTWAATATATTACAAAATTTGAACAMACAGAATTGAAACCACAATAAATGCACCAACGTAAAATCCCTAATAGACTGAACTAAATCTTCCGATTGATATTAAAAAATACAAATATTTTTATTGAACATAAAAAAGAACCTAATCTTATCGCCTCGCGTGGTGTTGCTTTCTGAAATTCATAAAATGTGTGGCGTTCTAGAGAGAGCAAGCAATTTGAGAAGAGAGGAAGAAATTCGTAAAATGAATATCAATGATATAATAGAACAGCTCCRATCTCTAATAGAATTAGGGGAAAAAAAAGAATTACAAAACACATATCCATTTCATAATTAAGATGCTAAATCGAACTCAAACGAATCCCGCATTTCCTTGTACGCGCACCTGAAGTGATTGAACGAAAAAAGCAGTTGTCTAATAGCCTCTCTTTTCCCCTCAACCATATCTAAYATCACAATCGCCTTCGACTCTCACGCAGTTGTCTGCAATTGGCCCCTGCAATCAATCCAATACAAATCTTTMACCAATTTCACGWWTAATAAAAATGAATTAGGACAAACAAACGAAGCTTGAAAAGAATCTAGACAAAAATCTGGAAAAAGACTTTGAATTAAACTTGCACAATCAGTCATTGAATCCGAGAAATCAGGATATTAAATTAACAAACATAATAAATACAACAACTGTGAATAATTCTGAAAATCAGGAGAGGCTATTAATATAAATAATAATAATAATAATAATAATAATAATAATAATACCTACAAAATTTACTATTTAGCAACTCACATAATTCTATCCACTAAACATTGGGATTTGTGGTGGTGGTGACGAATTACAACCAAGCAATTTTTTTAGCAACTCACAATCCTAGAGTTACACTAAAACTCTTACTTTCCGAAACAACAAATCTACATTGTTCCAGAGATTACAACTTTGAAGGTTGAATATTTACTTGAAAGATGTCGTTGCACGAAAGAGAGTGACAACAATTTTTGTGAAATTTGAAATATGCCTATGAAAATGTGTCCTCCAAATGTTATAGCCAACAATGCAAAACCCATCAAAATGAAGCTTCAACAAACATAAACAAACACAATAAAAGAAGCTGGTGGCAAATTATGACTTGGTAGTGACTCACATTTCTAAACAATCTTACAGCAAAGGAAAAGCAAAAAAATGGTGAACAAATCTCAAAACAATGAAAAAGAAAAAAAAAACAATTGTATTCCTAGCAAGGTTATGCACTATATGATTTTCAACTTCTCTTATTCTACAAAATGCCTTTAGAAATCAAGATATTACACCGACCAATGCCGTGTTCATTTATATATCTCATGCAACAATGTGTAAGCGATTAACAGATACAATGATCAGTAGATACATGAATTAACACTTGATTCATAATTTCTCAGATTGCAGTCCTCCCATTCGTATATCTAAATCATTCAAACGACATTAAATGCAGATTGGATCGTGGATGTGAACCGAGACGTAATGGCCTGGGTGGCGAAGGCTTGAACCTGCTTCTTAGCATCTGAGACAAAGACACACAATATTCCATCACGTGACAAACTTAAGATCAATACATATGCAGATTGGATCTTTATATGCTTTTCTTTATAGTCGGATTCCCAATCAACGATCAATACATATGGCGAATAATAAAGTAAAAATAAATAAATAAATAATACAAAGGTAATGCAGAAAGAATGTTCAWTATTATTGAAGTCTCAATTATTAAGAAGGTGAAGTAGTAAATTAATGTAAAGTCATCAAGAAATTATTAAATCCAGGCTGCAAGAAAATGAGTTGAAGAAAACAATCTACCTGCACCGATCCACATCTGAACCCATTCTTAGTATGTAGCCCGAACCTGCGAGTCGATCAACTTTCAGGCCGAGCCGCTCGCCATTTCCAATCTGGAGACATAAATCGAGCCCGGTCATCTCGAACCCGAACCGCCGAGAGGGTGCCCCTGCACCGCCATAGAGCCATCTCCGCCTTTCGCTGGTTTTGGCCGCCTAGAACAGCCATGGTAGCGCCCCCCGCGCTGTTCACGATCAGTCCAGGACCGCAACCGCGAATCACCACCTGCAGTCAGTCCGAACCGTTAGTCGTCGTGCTAGCCGCTCAACACCGCCTCCGTCTGATGGGTGTGTGTGAGTTAATGAAGCCGACAGAAGTAGATCCTCAAGGAAAAAGGTTTCGACTGATTAATCGGTAAACTCAAACCCTATGAAATTAGGAATCTATTTTTTCAACAAAGATAAACAATCAGAGGATCTATTTATTTATTTATTTATATATTATTATCCAAACATAACCGAAGTAGATCGAAAAAAAACATGGCTTGATTCAATCTGGAGATAGAAAAAATTGTTGAAGGATGACAGAATGATATTTCATTGAGAGGAGAGCTTGCATACGCAGAAAACCCTGGTTTTTAAGTAAAGATGTGAAATGGAAAAAAGTTGTTATTTATACCCGGCTAAAAAATCTTTTCTTGGTAAAAAAAATTATGAACCATTAGAAGGTGCCAACTCAAAAACCGAACCTACTATAAGATGACACATGTCATCCAGAGCAGTAGTTAATTGACACATAGGTTAGGGTGTTAGCAGTATTAACAAATAGGTGGATACCAGGTTTATTAAGATTTTTTAAGAAATTTTATTATAATTATTTAATTAATTTTTGGTGAGAAAATTATTTTTATTAATGGATACTAACGAGTGTTCGAAATATATTTATTTAGGTGATGTTTTTAAATTTTGTAAAATATACGAGTTAGAGCATCAAGAGATTATAATATATTTGGACAATCCATATGTTAAACAAGTTATCGCAGGAGTCAACATGAAAACCTTAAAATAATGCGAGAAATAAAATACGTATAACTCGATTTACTTTTGGGTAATCAGATGCTAAAAAAGAATATAATGAATCATAAAGACGCGGATCATGAATCTCATCAATAGATCAAATTGCAGCGAAGTGATATCAGAGTCGTTTAAAATCCCAAAGATTATAGAGAAATCCAAATAATAGTACAAGATATCGACAATCATCAACCCTGTATCTAGTTGCAGATGAAAGAGATATTTAAATATCAAAAAGAAATCCTTGTTCATATTCATAAGTGAGTTAAAGGCCTCAGAGTTCAGCCAAGTTCATTTATAGGAAGACGGCATATAACTTTCGGGGCGGAATTCCTTATACATAAAAAATGGTACCGTATCCAGGTGCAGATGAAAAAGATACTTGAATATCAAAAGGAAACACGAGAAATCCTTGTTCATATTCAGAAGCGAGTTAAGGCCCTCAGAGTTAAGCCAAGTTCATTCCTAGGAAGACGACGTATAATTTCGGGACGGAATCCCTTTTATATCAAAAAGGAAAACCTACCGAGGTTATACGACAACCAACTAATGAAGAACAAATGATGGCCATTATCAAAAGGATCACATTACCTCCAAATAAGTGATGGAGAAAATCAATATTGAAGATCTACACATGATTGTCGAGTCCTTCACGTGATTAGGTATTGTAGATCTAAAAATGAATTCAGGAGAATTCTCGTCCTTAATTCCTAGGAATGCTCATTCACCATCACCAGCAAGTCTCAATCAGGCGAGAATACGACTTCGCATGAACCGGTACTAGATGCACCAAGGCCACATGTAGGGAATTTCACCATAAGAAAATCCTACGGACATAGTGGGTATTGGGAAATGTTCTCGAAAGCCCAATATTTTCAACACGCCATACAAGAAGTCCCAACTTGATCTTATACATCCGTATGGATTAATGTTTGAATATGGATACTCCAGACTTCAAGAATCGAGAGGCAGGAACTCTCGGTCTAGAAAAGGAAGGGTTCATTTTACTCCTTGAAATGAGTCTTGAAGGAGGACTTAACATGATCAGATATAAAAATGGGAGTTCTATCTGGAGAATCACTAATGGATAGTCGATAATATAACCAAATTATTCATAATCAATTTTATCCGCATAAGATGTTTTGAGGGTATCGAAGAGGAGAAACAATAAAATATCGAAAAGCCCTCTATTGTCTCAAGTTACAAGATATTTGTTGTATAGACGAATACATCAAACTATTCACCAAGTACCGGTGGAAAGCCAAGATGAACAATGGGGATGCGGCGCAATTATTCTTTTCGAAATTACCAAGTCCTTAGAGATAAATGTTAATCCTAGAATACAAGCCAACAACTGATGTAGATACGGTTGCTAAAAGGATGTCATTTCTAAAATCCAAGTTAGCAGAGTGGTGTCACCAGGTAACACTTTACAAGAATTATAAAAGATTAAGAGAAATCAAAAAATCAATTCCTTTATACTGTGTTGAAAATGACATTCCAACAGTAGTTGGAGGTCATCCACAGATACATAAGCAGAAGAAGGAAATAAGTCACCATATGTTGTGGACACAAGAGAATGTTTTCGTGGAAACCAATAAAACTCCGATTAAAACAAAAGGCCCAGAGCTATAAATCAGGATAAAAAACAAGACCAAACCGGAGTCAAGATTTTTTCTCAAGCCAAGGAAGCACTAGCATGACTCAATCAAAAAGTACTTTTAGATGAGCTTATATTAGAGTTAATAAAAGTTTTAAAAATTGCAATCATTGGACATATGGAGTGAGAGGGCATATTTCAACAGATTGTCCAAAAATTACAAAAGAGGTGTTAGACAGTTCGAGACAACCCCAGAGTTCGAAAAACCGTCTATTATCAAAAATTAGTAAATGTGTATCAATCTGAGGTCATTCCCTTGGATGAACGTGAGTCTTATTCAAAATTAGAGTGAAGGATGATTTTTTTAATAAGTGATCTGAGAGGATATGTCAGGATTCCTCTCTCATATCAAAAAACACTTATGAGAATAGTGAAATAAGATCCAAAGCTCAAAATGTATGAAGAGTTTACAATAGGGGCAATGGAAAAGGCCATGGATAAATTGGGGTTGAGAAACTGGAAACAACAAATTATCCTAATAATTTCTACGGGAGAATTTGCGATACCCACAGAATACACAGGTAGATCGAGATGCAACTAATCTCCTCCAAAAGATTAAGAGTGGACTCAAAGAGAAATAACAAATGTACTTTCATGGATCCATATTATAGCCATCAGAGTAATGATAAAATCAACCTTTAAAGAAGGAGTTGATTTGTCTTTAAATCTTGCTCTCTTTAACAAAAGAATCTCAAACCTCGAATATTCTTGTCTTGAAGCAATCACGGGAAATTTATATGTAGGGATGTTGGCATTCAATGTCTACCCATGAATTGCGTATGATTTGGTAGATTGAGATTTCAGTAGAGTTCTTACCCTTGATCAAGATTTTAAGAGGCTAGACCTGATGACGGAAGGGAGCAGACCCTACTAGATCACATACAAGTTTCCTATGCGCTCTCAAATACTCATCATTTATAAGTATTATTGAGAAAGGAATTTATAGAAATACTAAGGATCTTCGAGGACGTGGGAAAAGTCATCTTACCAAAGATCATGCAAACTCCAACAATTGGAGAAATTGGCATGAGAATTCAAGATAGTCCAATTCTTACAAAAAGCAAGAGTCTCATGATCGAATCAAGAAGAATGTCTTTTCAACGAGACAAGATGATCATAGAACCTCATTGGGAAGGTCCAAGGACCAGTCAAAGCACTCGAGTTCCTGATGTGTTCAAGACTAATGGAGAATTA
The DNA here is from genome assembly GCA_014905375.1 of Phtheirospermum japonicum. Classification (NCBI taxonomy): domain Eukaryota; kingdom Viridiplantae; phylum Streptophyta; class Magnoliopsida; order Lamiales; family Orobanchaceae; genus Phtheirospermum; species Phtheirospermum japonicum. The sequence goes on along the minus strand of BMAC01000646.1, from coordinate 275,446 downwards.
AAGTGGCCAGAAAGATGGAGGGGAGTAGAAGTGATATTCTTCATTACACATAAAGATAACATCTTTCCTTGTGATGATTTATATCACTTGCAACAACTTATCATAGGAAAATGTCAATGAACCATTTGGATCGGAGAAATTAAAATGGTGGCTGAAGGAAGCACAGGAAAAAAACCCAGAGCAACTAACTCTAGAGTTAAAATTTTTTGAGGAGCATAAACCTTGGGAAAGATTGAGAGATGGAATGGAGTTTACGGTGGGAGAAAAGAGATATAGAATCTGATGAGCACTAGTCCATTTTTCATATACATTCTTGTAGGGATGATATATGAAAGATATCATGTAGAATATTTTGCAGCCTACATTGATTCAGGCACAGGAATCTATATAGCTAACTAGAAGTTTCTCTAAAGAAATGGAAAAATAATTGTCCCCGGTGGTGGGAAGAAGTTTCACTACAAAGGAATCTTGTACTTAAAATAGGAATCAAGCAAGTAGAAATGATAATGGGAGGAGAAAATGGTACTCCGTGGTACAAGGTCAACACTCCACCGATCTATTTCCACGATACATGAGAAAATATTCTTTTAGGAAATAATTTCATATAAAAATATAAGAGATTTACACAATAAAATGAGACTAGAAGACTTATTTTCATAACCCCATGTGATCATGAGATTATAATCCAACGATTATCAGAGGCATTCCAAGGGAAAATGCCAATCAATTTTCATAATAAGCTGGTGATGAAGGCAAACTTCGACACCCAAAAATAAAGTATCAAAAAAAGGTATGGAGAAGCGATTCTCTAACTACGAATTGAGAGCATAGGAGGTCGTAAGGAGGAAAGGATAAAAATTTAAATGATTGAAATCCTCAAAGTTAGTCTATACAAGAGCTCGCAGCCAGACACCACTACAGAGGAACAAATTTCATCAGAGGATATCAAAAGAAGATTAAAAAGAATTTTAATGAAAATCCTCTAGCATGGTGGATAAGAATGAGCTCAAGGTATCTTTAAAAGTAAAAGTCGGAAAAGGAAATGAGCCAGTTAGAAATAGGTTTATCTTGATGAATCAATAAGATAAAAATGATATGCAACAAATACTTAAGGACCATATCAACCTTAAGTTAATTGGAACATGCGTCTCTCCACACACGAGTCCGAGGTTTTTGGTTTGTAACCATGGAGAAAGAAAATCAATATTAGTTATTAATTATAAGGGAATTTATAACATCTTGAAACTCGATGGATACTATATTCCAATTAGAGAACATTTGGTAAATTGCATTAAAAATGCCAAAGTGTTCTTCAAGTTCGATTGTAAATCTGGATTTTACCAGATTAAGATGGAGGAGGGGATCAGGTAGTTCACAACTTTCTCCACACCACAAGGACATTATACTAGAATGTTATGTTAATGGGCCTAGCAAATGCACCTCAGATATATTAAAGAAAGATTGATAATCTTTTTAAAGATGATTTTAGTTTCATGCTCATTTACATTGATGACATTCTTATAGCATCAAAGAATATGAAAGAGCATCTAAAATACTTGGAAATTTGCTCAGATGTTTGCCATAAAGAAGGGTTAGTACTTTCAGAAAAGAAAACAGTAATAGCTGCGAGAAAAAATCAAGTTCCTTGGGATAGAAATTGATGAATTTGGAATCATTTTAAAAGATCACATTGTGGAAAAGATATAAGGATTTCCATATATACTCAAGGATAAAAAGTAACTTCAAAGTTTCTTAGGAGTTGTTAATTTTTTAGGAATGTTTTTAAACAACCTAGAGATTATAGGAAAGTGTTTAGTCTCCTATTGAAAAATGATGCTAATTTCAAATGGGTGCAGGGACACTAAGAAGGGATTAAGCATCTTAAGGAAGTTTGCAATAATCTTCCTAAATTGAAAATTCAAAATGACAAAGATGAACTGGTTCTGTATACGTATGTCAATGATTATCGATGTGTAGCAGTTCTTACTAAAGTCACACCTATCGGAGAATTGCCATGCTGTTATTGCAGCGGGCTTCTTACAGATGATGAAATAAATAGATGTCATATTAACGAGAATGAGTTCTTCATAGTCAGAAAGGCATTAAAAAGGGTCTTTATTTTTGCTATCAAAAAAGTCCACCTTAAAAATTGATAATTAGAGCGTTAAAGCCTTTTTAAAAAACAAAATTGAGACTAAAATAGAAAAGGTTTGATTACTCAGTGGAAAGATGAATAAATATTATGATTATGATATTGTCGTTATAAAGTCTAATAAAAATATTCTTGCAGAATTTCTAACTCGAGATGGAGGGACACGTTGCTAACGATACCATCTCAGGGAAAGCCTGAAGATCCTTGAACGAGATTTTGGGATGCTAGATCTCAATGCCAAAGTCGATAGACGACTTCAACAAGCCAATCAAGAATCCATTTCTGATCACACGAGCATGCCATATGGCTCATTTTCAATTATTCTCAGCTTTATGAAAGTCTCTCCTCCAGGCCACATCTCCTACTGCACAAAATGAGAACGAGTCTCTAACCCAGAGGATATAGATTCAAGTACCATAATCATAAGGTATATGGATGATGCATTCCATGGGGATGTACAAGTTATAATGAATGTTAAACCCAACTGTCACAACTGAAGGCTTCAAGTCAACCCAACACCTCCAGGGTTAAAGAGGGAGAGTTGGATCTTAGGCCATGGAATGACACTTCTAAGATACAAACTGATGAGATTAAAGTTCTCTTATGCAGTTTTATCAACAATAATGGGAGAAACTAGTTAGCAGAAGAGGTATCAACCCGGATAAAATAATAGTTGATATATCGAGTAAATATCCAAGAGTTTGGCTAAGATAGGGAAATCTTACAAATGAAGTACAAGAATGGTATAATTTTATGGCCTTAGCTTCAGTCTATACTATTGCACCAAGCTTTGTGAAAAACTCCAAACTACCAAAATGGATTGGGGAAGCGGTTTTCAAGACTTAGGCTAATAACTCACATTTAGCCAGATGAGACATTTTGGAGCTATATTTTATTAGTGTGGCACCATAAAATAGCAAATAAAAGCTTCAATGAGTTTTTAATTTCATCAAGCTTAGAAGACAAGATGGGAATGTCTTAATAAATTATTAAGGCTGCCTCATCGAAAGATGCACCAATGATAGTAAGAGCAATTTCAGAAGATGATGCTTCTACACGGCGAGCATGGGGACTTTGGGGTTGTCTAACATAAATAGATAAAGTAAAGTACCCATACAAGTTCTTTTAGAATTCAGCAAACAAAACATTCCTCTTGAATTCAATGATAGTAGCAACTATAGGCTTTGCAGAAACTCTTTTTGAAACAAAGAGAAGAGTGGAAAAATAAAATTAAGGTAAACAATGGAACCTACACGAGATTTTGTAACATGGCACATGTTGGACAATGGATTGACTAGATCTATTAAGAGTTCCCGGACCAAAAGTACCCAAGTTTAGAAAAGGCTTTTGAACCAAACATGACCGATAAGAGTGAATAACTAGAAAAGATAAAAGTATAGTTGCTTTCAAAAAAGTACGTGGACCACGCAAAACTACCATGTGAAAAGATTCTCCCAAAATAAGATGGTTGAGTCATGAGGGACCAATAATGAGATAAGTCAGTGGACAAACTGTCTCTTATACACATCTAGATGTGTATAAGAGACAGACTTACAAGAGTTCTGCCCATTCTTGGAAATGTAAAAGACATCCACAGGCCAATCTTTGCCAATGGTATGCTATCTTTGGTTGCATCCGTGTATATTTTTTGTCCACTGACTTATCTCATTATTGGTCCCTCATGACTCAACCATCTTATTTTGGGAGAATCTTTTCACATGGTAGTTTTGCGTGGTCCACGTACTTTTTTGAAAGCAACTATACTTTTATCTTTTCTAGTTATTCACTCTTATCGGTCATGTTTGGTTCAAAAGCCTTTTCTAAACTTGGGTACTTTTGGTCCGGGAACTCTTAATAGATCTAGTCAATCCATTGTCCAACATGTGCCATGTTACAAAATCTCGTGTAGGTTCCATTGTTTACCTTAATTTTATTTTTCCACTCTTCTCTTTGTTTCAAAAAGAGTTTCTGCAAAGCCTATAGTTGCTACTATCATTGAATTCAAGAGGAATGTTTTGTTTGCTGAATTCTAAAAGAACTTGTATGGGTACTTTACTTTATCTATTTATGTTAGACAACCCCAAAGTCCCCATGCTCGCCGTGTAGAAGCATCATCTTCTGAAATTGCTCTTACTATCATTGGTGCATCTTTCGATGAGGCAGCCTTAATAATTTATTAAGACATTCCCATCTTGTCTTCTAAGCTTGATGAAATTAAAAACTCATTGAAGCTTTTATTTGCTATTTTATGGTGCCACACTAATAAAATATAGCTCCAAAATGTCTCATCTGGCTAAATGTGAGTTATTAGCCTAAGTCTTGAAAACCGCTTCCCCAATCCATTTTGGTAGTTTGGAGTTTTTCACAAAGCTTGGTGCAATAGTATAGACTGAAGCTAAGGCCATAAAATTATACCATTCTTGTACTTCATTTGTAAGATTTCCCTATCTTAGCCAAACTCTTGGATATTTACTCGATATATCAACTATTATTTTATCCGGGTTGATACCTCTTCTGCTAACTAGTTTCTCCCATTATTGTTGATAAAACTGCATAAGAGAACTTTAATCTCATCAGTTTGTATCTTAGAAGTGTCATTCCATGGCCTAAGATCCAACTCTCCCTCTTTAACCCTGGAGGTGTTGGGTTGACTTGAAGCCTTCAGTTGTGACAGTTGGGTTTAACATTCATTATAACTTGTACATCCCCATGGAATGCATCATCCATATACCTTATGATTATGGTACTTGAATCTATATCCTCTGGGTTAGAGACTCGTTCTCATTTTGTGCAGTAGGAGATGTGGCCTGGAGGAGAGACTTTCATAAAGCTGAGAATAATTGAAAATGAGCCATATGGCATGCTCGTGTGATCAGAAATGGATTCTTGATTGGCTTGTTGAAGTCGTCTATCGACTTTGGCATTGAGATCTAGCATCCCAAAATCTCGTTCAAGGATCTTCAGGCTTTCCCTGAGATGGTATCGTTAGCAACGTGTCCCTCCATCTCGAGTTAGAAATTCTGCAAGAATATTTTTATTAGACTTTATAACGACAATATCATAATCATAATATTTATTCATCTTTCCACTGAGTAATCAAACCTTTTCTATTTTAGTCTCAATTTTGTTTTTTAAAAAAGGCTTTAACGCTCTAATTATCAATTTTTAAGGTGGACTTTTTTGATAGCAAAAATAAAGACCCTTTTTAATGCCTTTCTGACTATGAAGAACTCATTCTCGTTAATATGACATCTATTTATTTCATCATCTGTAAGAAGCCCGCTGCAATAACAGCATGGCAATTCTCCGATAGGTGTGACTTTAGTAAGAACTGCTACACATCGATAATCATTGACATACGTATACAGAACCAGTTCATCTTTGTCATTTTGAATTTTCAATTTAGGAAGATTATTGCAAACTTCCTTAAGATGCTTAATCCCTTCTTAGTGTCCCTGCACCCATTTGAAATTAGCATCATTTTTCAATAGGAGACTAAACACTTTCCTATAATCTCTAGGTTGTTTAAAAACATTCCTAAAAAATTAACAACTCCTAAGAAACTTTGAAGTTACTTTTTATCCTTGAGTATATATGGAAATCCTTATATCTTTTCCACAATGTGATCTTTTAAAATGATTCCAAAATTCATCAATTTCTATCCCAAGGAACTTGATTTTTTCTCGCAGCTATTACTGTTTTCTTTCTGAAAGTACTAACCCTTCTTTATGGCAAACATCTGAGCAAATTTCCAAGTATTTTAGATGCTCTTTCATATTCTTTGATGCTATAAGAATGTCATCAATGTAAATGAGCATGAAACTAAAATCATCTTTAAAAAGATTATCAATCTTTCTTTAATATATCTGAGGTGCATTTGCTAGGCCCATTAACATAACATTCTAGTATAATGTCCTTGTGGTGTGGAGAAAGTTGTGAACTACCTGATCCCCTCCTCCATCTTAATCTGGTAAAATCCAGATTTACAATCGAACTTGAAGAACACTTTGGCATTTTTAATGCAATTTACCAAATGTTCTCTAATTGGAATATAGTATCCATCGAGTTTCAAGATGTTATAAATTCCCTTATAATTAATAACTAATATTGATTTTCTTTCTCCATGGTTACAAACCAAAAACCTCGGACTCGTGTGTGGAGAGACGCATGTTCCAATTAACTTAAGGTTGATATGGTCCTTAAGTATTTGTTGCATATCATTTTTATCTTATTGATTCATCAAGATAAACCTATTTCTAACTGGCTCATTTCCTTTTCCGACTTTTACTTTTAAAGATACCTTGAGCTCATTCTTATCCACCATGCTAGAGGATTTTCATTAAAATTCTTTTTAATCTTCTTTTGATATCCTCTGATGAAATTTGTTCCTCTGTAGTGGTGTCTGGCTGCGAGCTCTTGTATAGACTAACTTTGAGGATTTCAATCATTTAAATTTTTATCCTTTCCTCCTTACGACCTCCTATGCTCTCAATTCGTAGTTAGAGAATCGCTTCTCCATACCTTTTTTTGATACTTTATTTTTGGGTGTCGAAGTTTGCCTTCATCACCAGCTTATTATGAAAATTGATTGGCATTTTCCCTTGGAATGCCTCTGATAATCGTTGGATTATAATCTCATGATCACATGGGGTTATGAAAATAAGTCTTCTAGTCTCATTTTATTGTGTAAATCTCTTATATTTTTTATATGAAATTATTTCCTAAAAGAATATTTTCTCATGTATCGTGGAAATAGATCGGTGGAGTGTTGACCTTGTACCACGGAGTACCATTTTCTCCTCCCATTATCATTTCTACTTGGCTTGATTCCTATTTTAAGTACAAGATTCCTTTGTAGTGAAACTTCTTCCCACCACCGGGGACAATTATTTTTCCATTTCTTTAGAGAAACTTCTAGTTAGCTATATAGATTCCTGTGCCTGAATCAATGTAGGCTGCAAAATATTCTACATGATATCTTTCATATATCATCCCTACAAGAATGTATATGAAAAATGGACTAGTGCTCATCAGATTCTATATCTCTTTTCTCCCACCGTAAACTCCATTCCATCTCTCAATCTTTCCCAGGTTTATGCTCCTCAAAAAATTTTAACTCTAGAGTTAGTTGCTCTGGTTTTTTCCTGTGCTTCCTTCAGCCACCATTTTAATTTCTCCGATCCAAATGGTTCATTGACATTTTCCTATGATAAGTTGTTGCAAGTGATATAAATCATCACAAGGAAAGATGTTATCTTTATGTGTAATGAAGAATATCACTTCTACTCCCCTCCATCTTTCTGGCCACTTTAATTCTCCATTAGTCTTGAACACATCAGGAACTCGAGTGCTTTGACTGGTCCTTGGACCTTCCCAATGAGGTTCTATGATCATCTTGTCTCGTTGAAAAGACATTCTTCTTGATTCGATCATGAGACTCTTGCTTTTTGTAAGAATTGGACTATCTTGAATTCTCATGCCAATTTCTCCAATTGTTGGAGTTTGCATGATCTTTGGTAAGATGACTTTTCCCACGTCCTCGAAGATCCTTAGTATTTCTATAAATTCCTTTCTCAATAATACTTATAAATGATGAGTATTTGAGAGCGCATAGGAAACTTGTATGTGATCTAGTAGGGTCTGCTCCCTTCCGTCATCAGGTCTAGCCTCTTAAAATCTTGATCAAGGGTAAGAACTCTACTGAAATCTCAATCTACCAAATCATACGCAATTCATGGGTAGACATTGAATGCCAACATCCCTACATATAAATTTCCCGTGATTGCTTCAAGACAAGAATATTCGAGGTTTGAGATTCTTTTTGTTAAAGAGAGCAAGATTTAAAGACAAATCAACTCCTTCTTTAAAGGTTGATTTTATCATTACTCTGATGGCTATAATATGGATCCATGAAAGTACATTTGTTATTTCTCTTTGAGTCCACTCTTTTTTTTTGTCCACTGACTTATCTCATTATTGGTCCCTCATGACTCAACCATCTTATTTTGGGAGAATCTTTTCACATGGTAGTTTTGCGTGGTCCACGTACTTTTTTGAAAGCAACTATACTTTTATCTTTTCTAGTTATTCACTCTTATCGGTCATGTTGGTTCAAAAGCCTTTTCTAAACTTGGGTACTTTTGGTCCGGGAACTCTTAATAGATCTAGTCAATCCATTGTCCAACATGTGCCATGTTACAAAATCTCGTGTAGGTTCCATTGTTTACCTTAATTTTATTTTTCCACTCTTCTCTTTGTTTCAAAAAGAGTTTCTGCAAAGCCTATAGTTGCTACTATCATTGAATTCAAGAGGAATGTTTTGTTTGCTGAATTCTAAAAGAACTTGTATGGGTACTTTACTTTATCTATTTATGTTAGACAACCCCAAAGTCCCCATGCTCGCCGTGTAGAAGGCATCATCTTCTTTTTTTGTCCACTGACTTATCTCATTATTGGTCCCTCATGACTCAACCATCTTATTTTGGGAGAATCTTTTCACATGGTAGTTTTGCGTGGTCCACGTACTTTTTTGAAAGCAACTATACTTTTATCTTTTCTAGTTATTCACTCTTATCGGTCATGTTTGGTTCAAAAGCCTTTTCTAAACTTGGGTACTTTTGGTCCGGGAACTCTTAATAGATCTAGTCAATCCATTGTCCAACATGTGCCATGTTACAAA
>BMAC01000646.1:242176-257388 GCA_014905375.1 Phtheirospermum japonicum | reverse complement strand
TTTTGCAAAAAAAATGAGGAGATGGATCATATTAAGTAATCAAACATCTAGAGTAATTCTTTCATCTCTTGTGAAAATTTATGTTCTTCCAAAGAAAATTGAAAAAAAAGAAGAAAAAGCTGGCATTGCGTAGGGTTCAACTCTGGTTTCACGAAAAATGAAGCAGTGTTAAATTTTTTTTTTGGAACAAATGTGTAATGTTCGAAATCTTTTTTAGAACAAATGTGTAATGTTCAATTTTTTTCACAACAGTGCATTTTTAACAAAAACAAACAAACAAACAAATTGTTCGAAGCAGATTTTCGAACTTGAAATCCATGTTCGAAAATCTGGTTCGAATAGTCCGTTTTTGCCAGAAATTTCGAACAACCTATTTGTGTTCATCATTAGCAGTTCGAACACAACTCCAACAATAAACCTAATGAACCATTTCAAGACGAAAAAATGTACAAAAATAGAATGTGATTATTGTAAAGTTTTTGGGAGGAATAAGATTTTTTTTTTGCTTTATTTAATGTTTAAATTAATTTTATAAGAAAATTATTTTTATCTTTTTAAATATATTTATTATAGTCTAAAAATTAATGAGGTCAAATAATCAAATTTTGGGGTGCTAATATCGGTACAAAGATGAATTAATGGTCACGGGAACCCACTTGAATTTTGCACATTTCTATTTCTCCTATTTTTATATTTACTTTTCTAGCTTTTATTTATTTCTGGATCTCTTTTTGTCTTTCCAATCGGTCACCGATCATGGCGTCTTCAAGTTCCGGCAATTCTATACCCGCGCCTGGTAAACACTGTCCCCCAACTCCGCCAAACACCGATTACAATATTAAGTTGTTTTTGTTCTCGCATGCATTTTCACGAACATCTTGCGCACATTTTTCCTCAATCAACATCACAGAGTCTAATTATGTTATGTTTATGTGTGGGTTACTTGATTTTTCTCAGAGGCGGTACAAGTTCTTGTCTCGTCGCTGGCAGATGAGTCTCCCATGGTCAGAGAAGCTTCGGCTGCTACTCTCAAAGACATAGCGTCTCTGTAATTTCACTTTTCCTGTACAATTTGTCACTATCGATTGTGAATATTCTGTTGATTGATGCATCACAGATAAGTTTTCTGCTTTAAATTGGATGAGTTTTATCTGTTTCTTCAAATCCTCACGCGGCTCTGGTGTAATTTGATTCTAAATGTAAATTGAATGAATTCTTGAATTCTCTTGTGTTTTCTGAATATAAACAAATAAAATTAAATTGATTGTAAAAATTGAATGAATATTTGAATGTTTATTGAAAAAGTTGGCTCTAAATTTAAATTGACTGAATTCTTGAATGTTACTTGAAACTCTTCTGACTCTTGATTTCTTTGAATGTTTTTAGGAACCCACTTCTAGTTCTTGATTGTTGTTCCACTGTGTCCCGTGGTGGCCGACGGGTACTGTCATGTTTCTTGCTCTTGTGTGTGTGTGTGTGTATATATATATATATAAATTAGATAGCAGTGATGAGTGATTGTATCTTTTGAATTGGAATTTCAGAGATTTGGGAACATAGCTGGATTATTTCAAGTTATGTCTGTGGCAATTCGAGCATTGGATAAAGATGATGTTGATCCTCACTACATGGCAAAGCTTGCCAAAATAGCCGCTGCTGAGATAATCTCAACCAAGGTAAAATATTATTCTGACCAGTGTTAAACTGGGATGCAACTGTGGTAATCTCTTTCTGCTTAAAACTTCTTATTACTTCGTGTGTTTGACTTGTTGTAGGAACTCAATGCTGATTGGCAAAGGGCTGCATCCGGTATACTTGTTGCATTAGGTTTACATCTGCCTGACCTTGTAAGTTCCATCGTTTAGACTTATACCGGACAATCTGGTATTGAGTTTTATATCACAGTTCAGCTCAGTACCGTGAACTTTAAGTGTTTTGCAATCTTGACCTGATTTATTGAGGAGTATAGAATGATTCAAGTGCAACCTTAATCTGGATTTTTGGAAGCATAGATTGCAAGCTGAAACATTTATTCTGGTCCCTATTATAGGAAAGCATATATCAAGTTTATTGTAATTTTGACATGAATTCTAATGTTTAGTAACTATACCAGTCCAAGAGGACAGAGATCTTCATAATGTAATACGTGGACTGTTGTGGGGTGAAATTTACACCATAGCAACTTTCTTTGTCCAGTTCTGTTGAGCTGTCCATAGTATGTATTATGATTGGTTAACTTTCATCGATGGTATTTTTTCAGATGATGGAGGAAATATTTCTTCATCTCTCTGGATCCACTTCAGCTCTTCCTGCTATGGTTCAAATACTAGCAGAGTTTGCTTCATCTGACGGTGTGTGTCATGTTTAGTTTCCGGTTTTAAACTAAGTATAAAATAGTTTGGCTTCTATATCTGACTTTTGTTTATGAAATTTGGTTTATTGATGTAACTTTTTGTTATATCTGAAGCTTTTCAGTTCACTCCACGGTTCAAAGGTGTACTTACAAGAGTTCTGCCCATTCTTGGAAATGTAAAAGACATCCACAGGCCAATCTTTGCCAATGGTATGCTATCTTTGGTTGCATCCGTGTATATATTTGGTAGCTGATGGGGTTTGTACCATTGTTCTAGTTGATGCATTTTTTAATGGACATCCATAAAGGTTGCTACCATGACCATGAACCACTTTCTATCTTTGATTACTTATGTTAGCGAAGAATAGGGCTTCACAATTTTATTGCTGCATGTGGAACTTTAATTTGGTATATAATGAAAAGGGGGTGAAGTTGCATAGTTTGTAGGTTTTGATGGCCATCTAGAACTAGAAGTCATGCTTGGCAAGATGAATAATCTGCAGATCTCAGTGAATAATTTGGGATCTATTAATTGATCTCTGAATGGGAAGAAAACCGTGATGGTTCTCTGTGTTCCAAAATAAATTTCAGTTTTTTACATTCCACTTGACATTGGTTATGTTTAGTCTTTGGCAGTGGTAGACATCACATTATGATACTCTAGTTTGCAAAATGTAGTGCATGCTATGCAGAATATTCTTATTATACTTACTGAGACGTGTTCTTGTCTTTTTCCAGCATTCAAATCATGGTGCCAGGCCTGTTGGCAGTATAGTGTTGAGTCCCCACTGTTTACAGCGATAGATGGCGATGTCGTGTAAGACCTGTTTTTTTGCTTCTGTCTAATTCTGCAGGACTTTGTCTGTTTAATTTTTCACAGATCTTTGGTTTGGATTGTAATAAGCTGTTTGGCGCAGATCCTTCCTGAACTCTGCATTCGAGCTTCTATTGAAAGTTTGGGCAGTTTCACGGGATCTCAAGGTTACCATCTGACAATGTACATAATACATGTGATTTCTTGTATGAGTATTATTTTTGTTCTTCTGGGATATGAACTCAATGTTCACTATGGTTTGCTAGCTGCATTATGAATATAAAGGGATTCTTCACGCTTGACTTATATTTTATTGTTGATTGAAATAAGTTGTGAATAGCTTCATTCTGGATGCTTTTGGGCTTGTTGTGTTCTACTCATACTTGTGGTCAATGTCTTATAGAAAGATTTCTGTATTAAATTCTCAACATCTGGGTACTTGAAATTGCTAAAATGATTCATCAACTCTGAATATTTCTCTCATTGAGTAATATTGGTGATGGTATTTGTATCCCTTGAGTTTTAGAGCTAAAAGTGAGAGATGTATATTAGTTAGAAGTGCGATAACCACGTATATGGCTAGTATGCCGGCATCTAAATGATTACATATTTACAACTGGGACTGTTTTGCCACTGTTGGCTTATGTTTGCCTTTAGCTTGTTCCTTGGTAGACTAAAATTTCTTCACCTCATTAATTTACGGATCACAAACATTCCTATATTGTTAATTAAATTCCCGTTACTTGGCTCTTGTGAATTGATATATGACTTATGGCCTTGTGTTTCCAAACTTTGCTTGGCCTAACAATTATACGTCTTTGGCGTATCAGATTACTAATTGTCCTTTATCTATCATTTTGCACCCTGAAATTTTAAGGGGACAATTTATTCTTTTGTTTCTGTAGGTCCGTGTGTCTACTGTTGAGGCTTTAGGCCAGATGGTTGGTCTTGTAACCAGGACACAACTAAAGTCAGCTTTACCAAGACTTGTGCCCACTATTTTGGAATTGTAATCCTTTCTTCCTCTTGTTTGTAGTTCGACTAACTCTTCATGGCCAGTCAGGCTAATAATTTTCTGATGTTAGTATAGAGCTGCGAGTTAATTTGCTGTTTTCTTTTCTTTTCTTTTTTTTTTTTAATTTTTAATAATGCAGGTATAAGAAAGATCAAGATGTTGCCTTTGTGGCTACATGTAGTCTCCACAATCTCTTGAATGCTTCCTTACTTTCAGAAAGTGGTCCACCTTTGCTGGACTTTGAAGTGAGTGAATGTAACGATTGACCTTCATGCCTTTTAAGTTTGTTTTATTTATATGCTGATAATAAATTTTTATTGTAGAAGTTTGTTTTTCTTTTTCCATTTTCTGATGTGTGTGATCTCCATTTTATTTCAAGGTTACCTGTAGTAGGTTGTTCTTATAAACCATAATTTACATGCCTGTTTTCCTATAACTGATCTGTTCATTCCATAGTAATATCACTCTTATCGAATGATGTGATATGCTTTTCTTAGTCTATATGGTTTTCAAGTTGTCTTTAAGCTCATGCTTACAATAGTGGATGTTGTACTAGCTAACATTTGGCAGGAAAAGGGGTTTGGGGGTGGGTGTGATTCGTGCATACGCAAAGCATCATATAGTGAAAGTGTCAAAGTGTGATATTATTAATGCTAACTTAGAGGTACTTGCAAAATTTTGTGCTCGATTTACTTTGAATTTCATGCTCATGTTCTAAAATGCCTCACTGAGTGTGATTGATATTAATCCAAATTAAAAGGAACTTAGGGATTTTTTTTTTTTTTTGATTAAGTTCTCATGTTCATGTTGACTTAAATATATCTGTTGTGATTACATGGTCGAGATTTTGCCAAGGCAATTTGTGTTAAAGATGCCTGCACAAAGGTGTCGGTTTGGCGATCCCTAGGACTTGATAACTTTCTCTTTCTTGTCTTATTTATCAGTATCAATGTTTTCCATTTACTTTTCCAAGAGTCATGACTTAAAAGCTATAAATTTGCAGGATCTTACTGTCATATTATCAACGCTTCTTCCCGTTGTGTGCATCAATGACAGTAAACAGCATTCATGTTTTTCAGTGGGACTGAAGGTAGAATTTGCCTGGTGGTTCTTGATCAATGCTTTCTGATATGTGCTCTTGTTTGTGTGTAATACTGGCTTTGAGAATATAATTATATATAATCGTCTCTGAATTACCTCTCTTTGGATGACCAGTGTAATTATTCTGTTTCTGTAAGCAGTTTTCTTCTTGGTATAATTTTCATATCTTTTTTTAATCACTTATCGACTGTGGGATGATAATAGCAACTCTTGTAGTTAAAGATATGCTTATTCGTCTATTTCTCTCTCCTAAAAGTTTTAGGTTAACAGCTCCAGTTTACAGATTGATTCCTTTCTGTAGATAGACGATGTCTTTGTATGGCTTTTAATAGTTAGTGCATTTCAATTTTACAATGCAATTTTTTTGTCTTGTAGATCTATAAAGAGTGAAACACTCTGCTGGAAATTTTGGTCTCTTCCATTTTAAATTTCCACTGTTTGACTGTTTGATCTCCCCTCCCCCTCATTTCCTGTGTAATTTCTGGAAAGATGTTTGTTCATTGATAGTCTATCTTGTTACCTTGATTGCCAATCATTTTATGTACCTTGTGCTTTCTCACGGTTGCTAATCATTTCCTGTGCAGACCTACAACGAAGTTCAACATTGCTTTCTCACGGTTGGTCAAGTCTATCCGGAAGATATCTTCGTGTTCCTTCTCTATGTGGGTAAAATTGCCAAAAAATGTATTTTGAATAAGAATCAACTAGTAATCACACATGCAACTATGTAAAGTCCAACAGCTAGACCTTATCATCTTTCGTCCCTGCAAAAAGCAAATAATTGACTAGTTGAGGAATTTTAAGAAGAAAAACAACAAAAAATTATATTGAACAAGTTTTTGTGTTTCTCTGTCTCACCTTTGTTACATGTGAATGATTCATGTCCCAGAAATGCAGGTTGAAAGAAGAACCTCTAACCTTTGGCGCCCTTTCAGTCCTAAAGCATCTTTTACCAAGGCTAGCTTTGTTTCTTCATTTTTATCTTCTTTAGATTTTTCAGATTCCATGGGATTTCCAACTTATGCTCTTATTATTTCCTTTTGAAGGTTGTCTGAAGCTTGGCATGCTAAAAGGCCGTTGCTTGTTGAAGCAGTGAAAAGTTTGTTAGATGAGAGTAATTTGGCAGTTTGCAAGGCACTTTCTGAGGTAGTGTATTAATACAGTTTGCAAGGCACTTTTTGTTCTATTCAAACCATTAGTTGTATCTTAATTTTATATTTCTCATTATTGTAGTTAATCGTTGTTATGGCGTCCCACTGTTACTTGGTTGGTCCACCAGGAGAGTTATTTGTCGAATACTTGGTACGCCACTGTGCAATGACAGATGTGGATAGGGCAGACACTGAGACTTCAAAGGATTTTGTTAGGTTGACTGGCTCTTTCTATCCTTTCATGCAAAGGAAATCAGAGGTTTGACTTTTGCTCAGAATTTGAAGCGTTCTGTTTGTGCATGCGATTTACTGCTGATTGTTATCTACTAATAGTATATTGCTGAATGAAAATTTATTAACTATGCTTTACTTGGATCTTCACATTGACACATTTTAATGTGTGTTATATTTTGACTCGTGATTTGCAAATGACACACGAAGAGATTTGCATTTTTTAGCCATTCTATCATAAATGCACTTCTGAGCCAGCCCAAGATAATAGTAATTTATCAATGTAAGGCCTTTTCGTGGTTTTTATATTTGTGGTTTCTTCCAAACTATGGCTATTAAGTATTAAGTTTGCTGTGAAATGATAAAATATTAAACCACTTTAACAACTCAGATGACTTTAGACATAATATGCAGAATCATGTTGTTAGTTGAGTCTTCTGAACTATATAAATAATATATGCAGAATGAATTATCTAAAAGAGAAAGAAAAATGCAAGAACTTTCGTTCATGCACTTTATAAGCTATTAAAAGCGAACTCAGTGTTTGTTGAAACGAAAGTAGGATATGCTTCAATTCTGATAAGAATGATTTTACTCCTAATTATTGCGAGTTTCTGATGAAGCTCTTTTGGAAGATGTTCAGTATCATCAGATATTTTGTCTTGGGACGAGGACCGCACCTGTTTCTGCCCATTAATGAAATATAGTCTCATGTAGTCATGTTAGAAGGACTTGTTCATAACATACATGACCATTAGAATTAGGGGCATGAAAGGAAGATTTTCCTTGAATACTCTTTTGGTTTACTACCTTAACTCTGAGTACAAAGGAAAAGAAAGGAAAACAAGGAAAAAACTAGAAGACAATGTCTGATGCTGATTCATTTAATATTGAATTGTTTAGAAATTGTCCTTGGATCATTCATCATTGGATGGAGTTCTGAATTGTGTAAGTTCCAGGTTGTTCTTATATAGAATGTGAGATCTCTTTTATACTATGATCATTCAGTTTATCATGTACGTATTGCATGAAAACGCTTGGATCATTTGCAGGTAAATATTGGAGGTGTATGTCCAACAGATTTACGTGAAGTGTGCGAAAAAGGTCTTCTTTTATTAACTGTCACCATTCCCGAGATGGAGGTATGTTGATATCAGCCTTTGGAGTTTGGTCCATCACCTCTTCGCCTGTTTTCACATCTTTCCCATACATCTCTTTTGCTGATTGTACTTGGCAGATCTTATTCTAATAACCTTTCGTTTGATGTTTCCAGCATGTGCTTTGGCCATTTTTGTTGAAATTGATCATACCACGGATTTACACTGGTGCAGTAGCAACGGTAGGATGTTCTCTATCTATTTGTAACATGAAATGCATTTCTTTTGTTGGTCTTTACATTTCTCTGAGAGGTCCTCCGTCCTCTCATTTATACCTGAAGTAGGTCGATTGCATTTCTTTTTCAGCGGTCTAATCTCTTTATATAGGTCTGCAGATGCATCTCAGAATTATGCAGAACTAAACATACTCAAAGTGATACGATTATTTCTGATTGTAAAGCACGTGCTGATATTCCTAATCCTGAGGTTTCATCTCCTCTCCTTTCTATATTTGTATAACTTGCTGTTCTTATAGAAATGTGTACCATAAACGTTTTTCATAATTATAATTCAGGATCTTTTTGCACGTCTTGTGGTGCTCCTCCACAATCCACTGGCAAGGGAGCAGCTGGTGACTCATATTTTAACTGTAAGTGTGCTTATTGCAAAGTTAACATATTTACATGGATGGGCAAAATAAAGTGCAGGAAAGTGGATAATGTTAATTTCAGGACTGTAGGTCATTAGTTTGATTGAATCATATATAAACGAGCCTTATATCCATACCCTGCAGTGCCATAGGTCTGTATAATTTTCATGAACAAGGTATGCTAATAAGATGCACCATAAGGTTTCTTCCAAAAACTCTTTGAAGGTTTTATAATTATGTTATAGTTTACTTATGATTAGGTAATTCAATGATGGTTGAAGGGTAGAAATGAAGTATGTTCTGATAAAAATGCTGCTAGAATCTCAAGTTTTATAGTTGCTTCTACATCTGTATATCATCTCCTTAATTGGGATAATCGGGTTTGGAAATTTTAATATTTCAAATTCTTCTTATCATTCATTCCACAATGAACTTGGCAAGCATTAAAAATGATATTTCATGTGGAGAATTTGTGTAAATGTGATGGCCAAACTCTTTACTTGGGTTCTGCATCCGACTCAAACACTATTAATAATCTTGTCCGATCAAGCATATGTGTGATACCTTGCTTCATCTTTGCCTAGATAACTGTGAGAATTAATTTGTAGCCTATATTGAGTTGGTTGGCATGCATGGATGAAGTCCAAGATTTTCCTGGGTGGTTGGGGTATGAGAGTCAGGGCTTGTAGATGGACTTATTCATGGTGATGTTTGGAGTAACTGGAAGCTGAACTATCACTGCACTTTAAGTTTAGGGTTCATTTCTGTCCTTTAATTTAGAAAGAGATTTTATATTTCTGAGCCTACGGACGGCATTGTCCTTCTATTGGTCTTATGAGGCATTTTGATCATACAAAACCTCATATGTACTTATCCGATTTAACTTAAGATTCATAATTCATATAAAAATATAATTTATTTCCATGAGAGTGTCCTTTCTAGCCAAGTATTATTGAAATCGAATCAACACAAATAACCTAATTAATGAGCATAACTGTTTTTAACTCTTTGTAATTTGCTTTTGCAGGTCTTGAATCACTTAGCTTCTCTATTTCCCAAGAACATTATCTTATTTTGGCAAGACGAGGTATAGCAGCTTGATGATGTAGTTCAGTCTTGATTGTTAATCTGAAGAGTTGGATATTTTTGGAACAGGGTTTTTAGGCATGCTTTGTGGTAATTTATTTACTATATAGGATTAATTGTCCATGTTGCGTCTAGTTGCCTTTTGCTGTTTGGTTAATATAGATGAAATTATGAGGTCAGATTTAGTGATAATGAGGGGTGGGCATGGCAATGAATGATCTATGATGTCTTCAAGGTCAAGCAGCATTAAAGATGAAATCAAGACAAATTCACTAGATGGCCTCAGTTTTGAGGAGCAAGCGTCAAAATTTTTAATTGGGAACTTCGCTGGAGTTCCTGACACTTTTGATATGAAATAATCTGTTATGTAACTAAGCAGTATTTGTTCCAGCATTTCAGCCACGTGTTTATAACGTTTTACTTTTCAATTTTCTAATAAACTTTACATAGATTATGTGCTAGATTTTGTACACCCCTCGGGTGTTTAAAAAAATAAAAAGTGCCAGATTTTGTACATATAGGTACAAGATAGATACAAATTGGAAATTCTGTTCTAACTGTTTGTCTTCTTTTGTAAGCTCTAGATTCCCAAAATGAAAGCTTATGTGAGTGATCCAGAAGACCTAAAGCAAGATCCATTATATCAAGAGACTTGGGATGACATGATTATTAATGTAAGCTCTAGTGTCTCTTGTTAGGTTTTGTGTTTGTTGATACACTTTATTTCATATCCTTCATAGACAGACAACATGATTGGGATCAGGGAAACATGTTACAATGGCACTCTTATCTTCTTCTAAATCATGCTTTGTTCTCTTAGGGCCTGTTTGCCCTAGGGTCGGAATACCAACTCAACCAACAAATTCTTTCAACTAAATAATTAAATACTACTAAATACAATAATATAATAAGACATCATTCACTTTTCAGACATTATTTGACATCAAATACAAAATAATAATGCATTGTCATCTACTTTTCAGACATGATTTGATATCTACAGTAAAAAAATAAAGGATTCTAAATCCTATAACAAACAAGAATTCTTACTATTCACTGAATTCTGAATACCAGGATTCAGAATCCCAACGAATGCTAGTCCAAACAGGCCCTACTCGGGCATTCATAATTTTCTATGTCAATAGTGATAAAATTTCTCTAGTTAATGTTTGTATGTTTCTGTGCTATTAGTGTCATGGAAAGCAAGACCAAAATGTAGGTTAGATGCAGCAATGGTTTTCGAGTATATAGGTTTAAGTTTGATATGTATCACTATTTTGGTGCGTGCCGCCTAATATTATCTTTGTGGAAACAGTTCGTTGCAGAATCATTGGATGTCATTCAGGATGTTGATTGGGTTATTTCTCTAGGAAACTCTTTCTCTAAACAATATGAACTTTATTCATCTGACGATGAACATTCTGCACTGCTTCACAGGTATGATTTATTGTCATGTAACACTCGTTGATTTAAACCTATTATGCCTACATTTTGCTTAATGTAGTATGTTTTTGGCCATTGACAGCCTAATTAGAGGACAACATCTTACCAATGCTTACTTTATTTTTCTTGTAAGAAGTGTTTGATATTTTGCCTAGAGGAGGTCTTGATCAATTAAGCTCGTACCATGTTATTGTTGAATAACCTTGTAAAGGTTGTTCAAGATTTATATCATTGATTTTAATATTTCCAATATTCCTATGTCATTTCATTACAACTATATTTCCCTGTCGCTTATCCTCTTTCTTTTGTGGGTATTATTTTTCGTGAAGAACTTCGGAAAGACTAGATTTGGGATGACATAGATAGACTTGGTAGACATGCACTTAAGACCCCATTGTATTCTCTGATTATGTGGGCTATGAATTGTGTAGAAACTGTTATTAGGAATTAAAAGCAGCTTTGATAAGACTGGAGATGGCAAAGAAGATACAATCATACAACTAGCCAATTTCAGACTGAATTAATTGGAATTTGCAGATTTAAAAATTAAGTTGTTTAGTTTACAATAATTGCAAATCGGGGAATGGAACTTCATGCTTCTATTTGAAACTTCATGCTCACATTTCTATGCATCTGACTTGCATGCTTTTTTAACAATTTAAATTATGTTCTTTAAGAAGTCATTGGACACAGTGGCTGCAAGCTGAATCAGTCACTCTCTCTTAGTGCAGGTGTCTTGGCATTTTGCTGCAGAAAGTACATGACAGAACCTATGTACATGATAAGATTGATTTGATGTACATGCAATCTAACATTGCTTTGCCGGTGAATAGGCTTGGTTTGGCGAAGGCCATGGGATTGGTAATTATTCTCTGCTTAAAATACTATTTATTCGTGCTTAGTTTAAACCAAGCCTTGGGAACAAGACTTTTGTTAAACTGATCCCATTGATGCGCACGACTTGCTACTTTTTTGACACCTAGGTTGCTGCGTCTCACTTGGACACCGTTCTGGATAAGCTAAAAGACATTCTTGATAATGTTGGTGATAGTATCTTCCAAAGGTATGAGCTGGCGCTTATGGGTTTGTATGGCTCCCAAAGTATATTACATCTTGGTAAAAATTGTATGGAATTAGAATTTCCTCTCATCTAGTTGCAGGTTATGTTTGGGTTTGGGGCGACAGCCCTCATAGAAAATAAATATTTAATTGAATGAAATAAATGCAAATACGACGACCAAATTGGACGACGAAACGGAGAGAAAGAGAACGACGAACAAAATTTAGGTTTACTTACTACGACTAAATTGAATGAAGAATACAAGGGCCATAATAATATCTATATTTAGCATTTTGATATTTATGCAGCCCGCAAATCTGGATTGCTGTATTCCTTAATTGGTTGCTTGTAGGTCTGACAGTAGTTTTATTATCCTTTTTTTGAGTTCATTAGATCTTTGCATATTTAACTTACGATGTCTTCAGTTGTATTTGGTATCATATGCATGAATACATGCTACTATGAATATGCATGAATACATGCTACTATGTACCAATGCTCTCATCCTATCGGGCTCTGAACAACGTAAGGTCCATTGCAGGATTTTGTCATTCTTTTCTGATAGAGCTAAAATGGAAGAATCAGATGATGTTCATGCCGCTTTGGCTCTAATGTATGGTTATGCTGCAAAGTATGCTCCATCAACAGTTATTGAAGCCAGAATAGATGCACTTGTGGTATAGTGGAATTATTTATTGTTGATTTGCTATGCCTGCCTGCTCCGACTGTTAGTTGTGAAATAATGCGCCTGTGTGACTTTATATATGTATTTTCTTGTTTCTTGATGTAGCTTAAATTTGCATTTTATGGAACATTTATTCTTGTCCTTCAATAACTGCTTGAAAAAGTGTAGAGTCGAGGCATGTATCTGGCAATACAGAATCATAATGACTGTTTGTATCATATGTAGCATTACTCTTTGTCTCTTTCAAATTTTTAATTGGCTTCAAACTTGTCTAACATGAAATCATGTATGCTTTCACTTTTCAGTTTGGCAATGTGTTGTGAATCTAAATTAAATGTTGTGAAATATTTGAAAGGGAAAGAGGAGGGCAATGATTGTTTTTCTCGTCTTATTTGTTATTGAGTGGTTTGCTTTTCTAGTTAACTAAATGAGACTATGGACTAAATGTATATAGTATCAGTATCCTTAAATAGATAATTGGTTTTTTCCAATCATTTTGCACATGCCTTCTAATGTTGGATGATGGATATTTATGTTTGATAGTCCAAGTGCTTCAAGTATGTTTCTTTTTGTTGTGGAGCTTCTTAATATGTAACATATAGCTGTCTACCTGTACTTAAATTGGTATTATTCAAGTGGTTGGAGAATTGTGAAACTTGTACAATAATATTTTTCCTGGTTGTCACTCAGTGGTCTAAAGCATAGATTTATATCCTTCCTTGGGTTGAACTATGATCAATACATGTATATGTTCTCATGATGGTTTGATTCAATTGTGTAACAAATAATGATAGCAGACCTATGTTGTGAGGCTGCATTCTATCAATTTGTGTACGCGTTTTTGGGTCTCAGTGATGTGGCTAGTGCTTGAACAATGCATAGTACTTTCTAAGCATGAGCGTACCTTTTCCTTTTTTGGAAATGAAACGAAACAATTAAAACAAAGCAAATTTACTCTAGGGAGCATTGTTAGTTGTAATCCTAGTTTCTACTTGAAAAATATAGACATTATTCCTCATATAATTTCTTGCTTTCTTGGTTGGTATTACTTGTCTGGTTTTGTTCTGACTTCTGCATCTGTATTCTCTATGTTGCTTATTGTTTTTATTTATTTATTTTTATGATACTTTTTTTCATTGTTTGCAGGGCACTAATATGCTTTCACATCTTCTTAATGTACGGCATCCTACAGCAAAGCAGGCAGTGATCACGGCTATTGATTTACTAGGTTTGTAAGATAACATCGTTTGTAATGCGCTGGCTTTACTCTTATTTTGTTATCTCGTGCATCAGAATTACATTTTTTTTTGTAACTTATATTCCCAAGCTTGAGTTATTTCGCCTGATTGACTGCATGAAACTTAAAGGGGTTAGTGAGAAAACGGGACACTAAGAATTAGAGGTCCCCAATGATGTAGCAGAAATACTGTTATATTGTGCATCCTTTGCATCATTTGCTGTGGGCATATTTCACTTGCCGCATGTTAATGCATCTTCTATCAACAAAGACTGATATAAAATGATACTTCATAAAGTACTTGCTGTTTCTTCACTCTATAAGGGAATGAATTATTTTGCGAATGCAGGTCAAGCTGTCATTGGTGCTGCTGAAAGTGGCATATCATTTCCGTTGAAAAGGAGAGATGTACTTCTTGACTACATATTGACTTTAATGGGCAGAGATGACGAAGACGGGTTTTCTGATTCTAACCTGGAGTTTCTGCACACTCAGGTTTGTTTTCAGTTAGATGTGATCTGTTTGGCATTCTGTTTATGTGAACTCAATGTCACAGATATATTCTACTTTCTAGTCTTTCTTTGTTTGTGCAGTTGTAGATATATCTGTATGGATGGGTGTAGTGTTATAATCAAGTGTAGATTCATAAATAAATGCAAGAAGATGACTGAAGAACCAAGAAATGAAGAAAATTAATTTAGTAAATGATGAGGAAATTAAAATTTTTGTGCCATACCAAATAGCTGTTACTTCCTGGTACCATAGAATATGTGCAATTCAAGACTGGTATGCATAAATACTCTGTAATTTGCAATTAAGTTCACTATATAGTATGGGAAGCTTAAAGTTACTTGAGATGATGAAAGTCAGTTGCAATGAAAGACATGGAAGCGGAACAAGGATTCATAATCAATAGTATTATTCATATTTTATCTTTAAATGTTTACATTAATATAAGTGAAGGGATTTTGACCAATAAGTACGGAGTAGAAGGCATTTTTGCCCACTAAAACACATCTTTTTTTTTTGCCCACCAGGTACGAGTTTTGCAATTATTTTGATCACCAACTTTTTGACCCATTTTTTTGACAATTTTGCCCCTGTTTTTTTTTCTGCCTATGTCGCGAAAATATATTTTTCTCACCTGGCCCACCGATGAAATTACATCAACCAGTAATAAAATTGCCACAACCAATAATACAATATAGTAATAAGATTACCACATCAAGTAATCCTCATGACTATGCGTCGAAATTATTTTCAATGATCACCAACTCATTAAGTGTTTTT
>BMAC01000646.1:212195-241365 GCA_014905375.1 Phtheirospermum japonicum | reverse complement strand
TGAAAGGACACAGTTTATTACAGTTATTTGTT
Source organism: Phtheirospermum japonicum (assembly GCA_014905375.1). Classification (NCBI taxonomy): domain Eukaryota; kingdom Viridiplantae; phylum Streptophyta; class Magnoliopsida; order Lamiales; family Orobanchaceae; genus Phtheirospermum; species Phtheirospermum japonicum. The sequence continues at coordinate 241,333 of BMAC01000646.1, read as the reverse complement.
AGTGATTTTTTTTCTCTGCTCCTGAATATTTTACATTTTGACAGGCTACTTTAGGATTTTTAGTCTACCGAACGATCCCCCTGATGTTATTAATGGTCTCATACACAATCTTATTACTCTTCTCTGTGCAATCCTTGTTACAAGGTATTTATTTCTTATGAAACTACTCTATTAAGCTTTTACTTGGTATGGCTCTTCTCGAGTATTAAAGACTTTTATGCATGTTTGCACGGCTTCATACCGTTTGCATCCCTAACAATTAGCTGGTAAGACAAATACACCAGCGGAGCGTGGAACCAATTTTTATATGATACAAGATTGACTAGGTTAAAGCTTTGCAATGCAGGAGAAGCGGACCTCATTGTTTAGTTAGGTGGAATAACTTGTTAACCTATATGTCAGGAAACCAAAAAAGAGTTCATAGTTGAAACATCCTATCAAGGCAAATCAAGATTGATAGGAAATGTTTTTAATATTATAGATTTTTGGGAATACAACTTCTTAAGAAAAGGTAGTCATAATTTTTTTATGACTTGGTTTATCTTTGTAGAAAGTAATGCACGTATCTTTAGGGATTATCATTTGACTGTTTCATTTGACCAAAAATTCCACGCTTTGCTTTTCTTTGGTGGTAGGAATTAAGTCTGTTTAGGGGTCTACCTTATATATATATATATATATATATATATATATAATAAATTGGGTGGGGTGGGGTGGGGGTGGACTTGTAAAGAGGCTGGCGGACAAATTTTATGGAACTTTCATGTGTTCTTGAGGGGTTCTTTTTTTCTTCATTGTATCTCTTCCTTGCTAAATAAATAACAATTGCATTTTTTAAAATTTGTTGTGGAATTATTTACTATGAATACTCGAAAGTATTTGAAAGAACTAAATCCTAAAGTATTTGGCTTATGAGGTCTAGAAATTCATGTCTTGTGTCAAGTTATTTGAGGTTTGATGTCTTAATTACAAGTCTTCTTTATTTGACCTCCCCTTATATATTTACTTTTGGGATTTAATTTAGTTCTCCCAAGTTCATACGGATGAGGTTTGATGTCTTCTTTACTTAAATGCTTTTGTAGAAGTAGATAGTTTTGTCTTCATTATTTGTGTGACATACCCAACCAAGAATAATATAAATTACCCTTATACCCGTGTAGATGTATGGTCTATTAATTATGTTGTCCAGTTCCATTGCATGGATAAGAAACTTTAGGACAATTTTAGTTATTACTGTGATTGCGTGATATACAATGATGTCGCTGGACATATTCGAAGCCTGTTTTGATTTGCTATTTAATCCAGTGGAGAGGATGGAAGAAGTCGAGCAGAACAGTTGCTGCATATCTTGAGACAGATTGATACATATGTTTCCTCCTCTGTTGAATATCAAAGAGAAAGAGGTTGTCTTGCAGCTTATGAGATGCTTCATAAGTTTCGGACTATATGTGTTAGTGGATACTGTTCACTTGGCTGCCAAGGAAGTTGCACTCACAACAAAAGGATCGACCGTGCTTCAACTTGCAATTTTACCAATTTACCATGTTAGTTTCTCATTCGCTCTCTTGCTTCACTGCTCTTTCTCAGTTTTTGACGGTTTATCTCTGATTTCGTATATTAATCTTATGCTATTTCGGTTATTATCAGCTGCATTTGTATCCCCAAGTCGTGATGCTTTGTGTTTAGGGGAGAGGATAATGGTGTATCTCCCACGCTGCGCAGATACAAATCCTGAAGTTAGAAAAACCGCTGCTCAGGTCTGTAATTGGTGAATGCTTACCTTGTTCCACTTAGTTCATCACTCTATAAAATATTAAGATCTATGTGAATTAACATGGCCAAGGTTGATTGGTTAATTTCCCCCGGTCTGTTAAACATAGAGATTATGCAATTGTCTTAATTAGACGTTGTCCTCTATCTGCAGATCCTCGATTTATTTTTTAGTATCTCTCTTTCTTTACCGAAGTCTGCAATTAGTTCCGGACTTGATATTGAACTGTGCTATAGAGCTCTGTCAGCACTTGAGGATGTTATTGCTATCTTGAGGAGTGTAAGTTAAGCAGAACTCTCTTCCTTTGATACTTGTTTACTTCATCTTACTGCTTTAGAGGACAACAGAAAGGCAAAATAGAGTTTTTTGCTTTGAACTTGAAATTCCACTTCAAGAGTTATTCTTCCCATTTCTACTTTTGCATATAGGATGCATCACTTGATCCATCAGAGGTCTTCAACAGGGTTGTTTCCTCTGTTTGCATCTTATTCACCAAGGATGAGGTAATAATTTAAATATTTGAAGTCTCCATTTGCATCTTTTTACCTTTTGAGATATTTAAACAATTTTGACCAGCTATTGCACCTCATCATCTCACTTTTTACAGCTTGTTGCTGCCCTATATGTTTGCTCGGCAGCTATATGTGACAAGGTCAAACCGTCTGCTGAAGGTGCAATTCAAGCTGTGATTGAATTCATTATAAAGAGGGGGAGGGAGCTGAATGAGGCTGATATCTCAAGGTGGTGAATGAATTGTGGCTCTATGTGTTAATTTGAGTTATGAAATAGGTTTGCATTTGTATTAATTGAGGTCCTCATGGATATGGTATCAGGACGACCCAATCTTTGCTTTCTGCTGCCATTCATGTTTCTGAAAAGTACCTACGTCAAGAAACGCTTGGTGCTGTATCCTTGTTTATTTTTATCTTTATTGGTAAAGGTGGAAAAAAAGTTTCTGCCCTCACTGTTCTCATATTGGATCTTGAAACTGGAAGTGATTCGTATTCAAAGAATTCATTATAGTTTCTTTAACTGTTGAAGATCTCGTCTCTTGCTGAGAATACCAGCTCAAGAATCGTTTTCGATGAAGTGTTGGCTGCTGCTGAGAAAGATATAGCCACGAAAGATGTATCTAGATTACGCGGTGGCTGGCCAATACAGGATGTATTTTATGTGAGCCTCTTATTGGCATATAGCATCATATTCTTTGCTGATTTCTTACCTTTATCCTGGGATTTGTTTGCATCTTGTCTGCTGTGTTTGAGATTTTCGCTTAGTGATGGTGTTTTACCTAGTTTGCAAATTGCCCGATGATGATTGTATATATTAGCCTTTTTGTGTCTATCAAATTCAATTTGTTTTTCCATATTCTGTAATAAATATCTTTTTCCCTTTGCAGCATTTATTTTCGTTGATTCTTCCAGTCTATCAAAATCATTTTAACCATTTTGTGTGTATTAAGTTTAACTTTTCATTTCATATTCTTGAAATGTTTTTTCATGTTTGCATGTTTATTTTTTGTTGATTCTTTCATATTCTCAAATTTTCACTTTTTTGCTTTGCATGTAATTCATATTGGTTGTTGCGTTTTTTTCTTTTTCCCTTTAAGAAACCTTTTGTTTCCTTTTTCTTCTAACTATTATTATTATCATTGTTTTTTTTTTTTTTTTTAATTATTGATGGCATGGGAAGTAGGAACCTCTAGTTTTTGGGGATTGGGAAGTGGGTGGTGTGTTGGGACTCCAAATGTATGGATAAAACCATAATCTCATTTTGCTTCTCAACACAAACAATTATTAAGACCTCCATGCGACATACTTTTGTTTTCATATATCCCTCTGTCTGCCACCTTTTATCTGCAAATCCCTTGATCTCAAAAAACTCGAAGGATCAAATTTAGAACTTTAGAAAAGCTCAATGCCATTTCAGTCTGTAGTTGGCTGATTTTATATAATGGAAAATGAGAAACTATCTCAGATATTATTCTGAGAAGGCATAAGTCTACTCATGCTTTTCTTTCTACCTTTTGCATGCTGCATTGGTTGTTGAACCATTATGTAATTTCTTTCAAAATTCACTGTTTTGGTGCTACAGCCATTTTAAGCATCATACATAATGTTGTTGCTTTCTTTGGAATTATTAGGCATTTTCCCAGCACGCGGTTCTTTCCTATTCGTTTCTGGAGCATGTAACTTCCATCCTCAATCAGGCGCCTATTTTTCAAGGTGATTCTGGGAAGGGAGAAAATTCCAACAATTCTGGTGAAAGCAATGTAGAAGATAATTTGTGGCACGCTGCTGTCATAGCTCTTGCTGCCTTATTCAGGTTAAATTGCATTATTTTCTTGCTGGGAATTATTACAAAAACAACCCTTGAGGTGAACCTTATTAAAGATAAAACTCAACATTCTCTTAAAATTACATTTACCCTCTTAAGGTATTTTAAACACCATCTTTAGGTTTGCGTTTTCTTTAAAAATATCCCCGTTCTGAGTTGAGATTTATAATATCTAAATAAATATCAAGGGGGTATTCGGTATGAGTCTAAACCTGTAATTAATGTTAATTTGTTTTGTCGTTTGTGTTTACAATCATCAGTTTATTAATTTCATTTGCAGAGGTGGAGGTAAAGTTGGAAAGAAGGCTGTGGAGGAAAGCTATGGTTCTGTACTTGCAACTCTTGTGCTGCACTTGGGAAGTTGTCATAGTTTAGCTAATTCTGGCCAGCATGAGCCACTGCGGTAACACTTGCATTTTTTCTTACATGCATTCCAGTACTGGACACAGCTTGTGCCATTCTGATCTTTGTTTGATCTTCTACATTTGATTTTCAGCGCGCTACTGGTCGCATTTAATGCATTCTGTGAATGTGTTGGTGATCTGGAGATGGGCAAGGTACATGAGTCTTTAGTTAGTGGAAAATAACAACCACAAACATTTATATTTATAATTTGATTTTGACATAAAAGATAAAATATATGTAGATTATGGCTAGAGACCGAGAACAAAGTGAAGAGGAGACTTGGATTGGTCTGATCGGGGACCTGGCTGGGTGCATTTCCATAAAAAGGCCAAAAGAGGTATTTATTCTATTCGAAATCCAATCCAATTGTTCATTTGAGATGTATTCACATTATATTTGACCATGTTGTGCTAATAAATAAAACCATTCACATGATCTCTTGCTGATGCTTCTTTTTTGCTGTTTGTACTTTCATCGTCTCTCACTTGATCTATGTTGAACCATTCAGGTCCCTGTGATTTGTTTAATTCTTTGTAAATCACTGGAGAGATCCCTAATATATTTGAGGGAAGCTGCAGCTGCTGCACTGTCAGAGTTTGTGCGTTTTAGGTATGATTACTCTCTCTCTCTCTTAAACTCCGTTTTAAAAAACGAAAGGCGGAAACGAGGCGTTTTGCTCGGATGAGGCGAGGCGTACGCCTCAAATTTATTTTTGAACAATACATATTAATTATTCTAATAGTTCAACAAAAACAACAATAAAATCATATCGATCCTAATAAGTAGCAAAAATTCATCTCACCTAAGACACAACACAAAGCAATTAAGAACAATAGAAGTCCAAATTAAGTAGAAAAATAAGTTCTCATAGTCATTTTAATCTTGCACTAGAGAATCATTCGTGTCCAATGGTTTAAACAACTCGTTATGTCCTTCATTTTCCTCTTCTTCCTCACTCAAAGGATCATCATTAGAGTCGTCGGCATATCTAAGCACTCAAAGAAAATTATTTGTAAACTATATTTCGTGATAAAAAAATAATAATGTGAAGACAATTCAATTTAGCTTATATTCAATTAAAATGTACAACCATTATTTTTCTTCCTAACCCCTTTTTGTCGGCCATCATAAACTGTCCAATTAAATTTAGCTTATATTTATACACTAACCTCCACCTTCTCTGTACATTAAAAAAATTAAAATAAAAAATATCTAGAAATATGTGCGTAATCCCTATTTCCAGTTAAAAAACAGATTAGTGAGAAAGGGTAATATATATATATATATATATAGGATTGGGTTCAAATGAGAACCCCGTCATTATATGTGAACCTAGGGACTAATCTTGACCTTAGATCTAATATTGCCCAGTGCAATTATGATTGGGTTCAAATGAGAACCCCGTCATTATATGTGAACCTAGGGACTAATCCTGGCCTTAGATCTAATATTGTACAGTGCAATTATATGTCCAGATTCATTGTGCTTTTTACACAGTACTGTAGTGTTAAAATCAGTCCAGTTTTTTTAATTTAATTATATATATATATTTTTTACGTTTTAAAATATGCAATATGTATCTTAAATTGTAGATCTTGAGAATGTGATTAAAAAGTTATGGTTTGTTGAGAATGTGATTAAAAAGTTATGGTTTGTTGAAGATTTGAGTTTCATTTCAAAATTTTGAATTTGCAGTTTATAGACAAAATTTGCGATGCTTTTTGTATACAATCGTAGTGTTTTTTTTCTTAATCTATTGTGCTTTCTAAAGAACAGTGTAGTGCTCTTTGTAAACGTTGATATATGTCCAAAATACTATTTTTAATTAATTAATGCATTTTTTTACATTATTACCATTCTGACATGTCATGATCTCAACCATCAAGATTATCCAATCTAATGGTCAAGATGAGTCCCTACGTTCACATATAATGACGGGTTCTCATTTGAACCCAACCCTATATATATATATATATATATACACACACACACACACACACACACATATATATATCACAAGTTATATTTTATAATTTTGTAATTTTATTTTTAAAAAGGGATAATTTTTTTTGCCCCCCAATGTATGCAGTTTTTTTTCACTTTGCCCCCCGAAGTATTTTTTGTTCCATTTTGCCCCCTGATGTACAATAATTTTCAACGTTACCCCCCAAACTTTATTTCCGGCGAAATATTCCTTCTATATTCCATCGACGGGCAGCTGGGGGGTAAAGTGAAAGAATCTTATAGTTTGGGGGGTAAAGTGCAAAAAATCTTATAGTTTGGGGGACAAATTAAAATAATATAAATATTAAATTTTTGTTTTAAAATCTTATATTTGAAAAGATATATTATTTTTATCTTATACTCATACACACACAATGTTGTCAATACAATTCCAATTTAAAAAAAAACCCCATAATTTTCCAATTAATATTTATAATTTCCTAAATATAAATATTGTCAATACATCTTTTATATTATTAAATATGAAACACATGACTAAGTATTATGTAAATTATTAGGCTAAGTAACATAATAATATATTATTATGTATTATGATTGAACAAAATAAAATAAAGGTGTATTTCGTATATTCATTATAATATTATGATACGAAAAATAAAATTATTATTCGATATTATTATTTGTATAAAAAGTGTGATTAAATAAATCATGAGTACATTAATTATTATATAATTATAATTAAAATCTTGATATTATAAGATTTTAATTATATTAATCAGTTGATAATTATAATCTTATATAATAATTAATGTACTCATGATTAATAGAGTATTTAATCACACTTTTTATACAAATAATAACATCGAATGATAATTTTATTTTTCGTATCATAATAATTTACATAATACTTAATCATGTGTTTAATAATTAATAATATAAAAGATGTATTGATAATATTTATATTTAGAAAATTATAAATATTAATTGTGAATTTATGGGTTTTTTTTTTAAAATTTGGAATTGTATTGACAACTCTGTATATGTGTGAGTATAAGATAAAAATTATATATTTTTTTCAAATATAAAATTTGAAAACAAAAATTGAATATTTATATTATTTTAATTTGCCCCCCAAACTATAAGATTCTTTCACTTTGCCCCCCAGCTGCCCGTCGATGGAATCTAGAAGGAATATTCCGCGGGAAATAAAGTTTGGGGGCCAACGGAAAAAATTATTGTACATCAGGGGCAAAGTGAAACAAAAATTATTTCGGGGGGCAAAGTGAAAAAAACTGCATACATTGGTGGGCAAAAAAAATTTATCCCTTTAAAAAAATAGATTAGAAGTTATATCTTAAAAGTTATATCAGATGTTACTTCAGAAGCTATTTTAGTTTTAATTTTATAATTTTTTAATATCAAAAGTTATATCTTAAAAATTGTTTTATTTTATAATTTCTTATTTTTAAGAAGTTATATAAGAGAGTGGGGAGGGGAAAAAATATCAGAAGGGTTTAAAAAAAAATTTAAAGCGTAGGGTTTGGCCGACAGGTTTGATTATATTTACCTCCTTTTATATTATTCTATTTATATTTATTTTTTTATACATTTATAAATAATAATAAATAAAAACTGCCTCAAAACTGCATAAAAACTGAGGCGTACGCCTCAACACTTTGAGGCGGACGTTTCTGATCTGGGGATCTGATGCAGCCGCCTCGGCTCGATTTCCCCAAAAACGTTCCGAGGCGTACGCCTCGACCGTTTTTTAAAACATTGCTGTAAATTTCTTTTGGTTATAAGAGATGCTTCGTACTGACAAGCTAAACAATTTCTTCTCACCTGAAAACCTTTACGGTGGAACACTTTGCTTTGTTCCTTTTGATTTGGGGGAATGGTTGGTTTCATTCCTTCAAAATAATACCACATATTAACGGCGTTTCTCTTAAAACACATGTTAAGTATCTTAATTATTACTGTATGTTATAAACATTGTGCAAGTTTGTAGTTTCCACTCACCCTTTCCTAGTCTGATGGAGAGCATCTCATCTCTGTATTGATGAGTCAATTATTAGGACTTCTGACTTTCTGTTTTAGTTTTTGTTTTTACTGGAAATGGTGATTATTGGTGCTACCTAGTCTTGTTATTTCTTGGTTCAAGGTCAAGTTACGTTAAATCTTGCTCGAAATTCTGATGTGAAGTTTTATTATCATTCTGCAGTGATAGTTTTGGTTCTTTGTTGGAGCAGATGGTTGAAGGACTGACTCGACATGTGTCTGACGATTCTCCAAATGTCAGGCGCCTTTGTTTAAGAGGGCTTGTGCAGGTAATTGTATTCATACATTCATAATCATGTTACTCGGAAATAATTTCTATTTCGTACATTATGGTGCATGCTTCTAATTTGGCTGATCTAGTTGCTACCTAAGTATAGACTGGCTCAATTTGAACCCTTTTTTTTTTAGTCTATGCACGTTTCAATTCTCTTTTATCTTGTGATCAAATTATGGCAAGAAAGGTACATTGTGCTTCTGCATCAATACATTAACTTTTCAAAAAACTTGGGTACTTTGCAGATGCCCCCAGTCCACGTTGTCCAGTATACAACTCAGATTCTCAGTGTTATTGTTGCTTTACTTGACGATACGGATGAATCAGTTCAGCTCACTGCTGTCTCGTGTTTGTTGACGGTGAATTCACGCGATGCTCTTATACAACATTGACAATCTCCACCACCAAAGAGAAAGACAAAGAAAAATGAAAATCTATCACTATTCTGTATATTCTCCGTGTTGCTAATATTTACTTTTTATAGGTTCTTGGATCGTCTTCTACTTCTGCTGTGGAACCCGTTTTGCTTAATCTTTCGGTTCGGCTTCGGAATCTTCAAGTAAGTATTTTTCGATCCTAGAGTTTGTGGGAAGTTATGGCCTGCCACCAAGAAGGTTTTGTTTCATGAGAATATAATATTTTAATTGTTTGTCTAGTTGTACTAAGTGTCGTTGTAATGGAACATTGTTGTTTGGCTTAACTATATAGGTTGCCCTTAGATGTAATAAATTTTGATTGCTAGATGTACTTTTTCAATATGAGTGGGTTTCACATGCATTGAGACTTATGTTCTTTATATGGTTATAAATCAGCTATTTTTTTATTTCTCCTTGTAACAGATATGCATGAATTCAAAAATCCGAGCCAATGCATTTGCAGGATTTGGAGAACTAAGCAACTACGGGATTGGGCCGCAACGCGATGCATTTCTTGAGCAGGTCCATTTATTACTCTGAACTGGTTTATATATGTGTGTGTTTTTGCGTGTTTGTGTAATTTGTCCCAACGTGGCATATTTCGTGCTGAGGTCCATTCATTACTCTGAATTGACTTTTAAAATATTGAGTGTCCTGTCTAATTCCCATTAGACTGGTTGGATCGTTAGTTCATAGAAAGACCGTTTGAAAACAGTGCGTGGAACTATGTTTGTACATTAGGGCTCTAGGTTCATTTTGGTTCCGTACCTCTATTATATTTTAACGAAAGCTTTCGATTATAATTTCTTTCCTAGTTTACTTTACGTATACCCTTTAAGATGATTATTGACAGGTTATATTTTGATAGGTTCATTCTGTCTTTCCACGCTTGGTGTTACATCTTCATGATGATGATCTTGGTGTTCGACGGGCTTGTCGGGTACATATTTTTACCACTTCTTGACTTAAGTGCTTATTTGATGGTAATCTAGTTACTACTAAATTCATTAATCACTTTTTTTTTTTTCCTTAGAACACTTTCAAATGCATTGCTCCTTTGGTGGAGTTTGATGGTATGGTTGCGCTTGCCAACTCACATCGATTTGGTTCTGATCACAGGTATGTGTTAAACTGATCCACAGAGATCTTCACGCTTTTGTTGTGTTTGTTAGTACCCTGTTTCAATTTTGAGATTCTTTCTTTCAAATTTCTGCATCAGAGGTGACTATGAAGACTTTCTCAGAGATATTGCAAGGCAAATTACCATGCACATGTCATCCAGGATTAGTACATACATGGCATCGATGATCCAGGTCAGCAATGAGGACGTGTATTTTAATTAGTTTCTTCCGAGCAAAATATTCATTAAATTATTTTAGTCGATCTAAATCCAAATATGCTAAATTATAGGTTGTATAATTCAACCACATGGTTCGGAATAATAAAATCAGTACGTGGTCTAAGCCAAATATGCTAAATAATTACTTTAGTGGATAATTGCTTAAGAACGTTGGATAATTGTATTGAAATAAGTCAACTAAAGTTTGTTAAGAGATGAAAAATGGTTCTATATTTAAAAAAAATACTTGACTGTTATCACGAACAATTCTTTTTCTAAAGACGGTAGTTACACTTGCATATGAATTTATTTACAGAGAGAAGGCCCTACCATTTGCCTAGCCTAGCCTAGCCTTCACAACGCTTGCCACATGGTGGGTCTTCACCCAAAAAATTTATAATTTCACACACTATATAATTAACAAATAAATAATCCTTTAGTAAACTATTAAAGTAGCCAACCAAACATTTTTTCGGTGTAAAATTATTGTTTTGGTGCAAAATTAATGAAAGATGGTCTTTTGAGTCGGCCGGGTTATATATTTGCAGGCTTTCGAGGCTCCTTGGCCAGTAATTCAAGCAAATGCCATCTATCTGTGTAGCAGTATAATTTCTTTCTCAAGTGATCAACATATCTCTGCCCTTTACCAGAGCCAGGTTACCTTTACTGCACTAACCATTTAATCGACTCGAGATTTTGTCATTACCTAACCTTTTGCTGTTGCTCATCTTGGTTTAGGTGTTTGGAATGTTGATTGGAAAGACAAGTCGGTCGACAGATGCTATTGTGAGAGCAACGGGCTCGTTGGCCCTCGGTTTGCTACTTAAATCGGCCAAGTCAGGTTCTTGGAAAGCTGCACGGTTGGATCTAGTGGACTCGATTTTGATGGGGCATTCAACAGAATCTTCTAGAAGGTTTTGATGTATCGGACGCCAAAATAATCTAGATTGTGTAATTTTGTGCCGAAATATAAATAGAGTATATAGAAGTTGTATTATTTTGTTTTATTAGTGTATTACGAAGGATGTATCATCTATGTATGGATTTTTATGGTGTAAACTGTAAAAAGTAGTTGGGACTTGGGATTATTTTATTGGAAATGACTACGGTGCCGTGAAGGTACCATACCCCCACTCCCCCTGCATTTACATCCATTGATCTTACCATTATCCATAACCAATTTTTGATCTAATGGTTCTAATTAAGTGGGGAATGGTACTTTCACGGCACCGTAGAAGTTCCCTATTTTATTATAGCTATTGTAACGTTGTTTTGTGCACATGTGAAAAAATAAAAAACAAATAACATCGTCTTGTGCAATAGTTGGTCGTGCCACTGTTTTGTGTGCGCTAGTGAGCTTCGGACATTCGCTATTATGCAAATCTATTTTAATTTGGAGGTTAAAGCTTTGTTAAAATTATATTGATAGGTGAAATAACTACGTTCACAAGTTGTTTTAACATGATTATAAATGATTAAAAGTGTTGAAAATTGGACTAGAATGATTCGCTTATATTGAATAGAAAGGTTGATAATTCTGTGACACTTTGCATCCATTTTTAATTTTCTTTTAAAAAATGGGTACCATCAAATATATAATTTTATGCATACAAGTTCAACAGAAGGATATGTCAGTGAAAGGTTTTTTTATGTACTTAGTATAAATATAACATAAAATCATAAGTTGACTAGTGAACGAGTTTTTAGAGAAATATCATAACAAATTCCTTGAGAGTTCTTGAGATTTTTTAACTTTCTTCACGATAGCAATACACTGAAGTTGGATCTTGCAGTCGGGGAATCAATTGCGTGAATACTTTAGTGTTGAACTCGGATATGGATTTAATGTAAGGTTTTCATGCTTTCTCTCATTTATTATATAAATACATTCGTTCACAGTGTGGATTCGTGATTTTTTTTAAATTTCCGCTGTACGAGCATGTTCGTCTCTATGAATTCCAATAATGGTATTTGGTAAAAAATTCTCACTTTTTTCAATCAAGATTTTCAGAGATAATGCACAAGCTCCACGTGCCCCCACCCCACCTCCCAACAAAAGTTCCACTGCGGTTAACTATGTTTAATTACATGCAACTTTATTAGATCGGGGTTGTTACCAAGGGGTGATAATAATTTTAAGGGGAGATAGACAATTAATATATAATATAATATTTTTTTTGTTTTTTTTTACTAAAACGTATATCTTATTTATTTTTGTTCACCATAATTAATTTTTACATACTTCATATTAAATTTCTTGTGTGACGAGTACACAATTTTATTTTCAAGTGACGGAGTTCAAACTCGTATCAACCCTAACAAAATTGGAACACACACACACACACACACACACACACACACACACACACACATACAGGGGCGAATGCAGAATTGTTAGTTAGGGGAGGTCGCGTATTAAAAGATAAAAATAATTTGATGAAATGGCGAGAACCGACTCGTGTTATATTAAAGGAAAAAAAAATATTTTTTTAATTTTTTTTGTGTTACGATAAATTAGAAAAAATATGAAATAACAATGACAGTAGCAGGGGCAGATGGTTCAAACCTAAGCAGCAATCAATAGTTTGGTTGCCAACCATTAGGACTGGGGATTAATTGAAATTTCTGCAATCTTATTAATCTTGTTACGGGATTTAATTTTCACATTTTTGTATGTAGTAGCTTTGTATAAGTTGACTAAAACAAGCAAATGCCTTTTGTCGTTAGCCGTTACATTTGTCGATTATAAAGTCTTGCTTGATAATCCACTTGATTACGACAAAATGGTGTGGTGGAAAAGTTTTTATGAGTTGTTACATGGACACCCACTTTATTACAATAGGTTTAGCCTTCGCTTTCTCAGTAAAATTGCTCCTCCAAAAGAAAACTGAGCCAAGGGCAAATCCATGTGTGTGTTTCTTGGTTATATGAGTGGTATGAAAGGACATAGACTTTATACCACAGATACCAAAGCCTTCTTTTGTGTTCAGGGATGATAAATTCTATGACCAGATATTTCATCTCAAAACTGATAAATTCTACTTGCCTATCACATTATACTTATTTGCTCATTAAGAAGGATTACTGGAAGACATTTATCAATATATTGTGTATTTCTTGGAGATATTCCAAATTTATGAAAAATTAAGAATGAAGACAGTATATCCCATTCATTGATCAATGTGGCTCATTGATTAGTTTGCTTGACTGGATTGTATTTTAGGGTTAATTTCAAAAGTTACCAAGTTTCATCCAATTACAGAAAACTAAATCATCTTTGAAAATATTAAAAAGGAAACATTAAACAATATTTTTTAGAGAAATAGAAACAACACTAATTATTTTGTATAGGAAATAGAAACAACACTCATAAATATTTTTTAATTTTGACTTTATTTTTTTTATTACAAATATTACCCCCGATGCTTATCTTAAGGTTCTCTAATGTGTATTATCGGGATGATGAATGGGTAATGAGTGCCATTTGGAAGAGAAGAATATGTCTGCATAATCAAGTGCAAAATCTTCTCCTGCATGTTTGTTAATTAATAGCATTAGCTTTTATTTTTTTTCTTTTTTTGGCCCCTGCAGAAATTGTTTAATTTTTTGTTTCTTCTTCTTCTTTTTTTTTCTTTACTGTTTATGTTAAGAATGGAGGTATAATGAAATGGGCTTCCCTCTACTAAAAACAAACTTTAAGTTTGATCTTACTCACATGTAATAATCATTGAGGTTTTAACAAATTGAAAAACAGATTTAACAAACAATTCAAATTTACATATGAAAACAAGAATTTTGAGTTTAATTATACTTTTCATCTCTTGAATGAATATCCTAAGCGTATAAAATATAAATTTGATATCCTTAAGGGGTTGTTAATATTTGTATAATCTTGATTTCTTTCGAGTTTCGTGTCACATTTAGGGTATTTTGCTATACTTAACAACTAATTTTTGCATCGCACGTATAAATCCACTTCAAAATTATTTATTGTCAATAACGATGTAAGTTTAAATAGAACGGTACCAGTACTTGAATGATATATATATTATACGACCGTACTTCAAAAAGATTTATTTTTATTTTTATAACTACCACAAAATCTTGTAAAGTATCATTTTATGACTGTCGTGTAATGCATGAGTCATCTTTATTTCAGAATATTGATAGTTAAGAGCGTAAATGGTTGAAAACTCTTTGTTGCGACAAAAATGATATAATTGTAACAAAAACAGTTTTAAACTTTACTATGACTCCCTCATTGGTTGCCCGCATATCCCATTATCAATAATGTAGTCTATAAGGAAGTTTTTTAGAATTTAAAATAAACAATATTTTTTTTTATTTTTGATATATATAATTCTCATCCTTATTTATTTTATTTATTTTTAGAATTTTTAGATTTTTTTTTTGAATTTCTTATATTTGCCCATGAAAATTACGGGCTTCACACTAGTGTGTGTGTGTGTGTGTGTGTGTGTGTGTGTGTGTATATATATATATATATTATATATATATATATATATATATATTATATATATACATATAGGGTTGGGTTCAAATGGAACCATGTCATTATATGTGAACCTAGGGACTCATCTTGACCATTGGATTGAATAATCTAGATGGTTGAGAACATGACACGTCAGCAGTGTATTTATGGTAAATATTGCATTAAATTAATAAAAAGGGTATTTTCGACATATAACAACATTCATAAAAGAGCGCTGAATTGCTCTTTAGAAAGCACTACGGATAAAAAAAAAAAAAAGCACTGCGGCTTTATACAAAAAGCATCACAAAATTCATCTACAATTACGGAAAAATTCAAAAATTTCAAAAAAACTCAAATATTAAACAAACAATTTTAAATAAAATTTATGTATAATTAAGTAGCAATGTTTTTTTCACATATAATTAGTGCTTTTATAATGTAAGTAGCAATGCTTTTTTTATATGTTGGCAGTGCTACAAATTTGACAATTTCAGGGTGCTTTTTTTCATATTATGGCAGCGCTTTTTTACTACACTAAATCAGCTTTTTCTAAAATTGCATATAATTACACTGTGCAATACTTGGAGTGATTTTTCTAATATTGTTAGAGTGCTTTTGAACTACACTAATACTGCTTTTTGGCCCAACATTCAACCCTACCCATTCATTCAGTCCTACATTCATTAAACCCTACCCATTCAGAATTCGGCCGCCTACCACAACCTGCAACATAGAATTCAGCCTACCCATGATTAGTCGGTTACTATATTAACAACGGACTCGACCCCCAAAAAAAAAAAAAAATTCAAAAAAGAAAACACAAACAAACAAACATAATAACTGTACAATTGGGACAGGCAAATTAACCATGTCATGTTAAGCTAATATGTAAATTCCTGGGTTTACCGTGTTCAGTTCTCGCGGCGTCAGAAATTGACTTATTTTGTGCAACAAGCAAATTGTGATCAAGATTACTAAAAATGCCCATTAACCAACGAAACATGCCCAAGCACGCACAACTTTAAAAGACTAAGGCTTAAATCAAAACAAAAGCTCAAGTGCACAAAAACACAACACCACAATACAAAATCGCCATCCCTAACCATCTCAAACACAATGACCGTTTATTATCCTATCAATCAGCTCACGAGCATCCGAACGGCCATCCTCACATACCAAACAAGTCACTAGCCGCCATACATACCTATCGATCGAATTTCTTTTCGCCAAACAAAACAAACATGTCCACAATTCCTTTTTCGTCCATCGCACCATCTCGTTTATATATTTGGTTACACTAGACGAACGAGGAGCATATCCCAAAAAAATCATCTCATCCAAAACAAGGAGCATAAACAACGCAACAAGGAGGAGAAACTTATCCGCTCGCCGCTCCTGCGCCACCGGAACCCCATCGACGACTGCTGGCGGTGCGACCCGAACTGGTCAACCCGCCGCCACCGCCTGGCTGACTGCGCAATCGGCTTCGGCAAAAACGCAGTCGGCGGAAAATACGGCCGCATCTACACCGTGAC
Organism: Phtheirospermum japonicum; assembly: GCA_014905375.1. Lineage (NCBI taxonomy): Eukaryota > Viridiplantae > Streptophyta > Magnoliopsida > Lamiales > Orobanchaceae > Phtheirospermum > Phtheirospermum japonicum. The sequence goes on along the minus strand of BMAC01000646.1, from coordinate 224,738 downwards.
CGACCCGAGCCAAGACGACCCGGTCAACCCCAAACCCGGCACCCTCCGCCACGCCGCCATCCAACACGACCCGCTCTGGATAATCTTCAAATCCGACATGGTGATCCGGCCCAAGCAGGAGCTCATCATCAACTCGCACAAAACAATCGCCGGCGGCGCGTGCATCGCGATCCACCACGCGAGTAACATAATCGTCCACGGGATCCACACACACGACTACGTGAAATCGGGGAACGCGGTAATCAGGGACTCGCCGAGCCGCGCCGGGTGGTGGGAGGTTTCCGACGGCGACGGCGTGGCTATCTTTGGCGGCCGGAATTTGGATTGACCACTGCTCGCTTTCGAACTGTAACGGCGGGTTCAAGGTGGCGAATTTCACGGAGGGAGTGGAAGAGAGGTAGTGGTTAGAAGAAAAGTTATTGGAGAAGAAAGGAAATGGGTGCAGACGCTTGGAGAGGAAAGGAAATGGGGGAAAAAGGTGCAGACACATCTTTGGAAAAAAGGGCAGACGGGTTTATTCTAGGGTTAGTGATTGGGGATGGTATTTAATGTAATTAAGAGTTTTGTAAAATTACATAAAGGCCCTTTTCTTTCTATATTTATAATTTAATAAATTTAGAAAATAGAAAAAATCTGATCCGCACAAATTATTAGATTTACGGCCTGGATTGGTCCCTAAATTCGCATATATTGACGTGGGATCTATTTGAACCTAATTCTATATATATATATATATATATATATATATATATATATATATATATATATATATATATATATATATATATATATATATATATATATATATATAAGCGCTTATTTTGATCGTATCCATGTTACCTACTAAATCTTCTTCTTCTAATCTCCAATATATGGGCATGGGAATTGTCTTCAAGATGTAGTTCTAAACTCCAAGAGGAAAGTTTTGACTCCGTCTCTCCGTTTTGATTATGCTTGGAATAATTTCGCTCGTTCAAATCCACCATCGAGAAACGATACTTATATTCATATCCCACTTGACTACCATCTCTGAATTGATTGATTACAAATATGTATGCCTACATAAACATCAATTAACTTAAAATGAATAAGGAATTGGTGGTAAAGAAAGGAAATTCTGAATATAAGGTTAAAATAGAAAAAGAAAAAGGAAATGAACTTCGTAGACAAGGCTCGTTCCGTACTTGACTTTGATCATCGACCGTAGAAATGAAATGAAAGGTTAATCCTTACCAAGTCAACATATCAGTGCAAAAATCAATGCAGGAGGAAGACACCTGCACACTACCGCAAATGCATCCAGCAAGCAAAACTGATTACAAGACTTACAAGCAATTGAATCAAACTCAATCAGGAACATAGTCAACTGAAAACAACTCAATTAAGATGAAAGCAAACATATACGAGCTTATTCAGAATTCTGAATTAATGATAAGATCAGAAAAACCTCAACTCTCGCGTCAACATATCAACCTCAAGGGCGTCCAATCACATTCAGTTTGGGGAAAAGAAGAAAATACACGCACACACACTAACGCAAACACATCCTACAACAAATTGGCAAAACCGATTACAAGATCAATCGAAATGAATCAGAAACATAATCAACCGAAAGATGGAAAATACCTGAGTAAAATAGCAGGGAAAGCAACAAAATACCTAAAGATTTTGGTTGGCGTTTTTGTTTCAACAGATTCACCTGTTTCTTGTGTTGAAGCAACAAAATACATAAAGGATCATCAAAAGCTACAGACCGAAGCAGAGAGACAACATAACAACATAAAAGGATATGACAAGGAAGATTTTTGGACCAACGCGCTACAATAATTGATCAACTAGAAAATTTTGTTCAAATTTAGCATCATTTTCGATTTCTAATGACAATACGCATGTTCAAATACCTAGAAAACCAGTGAAATGCACTAGAAATTCACAACACAACTTTAAGCAAGCCATTTAATCATTTTAACAAACACTTAAGATGCAGTATAGTTATTTTCAAATATGTATGTTCTTTGAGAATTTTTCATCCGAGAAAAAGATATTAAGTAAAGTGTAAGGTTTAACTGATGAATTATGCAGAAAATGCCATATGATATGATCCATTAAACTTGCTTCAAATTAATGGAATTGATGTGCGGAGAAAATAATATAATACAGTTATAGGAGAAAATATTAATCAATCAAGCTAATTAACTTCCATGTTACTCCATTATATACTTTGTGTTAAGAATCTCCGACTCAGACTGCAAAGCTACACCCTGTTCTTTCTAAAGATGACTTGCCACAGCATCTCAATGGTGCATCTCGGCGGAGGCGCGATGTTAAAATCGTAGCGAAGGTACCATAGAGATTGTTAAATACATTGTGATTTTTTGCAGTGATGGAAGTGTTGAGGGGAGAGGCGCGGCGAAGATGGGATTTTGCTGAGATTGGCTAGGTTTGGGGATGGAGAAGTCGACAGGGAAGAGAGGCAAGGAAGAAAAGAATGAAGAAATTCGCATTATTATTATTATTATTATTATTATTATTATTATTATTATTATTATTATATATGAGATCCATTTGAAGCGGGTTAGGAGCTTCGTCACACAGTAAAGGATCCGTGTAACCGTCACATTTGTTGTTGAGAGTGCCACGTGATGGAAACCCATTCAGAAAAAAAAGGTAAATTGATAGTAATAAGGAAAAATTATTTTTTGCCTCCCAATGTATGCAGTATTTTACACTTTGCCTCCCAAAATATCTTTTGTTCCACTTTTCCCCCTGATGTACAATAATTTTCGACGTTGCCCCCCAAACTTTATTTCTGGCAGAATATTTCTTCTGAATTCCATCGACGGGCAGCTGGGGGGCAAAGGGAAAGAATCTTATAGTTTTGGGGGTAAAATGCAAAAAATCTTATAGTTTGGGGGGCAAATTAAAATAATATAAATATTAAAATTTTGTCTTAAAATTCTCTATTTGAAAAAGATATATAATTTTTATCTTATACTCACACACACACACACACAAAGTTGTCAATACAATCCCAAATTAAAAAAAAAAACCCCATAAATTTCCAATTAATATTTATAATCTTCTAAATATAAATATTGTCAATACATCTTTTATATTATTAATTATTAAACACATGACTAAGTATTATGTAAATTATTATGATACAAAAAATAAAATTATCATTTGATATTATTATTTGTATAAAAAGTGTGATTAAATATTATATTAATAATGAGTACATTATTATATAAGATTATAATTATCAAATGATAAATATAATTAAAATCTTATAATATTAAGATTTTAATTATATTAATCACTCAATAATTATAATCTTATATAATAATGTACTTGTGATTAATATAGTATTTAATCATACTTTTTATACAAATAATAATATCGAATGATAATTTTATTTTTCGTATCATAATATTATAATTCATATACGAAATACACCTTATTTTATTTTGTTCATTCATAATACATAATAATATATTATTATGTTACTTAGCCTAATAATTTACATAATACTTAGTCATGTGTTTCATATTTAATAATATAAAAGATGTATTGACAATATTTATATTTAAAAATTATAAATATTAACCGGGAATTTATGGGTTTTTTTTTCTTAAAAACTGGAATTGTATTGACAATTTTGTGTGTGTATGAGTATAAGATAAAAATTATATATATTTTTCAAATATAAAGTCTTAAAACAAAAATTTAATATTTATATTATTTTAATTTGCCTCCCAAGTTATAAGACTTTTTACACTTTACCCCCTAAACTATAAGATTATTTCATTTTGCCCCTCATCTGCCCGCCAATGGAATCTAAATGGAATATTCCACTGAAAATAAAGTTTGAGAGACAACGTCGAAAATTATTGTAAATCAAGGGGTAAAATAAAATAAAAAATACTTCGAAAGATCAAACTGAAAAAAAACTGCATACATATGTCCCAGTAATAAATACCAACTCAACAATCATCTTTTCATTCTAAAAAGACAGTCTCTACTCTCTTTTTTTAATTTTATTTTAAAGTTAACTCCCTACTGCATTGAAATTTGCAATTTCGCCCTTCTTATTGATAAAAAACCAAAAAACCGTTAAACAACATTAAGTAGTGCATGCATATTTACTTGAGTACTTCATGCATACTGAAATTATTTTATTTTATTTTCAAATTCTACTATTTACTTAGCCCTATTGATTCAAACCAAGCCTTGTATTTATATTTTATAAGTACTATGTGACCACTTGTCACGTATTGAACTCATACAAACTAAGTACATATGTAATTTAAATACAACAAGTGAAAAACATTTAATTCATATGGGTGTGTTTTAATTATTCATTAAACATTGCGACATTATAAATACCAGTACACAAAATATGAAAATAAATAAATAAATATAATATGCTGATTATAGATATACGAGCACAAAGTGAAATAGATGAAGTAGTAAGAACGTATATATAGGGTTTATGTTAGAGTTCGAGCCACATTTGGCACGAGATGGAGTAGAACTTTCTTTTTGTATATTGCGTCTGATGTAATAATTTTTTTTTATTGATGTACAAATAAAGTACTAATATAAACAAATTATTGCGAAGTAGAAAAACAACTTCTTTGACATTATTTATGTATAAAGTGTAATTATACACATATTTCTTTACAATAATAAAGTTATAATTAAAATATAATAAAAACAATTGTTTAATAATAATTTATATGTTCTTATATAAAGTGTTCATATGTTTATATTAAATTATATAAAATTAATATTTATTGTTAGCTATTGTCGAATTATAACTTAAGATAGAACAAAAATAAGTTTTTAATAATTATACATTTTTAAAACTTGCTTGTATAATATTTAAAATATACTAATAAATAACTTTTATATAATTTTATATTAATATAAATATTACTATGTATGTATTACATACGACTTCACCAAGTATTGTACTCGCTTATTGAGTACTACGTGCGTACTCTGTGACGGAACCAGAAAACTTGTTCAAGAGAACTCAATTAGTAATATCATAAGAAAAAATTAATATAACTGTAAATTCTAAAAATAAAATAAATTAATAAAAATATAAGTTAATATATAAAATATTACATTTAATTATGAGGTGCAATTAATAATATCATACAGAAAAATAATTTTTGCACACACACACACACACCCTTAAAAATTAACACAAACTAACACCGTATTGCAAAATAAATATGAATTTAATGGACAAGGGATTGATGGAAAATATATTTTTGTAGAAAGATCAAAGATGAAGGGAAAATGTGTTATTTTTGATGAGAAGAGGAGAATGAAACTTTAGGAAAAATATATAAATATCATTTTTTAGGAAAAAATTCATTTTTAATCCACTAAATTGGCCACATTTCAGAAAAAGGTACGTGATATTAGTCATCATCAAACAACTTCAGCTAAATTGGTCAATTCATCAAAAAAAGTCCAAAAAATCCGATCGAGATTTTTTGCCGACGTGGCGTGATTTAATTGTTTCTTATCATTTTTTTTTAATTTTAATCATTAAGTTGAAGAAAAAAAATTGGGGGGCGAATTCATTTTGGTCCATCATATTGACCATATTTCAAAAAAGGTACGTGATATTAACCATCCTCAAACCACGTTTACTAAGTTGGCCAATTGATCAAAAAAGGTTCAAGAGGAGTCCGATTGAGTTTTTTTTTGGTGATGTTGTATTATTCTATATTTTCTTATCAATTCTCTATAATTATAAAAATTAAATTAAAGACAAAAAATTATTTCTCTCTCCCGTTTGTTTTTATAGTTTTTCTTTTATATTTCTATAGTCCAATTCATAAAATTTTAATCAATAAAAAATTAATATAAATCGCCTATAAATATAAAAACATAATATAAATATTAAAAACTATATATATATATATATATATATATATATATATATTATATTATATTTTTTTAAGATTCATTTTATATTTTTATATTTATTTCTGAGTTTATTAATTATTTATTAATTAAAACTTAAATAATAAAAAAATCATATAAATTATTATATTAATTTTATAATTTTTAAGATTTATTATATATTTATATACTTATCACTACTTTTTTTTTTATTTCTCATTAGTTAAGATTTTATTGATTTGATTAAAAGAAAAGAAAATGAAGGCAAAACAGGTTTTTATCATGAATTTAATATTTAAATTTAAAAAAAGATAAAATTATATAGAATCATGAACGTCAAAAAAAATTCGATCAAGCTTTTTTGGATATTTTTTGATAAATTGTTTAACTTAGCAGATATGATTTGACGATGGTCAATTTCACATACCTTTTCTGGAATGTGGTCAATATATGAACCAAAATTAAATTTTTTTCCAGTTTTCTATTTTCAATCTAATATCTAAAATTAAAAAAAAAAGAAAGTATTGAATCACGCCACGTCAGCAAAAAAGCCCGATGAGGGATTTTTTGGACTTTTTATTTATTTTTTATATTTTTTATAAGACGTTGTTTGATGATGACCAATATCACGTATCTTTTATGAAATGTGGCCAATATAGTGGATCAAAAATGAAAATTTCCCTCTTGTAAATTACAATTAGATTTATATAATTCTCGATTTTTTAAGAAAACATGTCAACATTTGTTTTGCAATTTATTATACTTTAAAACCATGAAGGAGGTTAAAATAAAAATTACAAGAATATTACATGCACGCTCACTAAGTACTTTTTATATACTCACTAAGTACTACATGTATAATAAACAAGTACAACATGCAGATTTACTATTATGTATTATGTAAATGCTCACTAAGTACTATGTGCATGCTAACTAAGTACCATATACATGCTCATTAAGTATTCCATGCACAGTCACTAAGTATGGTACATACATACTTAATAAGTACTTATATATGCATGCTCACTAAGTATTATATACATTTTCGTCAAATACTATGTGCACACTCACTATGTAATGTCACTAATTAGTGTGTTTATAATTATTAAGTACTATATCTATACTCACTAAGTAGTATGTTCATATTTTGCAGGTACTATATATATACTCGTTAAGTATTATGTATATACCCACTCGTACTACGTGCACACTTATTAAGTACTCGACGATCGCTCACTAAATACTACGTAGATGCACACTCTTTAAGTATTATTTATATACTCACTATGTACTATGAGTATGTTCAATAATACTATATACATACTCACTATGTACAATAAGCGTGTATGTACAACACGCACGCTTACGTATATGTCCACTAATTACTATGCATGCTCACTAAAGGCATCCGCAATGGTAGGTTTTTAAGAGGGGATTGTAGGGAATATACAAACCTTATAAAAATCTACCATTATGTCGAGGATTTCTGGGTGATGTGGCAAAGTTGGTGAAAGAGTGGTTTGTGGAGAATAGTAGTTCTGGAGGTGAAAATAGAGTAAAAAAAATAAATAAATATTAATATGTGTGAATGGTGGGACTTATAAAACTTATTTCATGAGTTTAGACACTGTGAATAAAAGTTTGTAGAACGATAAACTTTTTGCTTTGGACGTGACATCTGATGTGGCACACAAAAAACTATGAAATAATAAAATATTTATTGTCCACACTAAGTACTTTTTGTTTTGAACCTAAGTACTATTTCTACACCAACCAAGTTTCTCTTATATATTGGCTAAGTACCGTAAGCATACTAAATATTATAATGTTTATTGTCCATATTAAGTACTTCTTGTATTGAACTCAATTACTATTTTTAATCCAACCAAGTATATATTGTATTTCGATTAAATACCACAAGCATACTTAACAATATAAATTTTGTTATCCACATTAATTTTATTTTGACTGATTATTATATATACAATGAATATAATTGTCTAATTAATTCTTAATTTTACATCTCCTATGTTGGTAACAAAAAATGGACAATGTATTGATATATATAGATGTGGATGCCAACGTATAATTCACAATAAGATAAATGATAAAGAACTATGTAAATATAAAATCAATAATGTTGCGCTTTTAAATATATTAAAATCATGCATTGTTGATGGTCATTCAGTTATTTAGTCTATTCATCAATTGCAATCTTATTTATATTTCATGTGCATTTTTTATTTGTTATGCATTTAATACTTAGTGATGTGCATATGGTACTTAGTAATTGCGTATTTGATACCTAGTTGTTATGCATCTGATACTTAGTTTATATGCATACGTCATGCCGAGTGTAATTTTCTTTTCGTTATGCATTTAGTACTTAGTGTAAGTGCATCCGGTACTTAGTTGGTGTTAATTTAGTACTTCACTGTTATGCATCGGGTACTTAGTTTATTTGTAATCAATACTTGGAGGGTGTGCATTTTTTTTGATTCCTTGTGCCTTTAATATTTATTGTATGTGCATCTGGTACTTAGTTAGTGTATATATTGTACTTAGTTGCTATTCATATGATACTTATTTTATATGCATCTAATACTTGGACAATGTGCATTTATTTTTTATTGTTGTGCATTTAGAACTTTACGTGTGCTGCATCGGGAACTTAGTTTGTGTGTACATAGTACTTAGTTGTTATGCATCTTGTACTTAATCTATATGTATTCAATACTTAACGAGCCACTTGGCGAGTGTGCATTTGGTACTTCGTTTGTGTTAATTTAGTACTTCTTTGTTATGTATTTGGTACTTAGTTTATATGTATCTAATATTTGGCGAGTGTACTTTTTCACTCGTTATGCATTTCGTACTTAGTGTAAGTACATATCGTACTTAGTTGGTGTGTATTTAATACTTAATATATATGCATCTAATACTTAGTGAGTGTGCATTTTCTTATTCGTTATGTATTTAGTACTTTGTTGCTATACATATGCTGCTTAATTTTAATGTATCAAATACTTAACATGTATTATGCGTCCATGTGTTCTAATAGTCACACGTAAATAAACTAAGTAAATATAAATCTTCTCAAGCTTAGATAGTATGAAAATAAAGATTTGGTATATTATTAGCGATATGCAATTAACACCTAGTATTATGCGTTTAATAGTCAATGAGTGTTCATATAATACTTAGTTTTTATGCATCTAGTACTCAGTGAGTGAGTAGGTAGTGCTTAGTTATTATGCGTTTAATAATTACGAGTTTATAAATTTGTTTGGGGTCAAAAATGAGAAAATTATACACTTTTGAAATTGAGAAATTCAATAAAGATTTTTGAGCCAAATTGAATTTGATAAACTTAAAAAAAAACATCTTGGGTTAATTTGATATTTCAAAGAAGTTGATTTATGGGTAAATTCATAATAACTAAAAGTTTTGATTTTGGGGATATAATTGGAAATAAAAAGGACTAAAATGAAGTGTATGAGATTTACAGTTAGACACAAAAGTCAATCTAATTCCCTTTGGCTTCTCCAATACTTCATAACCCATCACCACCATACCCCTGGTGCCACTACCACCTCCACTTCACATGATCGTCACCATCTTGTTGTCTAAGATGACCCCCTCCAACAATGAACACCTAATTCCCGACCACCCTTGGCCAAAAATCACACAACACACATATATTGTACGCATGTACGCACACACACACATTCAAAATGATTACTGAACTGAACTTTTTTTTTACTTTATAAATAAAAGTTCATCCGCAAGAGAACATATTAATTTTAAGTAGAAAGCTCAACTTGAGTTGAATCTCACGATGAAGAGTAATCGGAAGTGATTTTTGTGTTTGAACCACGAAAGAAAAAATAAGAAAAACTATTCTAAACACACTATCAAATAATTTGGGTTTTAGTTTCTAACATCCATGACAAGAATTTAAATGAATACAAGTTTTGAAAGTCAATAAAATGAAGGTCTACCACTACAAAAAAACAGCAAATTTCCGAGGGATTTTCCGAGGGAAAGAAATTCCCTCGGAAATTTCCGAGGGAACACCGAGGGAAATAAAAAACCCTCGGTTTTTTCCGAGGGAATTCCGTTCCCTCGGAAAATCCCTCGGAAATCAGGGCGCCAAATGTTCCAGCCATGTTTACCGAACGAAAAACCGAGGGATGACCGACGGGTGGTTTTCCGAGGGAAGTAGTCCCTCGGAAAAACGAGGGATATTAGATTCCCTCGGTTTTATTTATTATTTTTTTAAAAAAAATAATTAAATTTCCGAGGGAATATAATTTCCCTCGGAATTATTCCGAGGGAAATTGTATTCCCTCGGAATTTAACTAATTTTTTTAAAAAATTAAAATCTAAAAAAATAGAAAAAAATAATACAAAATAGGATTTATTTCCGGGACGCTTAGGCGCATCCCTCCCTGTCGCGGTCGTGATTTTTTGAGTTTTGTTTCTATTTTTTACTATTTTTTGGATTTTTTTCTATTTTGTTATTTAACAAATAGGCATGGTGATTTTATATGCTTCTCCTCACCATCCGTACAAGTTTGGACTCTTCTCTCTCCTCAAAACTGCTTCTCCACCAATCAACTCAACGTAAGTTTGTATGCTTTCATTTTCGATTCAATATTATTGCAACTATATAGGGTTAAATTATTATTATTAGTAATGTGAAAATCACAAATTGCCAAAAAAAATAAAAAACAGAATAGCATATTTTGTATATAAATAAATAAATCTTATTTTAGCCTCTTAAATTATTAAAGATCGATTTTGCTTATAATGGAATTATAAAACCGAAAAATCCAAAAAAATAGTAAAAAATAGAAACAAAACTCGAGAAATTACGACCGGGGCGGGGAGGGGTGCGCCTCGGCGACCCGGAAATATACCCTATTTTTTTTTCTAGTTTTTTCTATTTATTTGAAATTTTTTTTATTTTTTGACATTTCCGGGGAGGGGTGCGCCTCGGCGACTCGGAAATAAAACCTATTTTTTTTCTAGTTTTTTCTATTTTTTTCCTATTTAATTGGATTTTTTTTTTTTTTTTTTCATATTTCCGAGGGAATTTGCAGTCCCTCGGTTTTCCGAAAGAACTTTAATCCCTCGGTTTTCCGAGGGACCCTAATCCCTCGGAAATCTTAACCTAATTAGACAGCGGGCGCCCCCGCTGTCATTCTTGCGCGTCTAGAAAGAAAAAAACAGAAAAAAAAAGCAAGAGAAACTTGTTGACGGTGGCTGGCGGCGGCTGGAGGCTGTTGAAGGTGGCTGGCGGCGGTTCAAGGCGGCTCGGGCGGGGACGGCCACAGCGACGGCGGACGGCTTCGGGTCTGGTCGGCGGCGCGGCTTCGACTCTGGACGACGGCGGCTCGGGCGGTGGACGGCGACAGCGACGGCGGCTCGGGCGGACGTATGGCTTCTCTTCTTCTCTTTCGATTAATTTTTACCGAGTGAAAAAAATAAAAACACAATTGAATACAGGCTGCACAGCACATCGGGGAGGGTGTCCACTATCCTCCGTCTCATCTTTGAGAGGGATCTCCATCCCGCCGGGTGGTGCTATAAGGCGGTCCCTAAGGAGACTAAGGCGTTCTGGTGGGAGATGTTTAAGGTAATTATTATTTTGTGTCCACATTTATTAGTATTTACCGTAAAAACACAATCATATGTTTGAGTTGAATTGTAATTAATGTTTTATTTTTGCAGGAGGTTTGTTATTGGGATCCGGCGGTGTATAGTGAGAAAGACATACGGGAGGTATTTTTTCCGATGATCGGGGACCTTTACGGGAAGAAGCTTAACGAGTATAGGCAGCATATTGCCTCCCATGCTGGTGGTCGGCCGGAGTGCCTGACCGAGGAGGTCTATAGGTAAACGATTCTGTTATGTGTTTTTTTATTAAATTAGAATTTTTTATTTATAACATATGAATTATATCGTATCTTATATATCATCCATTTCAACTAGGGCTTGGAAGACTGAGTGGGATAAGCCCGAGAACAAGAAGAAATGATTAATTTTTACCGAGTGAAAAAAATAAAAACACAATTGAATACAGGCTGCACAGCACATCGGGGAGGGTGTCCACTATCCTCCGTCTCATCTTTGAGAGGGATCTCCATCCCGCCGGGTGGTGCTATAAGGCGGTCCCTAAGGAGACTAAGGCGTTCTGGTGGGAGATGTTTAAGGTAATTATTATTTTGTGTCCACATTTATTAGTATTTACCGTAAAAACACAATCATATGTTTGAGTTGAATTGTAATTAATGTTTTATTTTTGCAGGAGGTTTGTTATTGGGATCCGGCGGTGTATAGTGAGAAAGACATACGGGAGGTATTTTTTCCGATGATCGGGGACCTTTACGGGAAGAAGCTTAACGAGTATAAGCAGCATATTGCCTCCCATGCTGGTGGTCGGCCGGAGTGCCTGACCGAGGAGGTCTATAGGTAAACGATTCTGTTATGTGTTTTTTTATTAAATTAGAATTTTTTATTTATAACATATGAATTATATCGTATCTTATATATCATCCATTTCAACTAGGGCTTGGAAGACTGAGTGGGATAAGCCCGAGAACAAGAAGAAAT
>BMAC01000646.1:170997-208474 GCA_014905375.1 Phtheirospermum japonicum | reverse complement strand
ATAATGATAATTATAATTTTAAAATCATTGATTTTACTTACTTCTCTCCTGCAATATAAACCTGAGTCATACCCCTCTGCGGTGGGACCAACTGTCGTCGGGTCCGTGATGTACCCGCGTCGGACGGGGTCTCTGATGAAGGTGTATGCGACGTCGGGGTCTGCGTCGGGGTCTGCGTCGCTGGATGATCAGGACCGAGACCCATGTAGTCGGTGTCGAAATCAGATAAATGATGGGCCGACCCCATATCCGATCGACGTGCGCTACTGGATCCTCGACGCAACGGCATCTGATAAATTTATTAGATAATAATACGAGTATTTTACAAAATACCAGTATATATTAGACACCAAACGCATTAATAAACCCAAATTAAAAAAAGTAGTTATAAAAAAAGTGTGTTTTACAATAAGAATAAATTACATATATTTCAACCAAACTAATCACTTTCGCTATTAAATGTATCATCAAACTCATCTTCATCCGTATCTTGATCTGTATCCTGATCGGTAAGTAACTCTTCTTCTGTATCATCATTTGTCTCGTTATTACCAAGTTCCTCCGCGTAATTATCATTGAGGTCGTGCAACTGAAAATCGACATCGTCGAGTTGAATCGGACTGCGTGTATCTATAGCTTCCTCTTGAAATGATTCTTCTGGTAGAGGCTCGATAAACTCGACATTTGATCTCGCCTTGATTTTACACGTTGCCCACCAGTCCAATTTGTCTCGTCTCAAACTTGGGTATACACAGTAGTATACTTGTGCAGCTTGGGAAGCAAGTACAAAAGGTTCATATCGATTGAACAAGCTGCACAAGTATACTACTGTGTATACCCAAGTTTGAGACGAGACAAATTGGACTGGTGGGCAACGTGTAAAATCAAGGCGAGATCAAATGTCGAGTTTATCGAGCCTCTACCAGAAGAATCATTTCAAGAGGAAGCTATAGATACACGCAGTCCGATTCAACTCGACGATGTCGATTTTCAGTTGCACGACCTCAATGATAATTACGCGGAGGAACTTGGTAATAACGAGACAAATGATGATACAGAAGAAGAGTTACTTACCGATCAGGATACAGATCAAGATACGGATGAAGATGAGTTTGATGATACATTTAATAGCGAAAGTGATTAGTTTGGTTGAAATATATGTAATTTATTCTTATTGTAAAACACACTTTTTTTATAACTACTTTTTTTAATTTGGGTTTATTAATGCGTTTGGTGTCTAATATATACTGGTATTTTGTAAAATACTCGTATTATTATCTAATAAATTTATCAGATGCCGTTGCGTCGAGGATCCAGTAGCGCACGTCGATCGGATATGGGGTCGGCCCATCATTTATCTGATTTCGACACCGACTACATGGGTCTCGGTCCTGATCATCCAGCGACGCAGACCCCGACGCAGACCCCGACGTCGCATACACCTTCATCAGAGACCCCGTCCGACGCGGGTACATCACGGACCCGACGACAGTTGGTCCCACCGCAGAGGGGTATGACTCAGGTTTATATTGCAGGAGCGAAGTAAGTAAAATCAATGATTTTAAAATTATAATTATCATTATGATTAATTTTTACCGAGTGAAAAAAATAAAAACACAATTGAATACAGGCTGCACAGCACATCGGGGAGGGTGTCCACTATCCTCCGTCTCATCTTTGAGAGGGATCTCCATCCCGCCGGGTGGTGCTATAAGGCGGTCCCTGAGGAGACTAAGGCGTTCTGGTGGGAGATGTTTAAGGTAATTATTATTTTGTGTCCACATTTATTAGTATTTACCGTAAAAACACAATCATATGTTTGAGTTGAACTGTAATTAATGTTTTTCTTTTTGCAGGAGGTTTGTTATTGGGATCCGGCGGTGTATAGTGAGGACGACATACAGAAGGTATTTTTTCCGATGATCGGGGACCTTTACACGAAGAAGCTTAACGAGTATAGGCAGCATATTGCGAAGCATGCTGGTGGTCGGCCGGAGTGCCTGACCGAGGAGGTCTATAGGTAAACGATTCTATTATGTGTTTTTTTATTAAATTAGAATTTTTTATTTATAACATATGAATTATATCGTATCTTATATATCATCCATTTCAACTAGGGCTTGGAAGACTGAGTGGGATAAGCCTGAGAACAAGAAGAAATCCGAGCAGTGCAGCAAGAATAGGAAGAGCGAGCCTGCTGGACCGGGGACTGGGATGTCGAAGCACACGGGGGGTGCTAGATCTACCATCGACTATGCCTTGGATATAGTAAGTAACGGCTATTTATAATATAATAATATATTATTTATTTGTTTAATTTTAATGTTAATTATTTGAAAATTCTATTTGAATACAGGAGCGGGAGACGGGTTCGCCGGCTACGTGCTACGATCTTTTTAAACGTACGCACCAGAAGAAAGACGGCGCGTGGATCGACACGAGATCTGCTAATATTAACGTTAGTCTCTTTTTTATTTTTAACTTATTCTTTGATTTTAACGTAAAATTTTAATAACGAGTTGTATTTCAGGAGGAGTACGAGAGACATCTGACCCAGGAGCAGGAGCGTGCGTCTTCCCAGGAGGAGAGTAACGAGGTTGACCAGGACCAGGTTTTTCTCGGCGTCGCCGGTGTGAAGAAGGGACGGCTTTACGGCACCGGCGCGTATGGGAAGATAGTGGCTGCTGCGAAGGGTTTACTGAAGGGCGACTCTTCCACCTCCTCCTCATCCCAGGCTGATAGACGACAGATCAGAGAGCTCGAGGCGCAGGTCGAGGCTCAGAGGGCGCAGCTTGAGGCGTTGCAGCAGCAGGCAGCCGAGGAAAGGCGACAGCGTGCGGAGGAGCGCCGGCAGCAGGAGGAATTTCAGGCGCGGACGAACGCCCAGGATGGCTGAGATGTACGCTCGTTTCCAGCAGCAGTTCCCCGCTCCCTATCAGCAGCAGCAGCAGTTTCCCCCTCCCCATCCATAGAACACTTTTATTTATGTAATAAACTTTGTTACTGTTTCGATTGAACGCATGTAATTCATAAATTTTCAAATATTTTTTTTATTATAATTGATTTATTTCTTTGAGTTTTCTTTAATTGCTTTTTTCAATTTTTTGGGAATTTTAATAATTAAACAAGAATTAAAATTAAAACAAAAAATTAAAAATTAATAAAAAAAATTAAAATATTAAAAATACCGAGGGAAAGTTCCCTCGGAATTTTGAAAAATCCGAGGGAATGGGACTCCCTCGGAAATCCGAGGGAAATATTTTCCCTCGGAAATTGAAAAATTCCGAGGGAAATGTTCCCTCGGATTTCCCTCGGATTTCCGAGGGATTGTCCGGCAATGGTTCCGAGGGAAAAAATCCCTCGGAATTCCCTCGGTTTTGTAATTCCGAGGGATTTATTTCCCTCGGAACCGATTTCCGAGGAGGGTTTTTTCGAGGGAATTTTTCCCTCGGAATTTCCTTCGGTTTAACCAAAACTGAGGGGTTTTTGCTTATTTCCGAGGGAAAAATCCCTCGGAAATTTTGATTTTTTTTGTAGTGTACGGATCTAAACTCATCTCCATGATGAATTCATATTTTATCAAATATCTAATCCACATATTTGGGTTGTCATTCCAAATTCTAAATTAAATACCCAATAACCTCTAAATGATGGTTCTCAATGCATCTAGACACTAGACCTGAATAATCTACCCAACAATCATGAAGAATTGCAATAACATCAACAGAAAACAAGCATGAATAACATTAACTTCAATAAAAATCCATAATCCAGTCGATCGACTGTCCTGTCAGTCGATCGACTGATAGGCAAATCCGGCTCATTTTTTTTCGTTTCTGCTCTAACGTTCGCCGGCTGTCGCTCCTCATTTGCGCTGTGTTCCCTTGCTTGCTTGTTCTAATCCGAGTCGAACGGAATGTCTTGAGCATGCACGGGACCGCTTTGGTCATCCTATGGCCAAAGAAACAAAAATGAGTAGAAATAAATGAAAATCCAACGAAAAACCGCACAAAAGTTACAAAAACCTAAAACTAATAAAATTGGCCAAAACGACTCCTAATACAAATAAAAGTAAACAAAACACATGCAAGCGCGACACAAAACGGTAACAAAAATACGTACAAAAACATGCAAATCACTCCCAAATGCTCTTACAATTCTAGCCAGGAACCTATACAAGATTACTAACTACATGCTTCTACAATTCAAGCCAAGAACCTAGACAAAATTACTAAACCCACTAGTTTGACCAGAAACATCACTATCACCTTTGTCAATTTTTGCCCAAAGAAGAAATAAGCTTGAAACAAGAACAAGAGTATGAAAATGGAGGATAAATGGAGGATTTCACTAACAATAATGAAGAGAATAAATATACAAACAACAAACATACATAAGAGTCGACGATTTTTGAAACATACACAAATTTCACAAGAGAAAATGCAAGAGCGCTACTACAACTAATTACCCTAAGGAGAGGATTCTCCAAGCTTGAACAAAAGCCACTACAATATTAAAATTCCTTACCCCATTAAAATAAGCTATAATATTCATCCACAATCCAAGAAATTGAAGGAAATCCATATTGTAATTTAAAAACTAAGAAAAGAGGAAAAATGGAGAGAAGAGGGTGGAGAAGATGAAATCTTTAAGAGATGGGAAGAGATACGATGATGCGAGGATGTGTGGTGAGGTTATAGGGTGAAAGAAGGGCAAAATAGTCATTTTGGTACCAAAAAGAGCCACTTGGCTGGGCAAGATAGTAGCTCCTGTCGATGGGTCGTCGATCAATGGTTGGTCGATGGGTGCAAAACACATGTACTGGATAGGTATTTTGAGACTTTTAATCTCCGAATCAACTCTAGACGTATGCATATTAAATGTATCCCTACCTCTTGGGCTTCATCTGGATTTCAAATAACTCCATTTTGAGTTTTTTTGGAGAGGGTGATGGCCTCCAAACCAAGAACTGTCACATTTGGGATTTCATTACAACGTTTACACTTCAAGCTGCTTTTTACTGCTCTAAAAAACTGAATTGGGCAAAGTGGTGAAGACAAAAGTTGTATATAACTCTCTTAGTTTTCTAATGGTATGAAATTAAAGCAAATGACACGAGGGACAAGGTATTTATGCTCGTATTACGACAACTTCTATGTCCAAC
Organism: Phtheirospermum japonicum; assembly: GCA_014905375.1. Classification (NCBI taxonomy): domain Eukaryota; kingdom Viridiplantae; phylum Streptophyta; class Magnoliopsida; order Lamiales; family Orobanchaceae; genus Phtheirospermum; species Phtheirospermum japonicum. The sequence goes on along the minus strand of BMAC01000646.1, from coordinate 203,310 downwards.
GAGCGAATGCGTGGACCAACAATGTAAATGGGCACATTTTTATCATTATTTTCACTCGATTTTGAACCATAGACTTGTTGACACTGGTCATTGAATTCATAGGGTTTAGCTCATCTTCTAACCTCAATCAGAGCCCACTTTGTCCGTTCTATGACCCAAAAAATAAAATAACATAAAAACCCACAAAAGTAAAAGAAAAACACGAAAAATACTAAAAAGATGAAACAAACTATAGAAATGCAAAATATGTTAAATCGACCCAAAACACATTGGAAACACATGCAAAACACGCAAAACAAGATGTAAAAACATACAAATATGTACAAAATAATTACATCACCGATTTGTAAATCTAAACCTGTAGATTTGTATATTAACACAAGGGGAGGTCGTGGTTATGGACAATTGAAGTTTGGTGGTCGAACCACGGAGTAACGAATGATGAAAGTTAAGTTTTTTATTACTTTATACACAATTTCCCAAAGATTAGAACATTGAATCAAGAATCAAACTTTGACTTTAGGACAAGGATGTCGAAGCGATTCACACACTACAAAAAAATAGTATTTTACTGAGGGAAAAACCGGGGGGAATATTCCCATCGGTATTTTCCGAGAGAATTACTGAGTGTACTTTTTACCGAGGGAATTACCGAAGGCTTATACCTTCGGTAACAATCCATTCGCTAAATCCATTGGAAACACGACGCCAATGTTTGTCGCCATAATTACCGAAGGTAATGTCGAAGGCTTTCCGAGTGTATAATTACTGAAGGAATATCCCCCTCGGAATTACCGAGGGGAAGAAATTTCCATCGAAAAAACTGAGGGGAATTTAGTCCCCTCGGTGTTTTTGAGAATAAAGAAAATCGGAAAAAAAAATCAAAAACTGAGGGGAATTTAATCCCCTTGGTCTTTTGAGAATAAAAAAATAAAAAAAATAATTAATTAAAAACCGAGGGGAAGAAATTCCCCTCGGAAATACCGAGGGGATTTTGATTCCCCTCGGTTTTCTTAATTAAATAAAAAATAGAAAAACCGAAAGAAAAAACCCTATCATTTTAGGCACGTGGGTGTGGTTTTCACCCGATTTCAATTGAAAAATATCAACAAGTATGTGCGTATTCACACGTGTCATGTAATTCGACCAACAACCAAGATACGATCGCTCGATCAACTTGTTCGGTTGGAAAATCGAAGAGATGATGCCTCGTGATTTTGTGAAGGCGGCAAGGGGTGCGTCTCGATGTCATGGAACCATGAGGATAAGGTGTTGGTCGTTATATAAAAGTTTTCTATTTTTTCGTTTTAAATAAAAAATAAAAAAATGAAAAAATAGAAAATTAGTAAAAACAAATAAAAGTCCAATCATTTTACGACGGGGTGGCACGGGGTGCGTCTCGGTGTCATGGAACCACGAGAATCGAGAGTTGATCGTTAAATACGCTTTTTCTATTTTTTTCGATTTTATTTATTTAATTAGAAAAACCTAGGGTACTGATTTCCCCTCGAAAATACCGAGAAGATTCTAATTCCCCTTGGTATTTTCCAAGGGGAAACCATTCCCCTTGGTTTTTTAATTAAAAAAATAAAAAAAAATAGAAAAATTGTGAAAACAAAATAAACCCTATCATTTTAGGCACGTGGGGTGGTTTTCACCCAATTCTGATTGAAAAATATTAACGATTCGACCAACAACCAAGATACTATCAATCAATCAACTTGTTTGGTTGGAAACACAAAGCGACGAAGCCTCGTTATTTTGTTAAGGCGGCACGGAGTGCGTCTCGATGTCATAGAACCACGAGGATTGTGTGTTGGTCTGTGATTACGTATTTTCTATTTATTTTTGATTTTAAACAAAAACTCAAAAAACTAGAAAATTAGTAAACCCTATCATTTTATGAACGGGGCGGCATAAGGTGCATCTCGGTGTCATGGAACCACGAGAATCGATTGTTGATCGTTAAATAAGCTTATTTCTAATTTTTCAATTTGTTTTCAAATTTTTTTATTTAATTAAAAAAACTGAGTGGAATGATTTCCCTTACCGAGGGGAAATCATTCCCCTTGGTTTTTTAATTAAATAAAAGAATTGAAAAAAAATTTTCAAAAATTTCTAAAAAAGACCGAGGGGATTAATTTCCCCTCGGAAAAACCGAGGGGAAGTGGTTGCCTTCAGTATATCTAAAGGCTTTTCTGAGGGAAATATTTCCCTCGGTCCCGTTTAATAAAATTGCAGCAGCAGCTCGCTGCACTCTGTACTCTCGAAGGAAAAAAAAAACGGATCTGAAAAAAAAACCCCAATCCGCCGCTCTCTGTTCGCTGCTCGTCGCTCCACATCACCAATCCACTGCTCCATAACCGCCTCTCATCGCTCGCCGTCGCCATCGCAGTAACTGACCACCGTCAGCCAAGGTACCCAACTCGGAACCCCCTTTACTTCCGTTTTTTCTTTCTTTTTTTTCTTGTAATTTATATTTTAGGGTTTATTTTAGAATTAGATTTAGGATTTAATTTATAATTAGGGTTAGTTTTAGGTAATTTTAGGATTAATTTAGGGTTTAGTTTATAATTAGGGCTAGTTTTAGGATTAGGGCTGAATTTAGGAATAATTATATAATTAAGGTTCAATTTAGGAATAATTATATAATTAGTGTTCAATTTAGGAATAATTGTATAATTAGGGTTGAATTTAGAAATAATTATATAATTAGGGTTCAATTTAGGAAAAATTATATAATTAGGGTTCAATTTAGGAATAATTATATAATTAGGGTTCAATTTAGGAATAATTATATAATTAGTGTTCAATTTAGGAATAATTGTATAATTAGGGTTCAATTTAGGAATAATTATATAATTAGAATTGAATTTAGGAATAATTGTATAATTAGAGTTGAATTTAGGAATAATTGTATAATTAGGGTTGAGTTTAGAAATAATTTTATAGTTAGGATGGAATTTAAGAATAATTGTATAATTATGCTTTGTTAGTTCAATATGGTCCGATTATGGAATTAGGGTTCATTAGTGTTCATTAAAAGTTCAATCGTGTAATTATCTTTTAAAGTGTATGCGATGGTGGTTTTTAAATACCGTGGTAATCGATTATGTTAATTTAATGTATGTTATGGTTTGTTGTTATGGTTTTATTGTGATGCTGTGATTGGTTTGGGAAGATGTCGGTGATGACGTGTTGTACGACGCCGACTGAGAGGTTTCGTCCCTCTAATAACTGTTTTCAAAATTATTTTTAAAATGATGGTGGTTTTCAAAATGTTTTAAACTGTTTGTGATGGTGGTTTTGAAATATCGTGGTGATCGGTACATACATGGTGTGTTTAACATATATGTTATTTTGTAGATATTGTTTACATGATGTGATTTACTGATTGATGTATACGACTGTGATGACGTGGTTTACGGCGCCGGCCGGGGAGGTTTCGTCCCTCCAATAACGGGGTTTAAAATAGTTTTGATCCATAATATAATCTTTCTATCTACACTCAAACAATATTCCTTAGACTCGTTTGGGATTTAGTATCGAATAGAGAACTCGATACTAAATCCCGAATTGTCCACTTATTTGGGCAGTTTGAGAGCGTGGTTGTAATATGATTTATCTTATCTATATGTTCTTTTTGTTGATTATAAAATTTTTGGTTCAATATCTCTCTTTTATTCTCGGGTACACTGCAATATATGAGAATTAAAGGGAGATTCTGCCAAAATTCTTAGTTAACAGAAATTCATATACTAAGATACTGTATTAATGGAAAATCGTATTTTCGAATGGGATTAGGCCCTTACCAAAAATCCAATCATTTTCTAGCTACCCTCATGCTGCTCTATTTCTGATAAATCAATATAATTATCGTATAATGTTAGGATGAGTTTCGATCGTAGTTGGATGTACAAACAAATCAACAACGACTTTTTATCCTCACAATTCGTGGATGGAGTCTAGAGCTTTATTGAATTTGCTCAAGCACATTCCGATCATAAGGACAGAGAGAGGCTGAAGTGTCCTTGTAATCATAGTAGATGTAGGAATAATAAGTTTCTCGACATTGGTGAGATTGTACCACTTGGTTAGACATGGGTTCGAGCCGAATTACTGTAGATGGACTTACCACGGAGAAAGACGTCCCGCCACCTCTGGACGCCATCACGATTTTTATGTTGGTGGACCCTCTTACATCCTTTCTGAAGAATCATCAAACGCGTACATTAATATGGTTCAAGATGCAGCTGGTCCTGATTTTGACGTGGTTGTCGATATGGAAGAGTCGTCGAACCCTGAAGCTCAAAAATTTTACGACATGTTAAAAGTTGGAAATCAACCATTGTATCCAGGGTGCGAGGGACATACTTAGTTGTCATCATTTTCCCGTCTCATGAACTTGAAGTCAGAGGATCACATGTTTCAGAAGTGTTATGATCAATTGAGTGAATTAATCAAGGAGATTGTACCAGCATGATAAGACCCACGTGAGAGAGCTCAAGGCACAGCTCCAGGCGCAGATGGAGGAGTTAGAGGCCACAAGACGAGTTTAGGAGGCGATGGAGTGGCGATACATCGAGTCTGAGCGACAACGCCGGGAGTCTGAGATACTACATGAGCAGGAGTGCCAGGAGCAGCAAACATTTTAGGCGCGGATGAATGCCCAGATCGCCGAGCTGTTAGCTCGTTTCCAGTAGTACCTCCCATCTTAGCCTCCCCCGTCATATGACAGTTTCATATTTTTATAAACTTTGTTACTAAACACTTTTGTCGAACAAATTTAATAATTGTAAATTTCCAAATACTTTTATAATAATTGGTTTATTTATTTACCTGTTTATTAATGATTTTTTTTAATTTTTTTTGGGATATTTCAATATAACAGGAATTAAAATTAATATTTAAAAATATTTTTTTTCAAAAAGGAAAAAACTGAGGGGAATTCCCCTCGGGAAAACCGAGGGCAAGAATCCCTCGGAGATTTCTTCACTTTTAAAAATATTATCTTTTTAATATTTTCCAAGAAACTGAAGGGAAAACCGAGGGAATAATAACCCTCAGTTTTTCTGAGGGAAATATTCCCCTCGATTTCTCGGAAGGGAATTTCCCCTTGACTTTCTTGAGGGCATATATAATCAGGCCCAAGGGGATTTACCGAAGAGAGGAACCTTCGGTAATCCCCTTGGAAAAATTTACCGAGGGCAAAATTCCCCTCAGAAACTTTTACCGAGGGAATTTCCCTTTAGTTTTTTAATTACCGAGTGATTATAACTTATTACCGAGGGACTTTTCCCTCGGTAAAACACTATTTTTTTGTGACATGACATTAAATTAGTTGAGTTTGATCACCAAAGAGCGACGATGGTCGGCGACAACTTTATTTTTAACCGTTGCAAGCTTCTTCTGTTCATGGCATATTAAAGGCCTAGATAAATATTTCAAGTAATTTAATAATAAAAAACATTGGATCCTAGGTGTTAAAAGAGCAAATATGGATTCCTTTTAAAATAAGAGGGCCCTTTTGTCCTTTTGATTAAGCAGGGAGTGTACTTTAAGATATTTTTTATATTAGGGAGTAAAAACCAAAAATTAATATGAAGGGGCTGAAGCATAAGTTGAAATTGGGAGAAGGGATTTCCTAAAAAATTTCCCAAGAAAAACAGTGTCCTATAAATCCCTCTTAAGCAACCAAACTTCAATATGAACAAACTCATAAGATCAAAAAAAAGTAAGGTAATTTGAAAAGTTTTTGTCTGTTAAAAAACTTAGGTATTTAGAATCATAGCAGTAGTAAGAATCTTTGTTTGTGTGGTACACAAAATCTTTTATTTTTTTACTGAAAATATCAAATCATATCTAAAAAGTAGATATTGATGTATTTAATATTGTATTTAGTAGTATTTAATTATATAAATCTAATGATGATATGATAGAAGAAAGAAGTTTGTGTTAATAGGATAGTATATGATAAAGATTAGGTGTAGGAAATTGTTGATTGGGTATTGAGAATGTGAGTCATTAAAAATGGGGAGTGAAGTTTAAAATATCAATTCCAAATTTTGAACCCTAGCCCAAACATAGACTAAGACAATTAAAATAGGGATAAATTTTTTTTTTGCCTCCTAAAGTATCTCAAGTTTTGGACTTTACCTCCTGATCTATTTTTTCTTTCAAATTACCTTCTAATGTTTGCGTATTTTTGAAATTACCTCCTAAAGAAAATTTCAGGCCAAAAATCAAGCCATCCGAGAGTCACGTTACACACACGCAAGATGAATGAGGGCAAAGTCTTCCTTTCCAAAGGGTCTCGATTGAATTCATTTATCGATCAAAGCGTGCTGAAATTGAAGCTCAAGTCGAAGAGTAATCCAGAACCGAGTCTTGATTTAGGGTTTGATAACAGCGTCCAAGCTAATAGACTCAATTCTGCAACTAAAATCCTAATTGAGTACTCTTCCTACTTGGATACGTAAATTGATGATAAAGAAGAAGACGATCTTAATAATTGCGGAGCTAGATACCAACAGATGAATAGAATTCCAATCCCAGTCTCAATACCACCATTGAAGTCCAGATCAAAATATCCAGTAAGATAGTCAATAACTTCGATGGCAGTGATGGATTTCGCCAACAAATGCCTCCTCCAGGACTAAGAATAAAAAAACTCAGATTTGATTACAATCGGAGCAGTCCAAACGAAGTTTTTTTCGCGAATTTTCCGAACAGCAACAACAGTGATTACAGCAGCAGCAATAAATCGTGGATCCAGGTCTCAGATCCAAGTATTGGTCGAACATAAACCCTAATTAGAATCCCAGATCCTCAATACATGGGTTGAAAAGGGGGAGAAATGGATTGGAGGAGATTGTGGCGTCGATTAAGCTGTTGGGTGAGGGTTTTGTAAAGATGGAGAAAGAGAAAATGGAAATGGCTCGAGAAATTGAGGGGATGCGAATGGAGATGGAGATGAAGAGGAATCAAATGCTGCTTGAATCGCAGAAGCAGATCGTGGATGCTTTTCTCAAAGGGACGTTTGAGGTTAGAAAGAGTAAGAAAGTCAAATCTGGTGTTGGTGTTGCAGCAGATTCAATAGACCCTTAGTTTTTATAATGTTTATTTTAAATGTTAATATATTAAAAATTATGTTTATAATTGTTAATTAGAGGTTGATTAGTGAGAGACTATGTATTTGCTTGCTTTTAATTTATTTGAGTGGAGTGTCACAAGCTTTCCTGGGTTCGATTCTCACCCCATAGTTTCCTGGACGTTATCCCACTCTCTTCTATCTGAAAAAATAAAGAAAACTGGGAAGAATTTAATTTTGAACTGAACTTTACTTGGTTGATCGTGAATAAATTGTAGGCCAGTTGTGATGCAAGCTCATAAAAACTCTCTTTTTTCTATATGCAGTGAGTTGTGCAATTTGTGTCATTAATTTCACTCAATAATTTGCAGTAAAATAGTACGAGATGTAAAATACTAGTAACGTGAAAGGACGACTTTGCCCTCATTCATCTCGTGTGTATGTAACGTGACTCTCGGTCGGCTTGATTTTTGGCCTGAAATTTTCTTTAGGAGGTAATTTCAAAAATACGCAAACATTAGGAGGTAATTTGAAAGAAAAGATAGATTAGGAGGTAAAGTCCAAAACTTGAGATACTTTAGGAGGAAAAAAAAACTATCCCATTAAAATATTATGAATCCTGAGAGTGTAACTGAATATATGATCATACTATAACGATACAAGTTGTTTTGATATAAAATAGTGAATGGGTGATTAAATAAGATTGGTTGTACTAAAAAGATAACAAACAATCAATTGCATCTTGTATTATAAGCCTTTTTTGGGTTTGCATCCTAATATATTCAAAATAGTTGAACGCATCAAGAATAGGATCGAGCGACATCCGACCTCCTTTTGCAAATTTCTGAACATCCTCCGATCTGATATGCATCTCAACTAAAGATAGACCGACCTTCAACACAAGTCACCAGGGGCGCTCCTAGTGTAGACACTCCGATGCTCAAGTTAGAATGTAAAATCACTCAATATGTGCGTATAATATGCAAAGAGATTGTTTTTAGAATAAGGGTTTGAGTCCCTATTTATAAGAAGTAAAAAAAAATTCTTAAACAATTTAGGAATCCATTTTCCATAAGGAAACTAAGTCTCCTCTTATTAAAATGAGACATCTTCTCTTTATGACTCTTTCCTGAGTCCCAACTCTGAGTCGTATCGATTGTTGGACCTAAAATCCCATAGTTCAAGCACCGGGATGTCCGTTCATTAGGACAAGCTTGCTAGTCATTGGGTCGAGCTGCTAACAACTAGTTCAGTCCTCGGCGTGCTCAGGTATGGGTGCTTTTGAGACGACCTAGATATCTCCGAGCTAAATGGCATCATTCAGTGAGACAACCAAGCTAATTTTGAACTAGACTTAGCCATATTCGGGTTAGAAGTCTTTATAGTTTTGGTCGAACCAGGCTAACATATTATGCCACATCTGAAGTTCCCCCTACTCTGCTTGTTCAAAGGATGAGAGCGGGTAGATTAGACTAAAATAAGTGGAACAAAATCGATGCTAATCTTCATTTTCTTGAAAGATTCAGCTTTATATTGTTCTTTGAACTCAATTAGAAGCAAGAGAAAGCTCAACTCATCAATCGTTAAGCAACTTAGCTGCAAGGAATCATCATAAAACCATATTGGCATTAAGAGGCAACTCACCCGAGCAAGTTGTAAGCTACGGAAGTCGGAGATGTTTATCTTGTTTGGAATCAATATCGAACCAAAAAGAGTTCAAGAAAACACACATCTAGCCAGTCATAAGATGTGCAAGCTGGAGCCCTTTGCACGGTTCATAATTATCATTAAACTAAAAATGCTAGTTCATTAAGATTTCAGTTCGAATAGGCTAGTCCAACCGATAACCAAAACGTACCTACACACAACTCATTATGCCCATAACTCGTCTCATATCTATCGGGCGTCCAATCATCAATTAAATCAATAATTAAGAGGGGAGGAGCTCAACACTTGTTACATAAAGTATTCGAATGAATTGTAGATATCTCAACATAATTAATCCTTAACATGTAAATGGAATTTTTGAACTAGATGCGTAATTTAAATATAATCATAAAGGGAAATCATACCCGATCTTATGCTGGGGGCGACACATAATATCACCAGGGCAAAACTTTATCACTCATTTAGTCATGTGGGAGAGCTTATCTTTATTTTACAGGAGCCATGCTAAAGTGGAGTTGCGTAAATTTGTGGTGGGCCCATTATATTGTGAAACTAAGAAAATAGGTCAATTCTATTGACATCCGTGATTTTGCTAGTCGCACCCGATTCTCAATTCACCAATATGTATTTTTTACATCCTTACAATATACATCAGGGGTGAATTACCCATTACACCACTCTATCCGAATAAATCTTATTTTTACACTTTATAACCACACTCATATTTCAAAAAAAAAAAGGAGAGAGAGAGAGATAATAAAAGAAAATCGGAGAAACGAGCTGTATCAGTGTGAGAGTGATCATTTCTCGGCAGGAAGACCACAAAACTGAGGAGCCATCCCAAACACCATCCATCGAAAGTCGCCATCTTCCTTGACCACCAATTGTCGACACCATGGAAGACATATGTATGTTTGTTTCTTCCATTTTTCTAAATCTTATGTTTTGTATTTAATTTGATATTTTGTGATTATATTACTTTATGACCTAAATATAGTTTTAGGTTGAGTTTATGTTGTTAAGAACATGGATTTTGATGTTTTGGGATGTTGATTGTCAAGTTTTTGGTTTAGATATTGGAGATGTTTCGGGCGCTATTGACCTAAATGAGTACACCCAGTCAGCCATGCTCTATCAAAAATCTTATAATGTTCCAGCCATAATTGGTCAAATTTTACTCGAAATTTTGGTTAGTGGCTACTGAAAGTATTTTTTTTTACAAATTTATTTTCTACTTTGTATATCGATTTTATATGAACTAATGTAAAAAATAAGTTTGTACATCAATTTCTAAAAAACTGATGTAAAATAGTTTTTTACTTATGTTCAGAAACCGATATGGAATCCTAATTCACTGAAATTTCGAAGAAATTTTGGCCACTTGTTGCCGAAATTTGTTGATAATTTCAGCAACTTGTGGCTGAAATGTCTTCAAAATTTCAACGGACTAGACCCAAAATTTTTTGATAATTTTGGCCACTTATGGCGAAATTTCTTTATAATTTTAGTTGACTAGGGCTAAACAGGTCGCGAACAGTTTTTCCTAAAAAACCGGACTAAATTTAATAATAGAGATGCGAAAACAAAAAATTAATTGAATAAAAGGAAAGAAATACTTGTATTGGTTGTTCTCATGTTTTTTTAATCATCAATTGTTGAATAGTTTCTATGTTTAAATAAGGGAAAAAAACAGTAAACCCCCTCAACTTTTTCGTTTTTTTGCACTTTACCATATGAACAATATTTTTTTAACACTTAATCCCCTGAACTTCACATTTTTTTCACATTACCATATAAAAGCGCCGACAGTGGATATTTCAGGCCAAATGTTCATCACGTGCAAAGCGAGCCTATTCTTGAGGGCTTTTCTATCAATTTTGATCCTCGACGCAAGAATATGAATAGCACTACCTAAACCCTCTAACCTAATCCCTTTTATCCAAAAAACCAAAAAATCAAAACCCTAATTTTCTACTCCACATCGCAGCAGAAAAATAGAAAATAAAAGAAGCAAAAACTTGAATAAAATCCAAATCTAAAAATTCGCAAAATGGTGTGGAAGATACGAAAGGAGGGTGATGGAGGGTTAACCCCAGGAGCATTATCCCCTGATTACGGTAAGATTGTTATAGATTTATTAATTTGAAGCATTTAACTAGGGTTTATGTGGAATATTTCTGTCAAGATTCGTGTTATTTTTGTCGTATTTGTTTGTCTGATAATTTATTAGAAAATTAGGGTTAAAACTAGGGTTTTTCTTGTATTGTCCTCTAGTCCAACGAATAGTTTGGGGGCTCCAATATAGCATGTGAGGTGTGGTTTTATGTTAGATTTTTGGTGAGCCTGTGGGGACGTGAATTGATGTTTCCATGATTTTGGTCCCCTAGAGTTTGTCTTTTGCATTTAATATTTCAATGGAAAAAAGTTTGACTGTTTAGTGTGCATTTTATATTAGGATTTATTCCCTTTTAATTATGTTATACTTTTAGAATCTTTTTCTCACTATTTTACTGCTGCAGGCGCATGGTCTAATTTGTTTACCATAAGAATGCATCATGATGGGTTGTTTGTGAATTTAGGGAAAAGAATGTATATAGCAGGTGAAACTTCTTACATTGATTATTGTGACTCTGATGAAATGTATCTTCTTGAGTTAAGTAGTATGGCCGATGATATAGGGTTGAAAGATGTTAGTTGTTTTTATTTCAGTAGGAGTGAGGTTCATGACATTAGTGATTTAAAACTATTTGAAAATGATGGGGATGCTCTGAGTTTGGTGAACTTTGTTGATGATAATAGAATTGTTGAGTTGCTTGTTGAGCATGATAAGATGTGTACATCACCTAGTGAATCACAAAAACTAGGAGATCACACATTTAGATAAGAATAGACATTTGAGGGTGGGATTCCTACTGTGACTGAACCTTTGGATTTTGTTGGTGAGAATGATCTAAATGAAAGTAAAAAAGAAGTTATTGAGGGTGAGGGGGGTTCTGGTCCTAATGAACAACAAAACTTGGATAGTGATGTAATTGATTTCCAGGTTAGTAATGAAAGTGATGATGAACAGTCTGTAGGGTCAGATAATGACAATTCATAACCATTATATGACAATGAATGTGATGTTTCTGGTGATGATGTTTAATTTGAAGCTAACATTGATGAAGATGTTGAATGGGGTGGGGGATTGCCTAGTGATAAGTCATATTCCACTACATCTACTAATGTCCCTCTTAGAAATGAAAGTGACAGGGGACAAATGCACAATGGGCATCCAATTTTTAACTCAAAGACAGACATGATTGATCCCAAGTTTGAGTTAGGCATGTATTTTACTGATATTCCTCAGTTTAGGCAGGCAGTCAAAAACCATTCTATTTCAAGTGGGAAGGATGTCAAGTTTACAATTAATGAAAAGATAAAAGTAAAGGACAAATGTAAACATTCCAAATGTCCATGGGTGATATATGCTTATAAAGAGACAGGGGTAGACAGTGTGCAGGTGAAGACTTTCAGTGGTAAGCACAAATGTCCCAGGAAACAAAGGGTGTCCCATTCTAACTCCAGATCTCCGAGTGAGAAGTACAGAAAGAAGATTTGGAAAAACCCTAAATGGCCTGTGAAGTCTATGATAACTATCTTTCAGGATGACATCAAGCTTTTATTTAGCAGAAGCCAGATGTACAGGTCAAAACAGAAGGTGTTTGAAGTGGGAAATAAGGCTGATAGTTGGCAGTATGCTATGCTCTGGTCATATGCTGCTGAAATTAAAAAAAACTAACCCTGGAACTACTGTGAAAATAAAGTGTAAACTTTATGGGGATCATTATATCTTAAAGAGGTTCTACATTTGTTGGTGTGCACTGAAGCAGGGTTTTCTAGAAGGGTGTAGGCCTGTCATATTTCTAGATGGTTGTCACTTAAAGAGTAATGCAGGGGGTTTTTCTCTTAACAGCTTTAGGTGTAGATGGTAATAATGGTATATATCCATTTACCTATGCAGTTGTAGAAAAGGAAAAGAAAGAGTCATGGCTATGGTTTCTTGAATTATCGGTGGCTGATTTGAATATAACCAATAGTTTCTTATGGACCATAATGTCTAATAAGCAAAAGGGGTTGATTGATGCAGTTGAAACCATCTTACCTCATTGTGAGTACAAGTTTTATGTCATGCATATGTATAAAAACTTCAAACATATTTATAGAGGTTTGGCATTGAAAGAGCTTTTATAGAGAGCTGCAAGAGTCACCAAAGTCAGTGATTTTGAGAGAACAATGAAGACATTAAAAGAGAGAGATGTTGAATCAGAGGCCTCCAAATCAGTGGTCTAGGTCCCATTTTAGGACTCTGTCAAAACGTGATATGCTATTGAACAATATGTCAGAGTGTATTCTTTAATATTGAGGGATAAAGGCAAGCCAATCCTGGAGATGCTTGAGACTGTGAGACTAATATTGATGAAAAGAGTTCATGTTAGGAGAGATCTGGTTGCTAAATACCCTGGAGATATTTTTCCAAAGATTGAAAAGATATTGGAAGAAACAAAGAAGAAGTATATGTCATTCATTGTAAGAATGGCAAAGACCAATATGAAGTTGAGAATAGTTTTGGCAATACTTTTAAGGTGCATCTAGCGGAGGCCAGTTGTACCTTCAAGAGATGGGGGCTGACTGGACTCCCATGTGCTCATGCCATCTCTGGCTTTCACTACCTTGGGCTAATTCCAGAGGACTATGTCCACCAGTTTTACAGCAAAGAGACATTCATGAAGACCTACTCCAATTTGATGAATACCTTGAGTAGTCCAGACTTGTGGCCAACTGTTGATATGGTCACTTTGATACCTCCATTTTGTGAGAAGCTTCTTGGTAGGCCAAAGAAACATAATAGGAGAAAGGAGGCAGATGAAGTGAAGAAAGCACCAACAAATGTGAAAAAGAAAACAATTGTGAAAATGACCAGAAAGTGTATCACAATTAGATGTTCAAGATGCAAGCAACCTAATCACAATGCTGCAGGCTGCCCTTTACTTAAGAAACCATTGTCCAATGAAAGAGTCGACCTGCCAGCAGTTAATGAAGAAGTTGACATTGGTGCAGTTAATGAAAGAGTTGACCTGCCAGTAGTCAATGAAGAAGTTGACATTGGAGCAGTCAATGAAGAAGTTGACCTTGGAGCAGTCAATGAAGAAGTTGACCTTACACAGGTAATTAATCCTACAAATTTGTGCAACTTGAAAAGTTTTTAATATTTGCAGTGTTTTTTACTTATCCAAATTTCTGAACAGGCAAGGAAAAAGAGAAAAATGAATGAAGCTACAGAGTCAACTACACCTCTTGCAACAAGAAAAGGACAGGTAAAATTTTCCATTATGAATAGACATTTGTAGTGGTTTTACTTATCCAAATTTCTAAACAGGCAAGGAAAAAGAGAATAGTGAAAGAAGTTGAAGAGTCAAATACATTGAAAGGACAAGTAGTATATTTCATTAACATGAAAAATTCTCCATTTTTGATGCTTTTTTGTTGTTAACATATGATTAGTTTTGATTCCTTCAGAAAAACATTGGAAATGTGGGAGTTAATCAATCAAATGGAGTCCAAAAAAGATCATCTTCAGTTGAATCACCACCAAGAGTCCAGATTAGAAGTGTTTTGTCCTCAAAATTACGACAAGAACACCTGCTTCTTTTCTGGAGAATATCCCGACCTGCTCCAACAAAGACACGTTAGGAAGGACCACCAGAGGTTTTCCGGTGGAAACCCCTCCGATGCTTAAGTCAGTTAAGCATTTTTGATTGGAATAAGCAAAATCAGGAGAGAAATGCTTAGAATGTCCTACCTCTCTCAGCCTTGGGGATGAAATATTTATAGTTTTCGCCAAGTGGGGCCTCTCTGAGATTTCGAAAATAAAACCCGTGAATCTTTGGCCGTTATTCAGGCTGACCTGACCAAGAAGCTTCCGCGAAGGACAGGCCAGTTCTGTCACCAAGCTCTCCAAGTTCCAGACCTGATCTCCCGAAACCTTATCCAAGGCTCCGGATCAGTTCGGGACAATTCTCATCAAGTTATAGGCTCGTCCTCTGCCTCATCTTTCTTCTCCTAAGGCCTCGGTTCAGCTCGCCCCAACCAGGTCCATTCGAGCTGCCTGGCAACGTGCCCTTAGATCAGGTCGTACCAATCAGTCCCCTCCTGAATGGTTGGGGATGAGCTGTAACGCCTTGTATTCTAGTCCTGGCAATTGAGATCCACAACACGTCTCTTCAAGTATCTTGCTCTGACATGTATTAATTGCACAGATCTCATAAAATCCTCTTCCAGAATAAGTCACGCCTTTTAGGGAAGGTCTGCGATGCCTCGCATCCCACCTCAGCAGTCACAACTCACAACTTAACTTTTCAAGCGTTGTACTCTGACACACCTTAAATGCACAAATCCCGCCAAATCCTCCTTTTCCAAAAAATTTGCTTTCAAAGTATATCACTTTCCATTCTTCGCCATTTATTCAATTTTATCTCTACACTCGCATGTTTTCTCCAGAACTTCTTACTCTTTTTTCGTTCCGATCAAGGCTTTCTTCCCCTTAGAACCATGTACTTTTAATTATGTATGCCTCTATTTCTTTTTCCCTCTCATCTTCTGGGAATTCGTCATCTTCCCTTAACTCATCTTCCTCTCTTAACATATATTCTCCGAACTTAAGTGTTTTTTTTCGGGTGTTCCTTTTATTTTTTTTATTTATTTATCTTTTTTATTAATTTCCTTTTCAGTTGAGAGGATGGCCAAAATCCAAAAGAGGGCCGCTACCACTGGCGAGAAGAGCCCCCTTAGCGAGCTTGCCAAGGCTTCCTTATCCACCGATCCTGAGGTGGCGATGATCCCAGAGAGATCAGAGGGGCCTGTCAGGCCGGAGGGAGCATCCCAACTCGAGCGGGTGACCAGCCTTGCTGTCAATCTAACCACTCACTCCACCTCTGAGGATGAGCACATGCTGGGCTCGCGCAAGCGTGCTCGTTCGGGCAAAGGGGGTAGCAGCATGAAGACCCCCAATAAGCATCTTTAATCAGAGCTTTTTCAATGGCTGTTCCATCTTAAACTACCCAGGAGATGTAGAATTTCAGTTTGTCATGGGGAAATCCCCTCTAGTTGACCGCTGGGCTTTGGACAAGTGGGATGATCACGAGCTGATCGAGTCCTTCTGCCAAGATGAGGCTCGGGTAAGGGTTTCGCCATTTCGACCACTAACATCATTATCTTATTTTGTTTTCATCTTTTCATCATTTCTTTTTTCCTATCTCTCCTTTTTATGCTGTTGTTAAGAGAGTTGCCCTTGTGGCACGAGCCCGGGGCTCTATGATGAATGCCGACTTGTCCAAGGAGCATGCGGCCTTATATGAGCAAGAGAAGAGGTTGGTCGCCCGGCTGAAGGAGAGGAACGCTGAGCTAAAGGCTTCTCAAACAGAACTGAAGGCTACCCAGGTCGAGCTAAAGGCCACCCAAATCAAGATGCAAGAGGCTCGGGAATTAGATGGGAAGATCCGAGCTCTGGCCATGATCCAGGCAGAGGAAGCTAAGGAGAAGCTCCAGCTGGTGGCCGAGGGGGAAGCTGAAGGTGAAGCTAGGGGCCGAGCTGAGGGAGGGCAAAGGCTCATTCAGCTAACCAGGGAGATGACCCGGCGAGCTTTCCTTGGATCCGAGTTGTACGATATTTTGGTGCCCAAGGCTGAAGTCTTTTACCACCTCGGATTGGATGCTCAAGCAAAGTGGTCTGCCGAGAATCCCTCTGCTCCTTTTGACCACTCCATTCCTCTGCAAACTCCTCTAGGACCCACCAGCTTCTCATTCGCTAAGGAGGACGATCAGCTCCATCAGCTCGGGCCCCCTAAGTTTGCCGAGCATATTCACCAGGCCTTCGGTACCTCTTCCTCAGTCTCCTCTCCTGCCCTGAGCAGTTGCTGACCTTGGCCTTACCAGCGACTGCAACTTCTCCTATGTTTTCAAATTTGGCTGAGATCCAAGGTAGCACCCAGTTTGAGAAAGATTTTGGAGAAGTCTCCAGGGCGGCGGTGCCAATTGGTGGAGAGCCGAACACTGTAGACTATGGAGTTTAGGACGTCCCTCTATTCAGGATTGTAATATGCTTTGTTTAAATCATGGGCCTGTATTGTTGAATAAGGTTTTGTTTTATTTCTATTTTGTCTGTTTATACTTAGGGTTTCCGAGAATTCAGGAAACCCTAGTACCTTCTGTACTTTCTCCTTATCTATAAACTCCATCTCTCTTCTGCATATTTTTTATTATGGCTTCATATTCTCTCTCCGAAGAGATTGGTAATTTGAAAAAGAAAAACCTTACTTTCTTTAATGAAAACTTTCACCTTTCCAAAGAGAATGCCCAGCTGTGTGAGAAATTTTCCCAACTTCACAAATTCTTGGAGAGAAAGAGGCAAAAGAAGAGCCATTATAAGCGTGAGTGGACGGAGATCCACCAACTCCAGGAGGAAAAATCTGATCTGCTTGAGTCGATATGCCGACTGACCACTGCCGCCGGTGAGGCTCACTCCGCCGCTGAATGAGCGAATGGGTGTCGCCAATGTCTTCACGAGACTGAGTGCGATCTGTGGCGCATTCGAGGGCTTCTTCTTCCCATCCATGATGTTTGTATGATTTGCCTTGGTGTATTTCCGTGACCTGAAATTTCCGCAAGCGTTTCTCTTCCAATGTAGTTGTAATCAAATCTGTTGAGTTAATGAAATTTGCTGTCTTCAAATAAATATTCTTGACTGCTCTTGTATTTCTCCTGACTAAACCAGGCTCAAATATTCATCTCTCGGCACCTTGGCTTGATGTTCCAGGGTGTACCTTTGTAAAGGCTCATGCCCTTTATTAAGGATTAGATCCAGTCTTGGGCTCAAGGCCTTAATTGACAATTAGTTCTGGTCAAGGGTGTTTACCCCTTATCCAATCGGGGCTAGAAATTTTACTTACAATCAGATCAGAATTTCTAAGGCATCCGCTCATAACCAATCAGGGCTAGAAATTTTACTGACAATCAGGTCAGGTCTTTGGGGCATCTACCCATAGCTTCAATCAGATCAGGTTTTTGGGGCATCTACCCTTAATCAATCAGGGCTAGATTTTAATGACAATCAGGTCAGGTTTTTGGGGCATCCGCCCATAGCCAACCAGGGATAGAAATTTTACTGACAATCAGGTCAGTTCTTTGGGGCATCCGCCCTTAGCCAATCAGAGCTAAAATTTTTACTAACCATCAGGTCAGGTTTCAATAAATCATGGATAAATTCAAATCACTATTTTGTATAAATAAGTTTTATGCATTAATCTTACACATAATACTTTTGTAAGTTCATTACATTCCATGCTCGTGGTACTATAACTCTGTCCAGCTGCTCCAGTTCATAAGCCCCTCCTGCAAGGACTTTCGTGACCTTATACGGTCCTTGCCAAGTAGTATCTGAAAATGCCTCTTTACCACTAAATTATTGTAGGTTGCCCTGATTCGTCCCCTCATGTGCTCCATCCTTATTGCAGCTAGCTCTCTTTTTTCCTCCATCAAATCCAGCGCGTCCTGTATCAGCAGTTTATTCTGATCTACATCAAAGCTCTGTATTCTGTAAGTTTCCATGCTTATTTCTATGGGGATTACGACATCCATGCCATATACTAGGCTAAATGGGGTTTCTCTAGTTCTTTCCTTGGGGTTGGTTCAATAATCCCATAGAATCGAACTGAGCTCCTCTACCCATTTGCCTTCTTACTTTTCTAGGCGTGCCTTAATCCCTTGAACCAGAATGAGATTGGTTACTTCAACTTGGCCATTTGCCTGAGGGAGGTAGACAGGCGTGAAATGTTGGTCTATCTTCATCTTAGTGCACCAGGCCCGAATCCGAGCTCCCATGAACTGCTTGCCATTATCTGATACCAAGATCCTTGGGATGCCAAATCGGCACACTACATTCTTCCACAGGAAACCAATCACTGCCTCCTCCGTAGTCTTTGCTAAGGCTTCAGCCTCCACCCATTTGCTAAAATAATCAATGGCCACGATTAGGAACTTCTTCTGGGCTGGGGATGTGGGGAAAGGTCCAACCAAATCTATCCCCCACTTTGCAAAGGGGCAGGGAGAGCTCATTGTCATGAGCTCTTCCGCATGCCGATGCACTAGGGGGGAGTTCTTCTGGCACTTGTCATATCTCCTGACAAAGTCTTCCACATCCTTTCTTAGTTGTGGCAAAAAGTAGCCAGCTCTCATGATCTTTCTTGATAGGGCCCTAGCACCCATGTTGTTGCCGCAGCACCCTTCGTAAATTTCCTTAAGAACATGGGCGCCTTCCTTCGGGCTTAAGCACCGCAAAAGGGGCTGTCCAAACCCTTTTCTGAACAGTTCTCCCTTTATTAAGCAAAAACAAGACGACCTGATTCTTACTTTCGTTACCTCCTTCCTATTATCAGGTAGCTCTCCATTTTCTAGATATGCCATAATCGGGGAGTGCCGATTCTTTTCTTCCTATAGTGTATGTATCTCTTCTTCCCCAAATTCCCTATGCGCCATTAATAAAGTGATTACCCTTTCTCGGCAATCTGTTGCTGAGATGGCTACCTTAGCCAGGTAATATGCTCGGCCATTTTCTTCTCTGTGGATTTGGTGAACGGTCAAAGCGTCCATGGTGTTGGCCAACTCACGAAATTGAGCTAGATATTTTTACATGTGTTCATCCCTCGTTTCAAATTCTCCCCTTATTTGCTTGTACACAAGTTGTGAATCCACCCATGCGCATATCTGCTCTGCCCCCAATTCCTTTGCCATTTGAACTCCTCTTAGAAGGACCTCATATTACGCCCCATTCTTGGATACAGAATAGTTCATCCGTACTGCATATTCTGTGGTCACACCTTCTAGGTCTATTAACAATATTCCTGCGCCACAACCCAGGTTGCTTACTGAGCTGTCTGTGTAGATCATCCATTATTTCTTATCCTCAGGGGAGCTGGTCATCTCTTGCATAAAGTCAACCAGTGTTTGGGTTATGATGGATGTTCGCGCTTCAAAATTGATATCAAACTCACTGAGCTCAATTATCAATTTCACCAGACGCCCTGAGGCCTCTAGTTTATCCATGATTGCTTTTAGAGGCAGGTTGGTTTTGACCACTATGTTTTGTGAAAGAAAATAGGGGCAGAGCTTGGGAGCCATCCCGACCAGAGCTAGCATGGCTCGTTCTACCTCCACATACCGGAGCTCGGCGTCATGCAACACCTTCCTGCAGTAATACATCGGCTTTTGCACCGTGCTTTCTTCTCTAATTAGGACCGTGCTCACAGCTTGCTTCCCTAAAGATAAGTTTAGGGTCAAAGGTTCTCCCTGGACTGGTTTGGTAAGCAATGACATGCCGACCAAATGCTCTTTCAACTTCTTAAATGCTTCTTGGCATTCTCCGTACCATTGAAATCGAGCCCTCTTTCGCAAGGCCCGAAGAAATGGTAAGCTCTTCTCGGCCAAGCGCGAAACAAACCTGCTCAGGGCTGTTATCCGTCCAGGCAGACATTATATTTCTTTGACATTTCTCGGAGGTTGCATGTCCATAATGGCTTTAACTTTCTCTGGATTGGCCTCTATTCCCCTTTCCATGACCATATACCCGAGGAACTTTCCAGCTCTCACCCCAAATGCGCACTTCTTGGATTGAGCTTCATTATGTACTTTCTCAAGGTATTGAAAGTTTCCCTTAGGTCGTCAATGTGCGAGGCTGCCTTTGCGCTTTTAACCAGCATGTCATTCACATATACTTCCATATTACGTCTGAGCTAGGTCTTGAACATTTTATCTACCAGCCGTTGATTTGTGGCACCTGTGTTCTTGAGCCTAAATGGCATGACCACGTAGCAATAAGTTCCTTTTGGTGTTATGAAACTAACCCGTTTCCAATCTTCTTCGGCCATCCTGATCTGGTGATATCCTTACGAGGAGTCCATTATGTTTAGCAATTCACAGCCTGATGTGGAATCCACCAGCTGGTCTATCCTTACCAGCGGGTAGTGGTCCTTGAGACAGGCGCGATTGAGGTCTCTGAAATCTATGCACATTCGCCAATCGTCCTGGGTCTTCGGTACCAACACCGCGTTAGAGAGCCATTCTGGGAATTGTATTTCCTGAATATGCTTAGCTCGCAGCAATTCTTCTACCTCTGCCTCTATATTGGCTTCATTCTCAGGACCAAAGTTGCACTTCCTCTGCTTCACCGGCTTTATCATGGGGTATTTGTTGAGGTGATGCTCAGAAATTACTGGGTCTATCCCTACTAAATCTTGGGGAGACCAGGTAAAGACATCTGCATTGTTTCTCAAAAACGCGATCAGCTCTACCAACACCTCTGGATTCAGAGTCGTTCTTACACACAAGACTCGGATATCATCTCCTGGGATTACCTCCACTGACATCAGGTTTTCCTCTCGCTGAATTAGCTCGGGTCTGGCTGCCTCTGTCCTGGTCCTTTTGCATCGCCTTTCCTCTTCATTGCGCCGGACAATCTCTACATATGTCTATCGCGACTCATATTGGTCACCACGGACTTCACCCTCTCCATCCTAAGTAGGGAACTTCAGCTTCATGTGATATACATAAATTACTGCCTGGATTTGGCTTAAATATGGCCATCCTAACATGGCGTTATATGAGGAGGGTGCGTCCACTACCAAAAAATGCACCGACCTGGTCTGCCTAAATGGGTTGTCCCCTAGCATAACAAGGAGCTTCATGTGAATTAGGGCTTACAATTCTTTCAAATTTCAATTCTAATTTCGATTCAAACCGTTGACCGACAGTTCAAATCCGCGATTTTAGCATATCTAATTGGGATGTTATGTTCACCCTCCAAGATGAATGTGGACAAAATAGCTCCCCTTAGTTTGCCCCCCATTTTATGAAGCCACGCTCAATGAAAACTATTGAAATTGCCTATCATCTTTGTTTTGAATATATTGTCCTTTTGTCTTTGTTTGAACAGACTCACTAAACTTGCCCTAACCCCAGATTGAGTGTGGCCCATTTCCATTCAAGCTGGGCTCATCTCCAAATATTCCACTCAAACTAAACAATAATTAACTAGGAGATAAAATATTTAGGAGTATAATGTAAAGTCAGGTGATAAACAAATTCAGTTCAAATAAAATTGTCCGATAATTTGAAGACTCGCAAGATTATACACACAAGAAACTTTTCACATTTCCACAGCATTTTAGGTTTCAGTAGCCCAGCTTACATAAAAGTTACACATACATAAATTGATAATTCCATAAGACCGTAAACAACAAACACAGAGATATTGACCCAAAAATAAAAAACAAACATTTAGCAGATTGGAAGAGGTTCACCATTCCAGCTCTCAACACACTCCAACAATGGATCAACAATACGCCCCTTGCTCAAAGCATTAAACACCTTTTCGCACTCCTCGCCGGGCGAAACAACTCTCTCCCCCGTCAAGTACTCAGCCCCCAATTCCTCTCTGATGAATTTATACAACGGATAAGACCGGCATTCCTTAATCCGGTTACCAATTGCCGGGTTTCCACTCTCGAGTGCATTTCTTGCACTCTCGACCTCTTTCGGCAAAACGGCTTTCAATTCATCCTCGAAAGCTTGAATCTTCTGAAAAATCGACGTGCTCTCGTTCTTCTCACTCTCCCCGTTCTTCAACGCGTGGTCCACAAGAACCTGCCTTAGTTTCTGCATCAATGGGTAGTTCGCGCTGCACGGGTCATCGACGTACGTGAAAACGTACTCTCTGTCGACGACTCGGAGCAAATCCTTCTCGCAGAATCTCGACGGGTGGAGCTCGCCATTGGCCCCCATCGTCAGATTCTTCTTACAAACCTGGCTAACGGTATTTTTCACGGCCAATCTCAAATTCTCCTCCAAGTGCCTTAAATCGACGGCTTGGCACAATGCGATCAGATACGTGGACGACATGAGTTTCAAAATATCCAACGCCTCGACGGTTTTTCTCGAGGAGATTAAACCAAGAGAGTTCACATCTTGGTTGTGTTGCTCGGCGCTCTGGACGTGGTTCGTAACGGGGTTCGCCAAGAACTGGAGCTCCGAGCAATAAGAAGCCATCGCAATTTCGGATCCTTTGAACCCGTAATCCAAGCTCGGGTTTCGCCCGCCCGAGAGATTAGATGGCAACCCGTTGTTGTAAAAATCGTTCACGAGCTCAGAGAATTGCGCGAACAATAGTTTCCCGATCGAGGCGATAGCCAACCTCGCGTTGTCCATGGACACCCCGATCGGGGTGCCCTGGAAATTGCCGCCGTGTATGGCCTTGTTTCTAGAAACATCGATCAAAGGGTTGTCGTTGACCGAATTGATCTCCCTCTCAATCATTTTAGTAGCCGTGCGGATAACTTCGATTTGCGGGCCGAGCCATTGGGGCGATGTTCTGAGCGCGTACCGATCTTGCTTCGGCTTTTGCAAAGGGTCCGTTTCGTGCAACTTCTGAGCGGCTTTTACGTACGCGCTGCCGTCGAGAATGTGTTCCATTATAGCCGCGGCCTCGATCTGGCCCGGGTGGTGTTTCAGCTTGTGCGTCAAGTGGTCGGTGAATTCGGGCTTCCCGTTCATGACCTCGGCGAAAATAGCAGACATGACCTCGGACAGGACGGCGAGGATGTTGGCCTCGTAGAGCGCGATCGAGGCCAATCCGGAGCCGACAGCTGTCCCGTTGACCAGCGCGAGCCCTTCTTTCGGCTGCAGCTCGAAGAAGCCTCCGCTGACGCCGGCGTGCTTGAAGGCTTGCTCGGCGTTGAGGCGCTCGCCGTTCGGGCCGACGGCTTTGGAGTTGGGGCGGCCCGTGAGGAGCCCAGCAATGTAGGATAAGGGGACTAGGTCGCCGGAGGCGGTGATTGTGCCGCGGAGGGGTAGGCACGGGGTGATGTTGTGGTTGAGGAATTTGGTGATGGCTTCGAGGATTTCGAACCGGATGCCCGAGTAGCCTTGGAGGAGGGTGTTGACTCGTACGAGCATTGCCGCTCTCGTCGCCGTGTGCGGGAGCGTGTGGTTAGATTCCGTCCCGTCGCCGAATATTCCGGCGTTCAAGAACCTGGTGCAATGCAATGCAATGAAATGGTCTGAGAATCGGAAATTGACAGTGTTGGTTAATTGCAGTGTCCAGTGAATAAATTGTAAAAATACTTTTAGATATTTTGAAATAGAAATTGAGAGTGTGTATTTTTAAACCAAAAATGGAAATTGACAACTCTTTTATATAATTTAACATGGATTTTTAAATAATTCTTTGGATTATGCTACGTTAGATAGTTTATCAATCATTCATTGAATTTTGGCGTTCTCCTAGCGTTTTTTTTTTAACTCCTGTATAGGAATCTTGTCCAAGGACTTGAATTATAAAAAACATTTAAATTTAAATAAATTAATCATGGTAAAAGCAGATTTTGCGGGATTTATACAGCTCTCGATGTCAGTTATTTAAATAGCGGTTAGACATTTAATATTGCCACCGAGTTACAAATATTTCAGAGTTCTGTGGCAGATGAATAACAGCCAAATATCGCATGTGCGGTAAATTAACATTTCCAAGGCAAAAAAACAAATGAGTAATCTTTAGGTCCCACCTCGAATTACTTTGTCTCAAAAATATTAAACTTTTACTTAAAAAACAAATCTCCAGTTAAATTTTTCCAAGCAACACTTTACATATGAAGACTTCATTAACTCAAAATATTTGGCATCTCCACTTTGCCGCCGCAGCAGCAGCAACAATAATAATAATATAATAATAATAACAACGAAAACGAAATAAGTTAACCAACAATTATTCAAGGGCGTGGCTGCAAAGGTCAATTTTGATCCTATAGAATTTCTGATGATTTTAGTCAATATAGCTTTAGGGGTTGACATTTTTGTCTTGAAAAATCTGATATACCATTTTCTATGACAAATGACAATCAAAGGATAATTACATAATTTGGAAATAAATAAACAAAATCAGAATTTGTGTGACCAAAGTTTCATAAAATCAAACTCATGACCCGGGTATTGCACAAAATCAGAAGTTGTGTGACCACAAATGGTTAGCAGCACCCATATTTACGGTGCCAATTTTGTAAATAGGTCATTTTAAAAAATATAATAATTTTAACCAAAAAAAAAACAAAAAAAGGGTAGGCTAATTAAGTTACCTAATGAGCTCCTTTTGCAGCGCACCACCTTGCTTAGTCCTCCGGTGTGACGTGGCACCAAACCCTGTGGTGACGCCATAGCTATCCGTCCCCTTATTCATGCTCTCCATAACCCAATCACTGCTAGCCTTCACGCCAGCCCTCGCCGACTCCGCCAGCTCCACCGCCACCGCATTATCCCTGGCGGCGATCGCCGCCACCTGCGATATCGTCAAGCTCTCCCCGCCGAGCTTCACCACCGGCTTTCTGAACTCCGCCACCATCCGCTTCACCTCATCGAGGTGGCTCCCCTTCAGCGCCTCCGCCGCCGCCGCCCAGTTCAACGGATCCTTACTATTCTTCTCCTTCACGCAGAACCCACTCGAATGGTGCCCATTCTCAATCGCGGCGGCCATGGTAAAATCTAATGACTACAAAGTGTTCGTGGAAATGCCTGTGAGAAAAATGATCGGGAAATACAATGGCCTTTTTTTTTTTTTTTTTTTGAAATGTTTTCTTAATATTTTTGAAGGGTTCCTGAAATGTGGTGGGATAGGTGTGTGGCTTTAAATAGAGATGAAGCGGTGGGGAAATGATGACGGTGGTGATGATTATACATACAGCAATATGTGTACGTATAGATATTGGTAGGTGGTTTAAGGCATTATAGGAAGAGAGTGGAGGAGGATGAAAGACGGGCAAAAATCAACCTCAGGGGTTGGTTGAGGATTGACCTGAGCCGTCGATGGAGTTATTTGACGGTGAGGATTTGCGGGCGTAGGTGTGGCTTCTTACATGGACTTTTTATATTATAGCTTTTTCGCGTGGGGGTTGGTGGGAAATGGTGAGGGCTGGAATTAACATTTTCATGGAATTTTCTAATTTTTAATAATATGTATAAGTTTTTTTTCTTCTTTTTTTTTTTTTAATGATTGAAAGTGAGATTGACCAAGTAGAGAGTGAGTGATAAAAAAACTTCTCTTGTTTTTCATTTTATTTGAGAGATTTCCCCCCAAAAAAATGTGATTCGATATTAAAATTCCTTAAAATGACAATGTTTACTTTATGGTTTTTCTATAAAATCTGACATGGCTCCGTTATGGAGCCCTGTACATGATGTGGCGGGCCACATAGTTTCTTATTGTGAATTATATATGCGACCTTCCTATTATTTGTCATATTTATATAAAAGAAATTTTATTTTCTTAATACCATGATTAATCCTATATTTTTATATTGAAGACAATAATTAATATGGTAAATCATAAATCTATTATATTTTTTAATAATATTATCTTGGTTTTTTTCAAAATTATAGTTCAATCAATTTAGTTCTATAATTGTATGTTTCTTTTCAGAACAATTATTGTAGATTTAGTTTTTACCACAACTAAAAAATAATATTTTTTATGGTTAATCATAATCATTTTTTTATTAAAATTTTAATTTGTTTCAAAAATAAAATATATATAATTCACACCAGTTCTTAGAATTTTACCAGCTTGAAAATCTATCAAATGATAAATGCAAACTATGTACCCAATATTTTTTCTAAGAATTAAAATTTTAATTCTTAGAAAAAATATATTTTAAATAAAATATATTTAATTCAAAACAATTCTTAAAATCTTAATTCATAGGAGAAATATATTTTAAATAAAATATATTTAATTCACACCAATTCTTAAAATTTTAATTCATATAAAAAATATATTTTAACTAAAATATATTTAATTCACACCAATTCTTAGAAAAATATATTTTAAATAAAATATATTTAATTCACACCAATTTTTAGTTAAAATTTTAATTAAAAAATGGCTGTGATTAACCATAAAAAATATTACTTTTTAGTTGTGGTAAAAATTAAACCTTTAATAATTTTTTTCTAAAAAGAAACCTACAATTATAGAACTAAAATTGATTGAACTATGATTTTGCAAAAAATCAGGATAATATTTTTCAAAAATATAATAGATTTATGATTTACCATATTAATTATTGTCTTCAATATAAAATATAGGATTAATCATGGTATTAGGAAAACAAACTTTCTTTTATAGAAACATGACAAATAATAGGAATGTCACATATATATATATTACACAATAGGAAGCCATGTGGCCCGCCACATCATCTATAGGGCTCCATAATGGAGCCCTATCTGGTTTTATAGAAAAACCGATTTACTTATTCTTGTTTTATTCTATATCTCATCAATCTCATCTGAACACTACTCAGAACATCTCCAATGCAACAATATTGAAAGTGAAAAAATTGACACATGTAATAAAAATAATTACGTGGCACAATAAATGCTTGACATTGTCAAGAGCAATGTTAAATTCTAGACATTACACTTGATAATATCTACAATTAATTTTAAAGATATCATCCAATCATGTTATTTCTCTCTCTTTATTTTTTCTAAAAATAAATAAAATAAATTATCACATATATAACATTAACATTGTTGCATTGGAGAACTTTTTTTATAAAATGTCATGTCATTTGCCACATATAATCAATTAACACTATTGCATTAGAGATGCTCTTATTCTTGTTTTATTCTTTATCTCCTCAATCTCATCTAAACACTATTGAAAAGTGAATTCAATTATTATTACACATTTACACACAAAATTATCGTTTACATATTTTTTACTATACTACTAACACTACAAAATAAACAGTGAAATACTGGTGGAAAATGCTGACGGGCTAAAAACTCGCCAGCATATTCTGACGGCTGCTAACGGCTTGCATACGCTGACGACTTGCTGACGGTCTAAGCCGTCAGCAAGCAACCCGTCAGCCGACCCTCGRAAAGGCGTCAGCATACTAACTGGGTGATGGGTTTGCTGACGGGTCGCTGACGGACTGACGGGTAGACGCCCATCAGCATAATTTAAAAAAATAAAACAATATTGCTGATAGGTACCTGCCCGTCAGCATTATTAAAAAAATAAAAATGCTGACGGGCCCTTGCCCGTCAGCATTTTGGGGATATATTCAGATCCCCATCTTAGAAACAGAACGCACGTAGCGAAAGAAAAAAGAAACCCCACCCCGCTCAACCCGCCACCCGAGCCCGCCGTTCACTTTAGCCCGGCCGCTGCCACCCCAGCCCCAGCCCGGCGCCTCCCGCTCGTCGTTCCGAGATGAAAAGCGTCGTCGTTCGCCCGCCAGCCCCAGCCCCGACGCCTCCTCGTCGTTCCTCGCCAGCCCCATCCCCGCCGGCCGGCCGCCTTTTCTCAAGGTTTAGTTTTTCTTAAATTATTTGTTATTTTTTATGTATTAATTTGTGTTTGCTTGATTCAATTATAATTATTGATTTAATTAGGGGTGATTTTAGGGATTATTGTATATTTATGGTTAATTTTAGGGATAAATATATTATTAGGGTTGATTTTAGAGATTATTGTATATTTAGGGTTGAATTTAAGGATAAATATATTATTAGAGTTTAATTTGGGGATAATTTCATAATTAGGATTTGATTTAGGGATTATTGTATATTTAGAGTTTAATTTAGGATTATTATATATTTAGGGTTCATTTTAGGGATAATTATATAATTAGGGTATAATTTATGGATAATTATATAATTAGAGTTTAATTTAGGGATTATTTTATATTTAGGGGTTATTTTAGGGATAAATATATAATTAGAGTTTAATTAGAGATAATTATATATTAATTAATATAAATAATTATGAATAAGAAAATTTGATGATGAGCATAGCAAACCTCACACCCCGCTTCCGATCTTGTCTTCGCTTTGTCTCATAGTGAAACATTTCATTTAATGTAAGCTATGATTAGATAGTCCCAAATTTTAATTTTTCATTTTCACATTTTCATTTTAAGTTTCTGCACAACTTAAAATAGTATTAATATTTGAATGTCTAAATGCGCTGGTGATCGGGTATGTTAATTTAATGTATATTATGATTTAATTGTGATTGATTGATGTTGTGATTGGTATGGGAAGACGTCGGTAATGACGTGGTGTACGGCGTCGACCGGGAGGTTTTGTCCCTCTAATAACGATTTTAAATTTTTTTCAAAATGTGATGGTGGTTTTAAAAAAATTTAAAAAGTGCGTAGTGGAGGTTTTGAAATGCCGGTGATCGGCAAGTTGTGTTTAATTAACATTTATGTTTTGATTGGTGACATTATTATATTTTAAGTCTAGAAATTAGGAGTGTCTACAAACTTATATAATAAGTTGATTTCAACTGATGCTCACCGACAATATCAAGTAAAAAAAAGTTTATCAATA
The DNA here is from genome assembly GCA_014905375.1 of Phtheirospermum japonicum. NCBI lineage: Eukaryota > Viridiplantae > Streptophyta > Magnoliopsida > Lamiales > Orobanchaceae > Phtheirospermum > Phtheirospermum japonicum. The sequence goes on along the minus strand of BMAC01000646.1, from coordinate 174,071 downwards.
TCAAGTGCATAGGGAAATTAATAATACTGAAGTTGAATTATGAAAGAAAATTAACATTTCATTGGACCCAAATGCAAGAACTACACAGGAATGTATCATTGTTTGTAAGAATGAAAGAAGACCCAAATGAAAATATTTACACAAACAAAAGTAAAAAAAGAACTAGGAATAAACATATCTCAAATCAGAAACGAACAACGTTAAAAGACACATATCTATTAATAAATAGCAAAAAAAGCACAGGTCAAAATTAGAACCAACAGACATATGAAAAAAATGAAGAAATTAGAACCGAAACACCTAACCTAATTACAAACAATCAACTAATCGTATATTGAAAATAAGCACAACAATCGATGTCCAAATCAAGCATGAAACTAGATTTGAAATCAGATTGTAACTATTTTTTCAGTCTCAACTCATCAATGATTTTATTAGAACTCTAACTTGTTAGAGTGTAATCATAAGATATGATTATATAGAGAAACCTAGAGAACTAGGAACAACAGCCACTACTAATCATAACAAGTCCAACAAAAGAACTAATATACCCATGTTGAAATCACTAAGGTGAATAAAACCATCGATGAGTTGAAATTGAAAAAAATAATTAGAATCTGATTTCAAATTTATTTAAGTAATTAAATTTTAATTTATTTAAATAATTAAAATTAAATTTTAATTTATTTAAATAATTAAAATTAAATTATTATTTTTTATTTATTTACTAATCACCGACGGGCTAAAATAAGTTTGTAAATTTATAGATATGCCCTTTACTTTAATTTACAGATTCTAAAACTCTTTGTAAAATCAAATTGAAACTGATTACCCCACACATACAAATTACAAAGACACTTTTACTTTTATCCCACACATACAAATTACATTTTCTATTTAGGGGCCTTCCTGCATACTCGGTTCAATTGTGCTTAAGTTTTAATATTTTTTTAGATGAGAGGTAGAGGTCGTGGGCGTTCTTCTATTGGCCCATCTTCGGGTCGTGCTTCTTTTGGTTCATCATCATCGTCTCATCGTCAGATAGATGATGAAAACGATGATATGATGGATTTATCGGGACCGACCTCGCCGGTGGTTCCAGCCACCCTGTCCGAGGCCAGTACATCGAGAAGACTCATGCCACCACGTCCTGGCATGATCGAGATCTTTGTCGTCCCCCGAGGTAAGTAACTTTAATTTAATTTTTGTAAGTAATAAATTCTTTATTTCAATATATTGCCCTATAAAATTCTATATTTTACCAGGATACGCAGTGACTCGTCGGAGTTACTGACTATCCTTCGGGAGATCCATGAGGCTCGTGTACACCCCGATGGGTGGAAGTATAAGCATATTCCCCATTCTCATCGTCAGTTGTGGTGGCCCGAGTTTTTGGTAATTAAACTAATATTATTTTCAAAAGTTATTATATATAATGATTTTTATTAATCAAATTGTCTTGTCTTGTTTTCTTTTGTTTTGCAGACGCGATGTTATTGGGACCCGAGTTTATATTCCTAGCCCGACGTACAGAAGAATTTCCACAGTTTTATGGCCGCCTCATGGCGCAGCCGTCTCAATGAATGGAAAAAGAAGGGGAAGGTGGCTACGTGCGTCGACGAGCAAATCTGGAGAGATGGCTGGTGGAGTTCGAGAATCCAGATAACAAGAAGGAGTCGGAGCAGGCGACCAGAAACAAGCTGAGCGAGCCCATCGGACCTGGTACTAGGATAGCCAAGCACAGAGGAGGGTCTCGCACTGCGATTGGTCATGCACATTGACTCGAAAGTCGTTTTAAAACATGTTTGTAAATTTAACTTGTAAGTAATTCTAATTATTTCATAATTTAAAAATAATTGAAATATTATATACAGCGTGAGGATTTAGGTAGGGAACCCAATGCATCGAGCTTTTCCTGGCCATGCACCAGAGACCCGACGGCTCTTTCACTGATACTCAATTGCAGCAGACTTTTCTAAGTATTTTTATCAGATGTAATTAATATAAATATATATCTTTCGTTTCTAATCCTCGTAACAGTAAATAATACATCAATCAAAATATTGCAGGAGTATCAGAGACGTCTGGAGGAGGCTCGTGTTTCATCACTGGATCTTGCCTCCGTCGACAAGAACACGATCTATCTACAGACCGTTGGGGTGAAGAAGGACCGATGATTAGCAAATATTTGTACTTATTTTTAGTAGTATTTTAGCTTGTTTTTCTTATTATTTTTGGTATAAGTTGGGTATTTTAAGCTCTAATTAGTACATTTGTATTCTCAACTTATTTTACCGCCTTTTGATCTAGATTGATGCAAATAAGTGATTATTTGTGGTTTTTCACTTTACAGCTAAGTAACCGAAAAAGTTCAGCACGAAAATAGATGAAGTTTGATGTTCGAGGTATGAGAACGAGCCTTCCGGTGAAAGAGTAGCAGAAAAGATCGAGGAAGCTAGGCAAGCTGCCAGCCGCGTCGATCGACGCGGGTGTCGACGCTCCGTCGACGCGCAACTTTGCCCGCGACGATAGACGCCATGCTGACGCATGACCGACGCAACATTCTGAAGCATCGATCCAAGAGTGCGACGATCGATGCTCAAGTCGACGCAACCTTCTGTAGCGTCGATCCAAGAGTGCAACGATCGACGCTCAAGTCGACGCAACCTTCTGTAGCGTCGATCCAAGGTGCGTCGATCGACGTTCAAGTCGACGCAACCTTCTGTAGCGTCGATCCAAGGTGCGTCGATCGACGCTCAAGTAGACGTAACCTTCTGTAGCGTCGATCGACGCCCATGCCCAGGCGATGCGAGCGCGCCAGATGCGTCGACGTCGAGCCCCAGCTCGCATCGATCGACGCGACGTCGAGCCCCAGCTCGCGTCGATCGACGCGACGTCGACGTAACGGCCCAGAATCGGAATTTTAGGGTTTCTTATGCTCCAAGTCTTGAGGAAACTATATAAACCCTTCTTAGTCCATCCCAGAGGAGGATACCTCTCTCCCATACTCTGAATATTCGATCCTTTTGGTTCGAAAACAACACCCATCCACATCCCATATCACAATAATAGAT